>CM032666.1:22633160-22713366 GCA_019095985.1 Streblospio benedicti | reverse complement strand
AGTTATTCATAAGTGATATCTTTGAATTATATTCTCTTTGTGTTGTAGGAATTGACCAATGTTATAAGTAGTGAAGGCCCAATCGCTAAGAGTGCTGATTATTTGGTCAACACCAAGAAGCTTAGTTCTACTCTCAAGAGACTGGGATGCTTTCGCCAATTTCATGATATTGAAATGAGAAGTTCATTATCACATGACCACTAAGATGACAACATGTTCGACATTTGCATGTATTTCTATGTGCCACCCTTTATATTGTGCTACACAAGCTGCATGTGTAAGAAGAAGAACATTATTATATAATTAAAAGCATGGGAGTGAAAATGTTCCATAGAGCTGATGCATAGTCAGAGAGCACAAGCACAATAGTTGAAAGAACATATAGGTTTGGGATTTTTTTCTGTTACCTTGAAGTGTTTTGCCTATCAAAGAACGTGCTTAAACCACCAATCAATTGACATTTTCAAAATCGGGATTGGATATAAAGGATTGTGACCTGATATCAAACTTCGGCATTATTAGAATTTACAACGGAGAATCGCCTTTCTAGATTTCCTATTTCAGTCACATGCTATCCAGCTCTATACTGTGCTTAGTAAGTACCGGTCCATGTATGTAAACAGTAGTTTTTGGTTCCGGTTTTGATTACCTTCAACCGAATGGAAGGGTCTTTTTTGACCCGGCAGCGTTTACAAACTGTTGTGTGATTGAGTTACATGTACAAAATCATTTCGATTTATCCTTTACTTCTTGTCACACAAAATATTGAGTCGATCAAATAAATGTTTATTAGGATATGCATCAAAATCCATACTGGGTCATAAAAGACCCAGTTGGGTAAAAAATGCCCCGCATGAGTAAAAAAAAGCCCGAAGATCAGATATAATGTATATCCAACACATGAGAATACATAATTCTATAATGTCTTAAGAAGTAGTACATCTAGAAATATGATGTCAAAATAAATAGATTTTCTAAAATGATTCCCAAATATGGTATGGTATATGTATTTGTGCCACACCTAATACGAGGAGTATTCGTTGTGGTCAATAAATGTGTATGTCCGATAAATTCTACACTTTTCGTTACAAAAAATTTCTCAAACCTGGTGAAAATCGTTTCAATTTATTAATAATCTTAGAAATAGTTTATCATTGATTAATCTTCAAAGATAGTTATGTAGACCATCTGTGGCGCACATTCATGTAGCAAATATCCGCCATTTACATGACACAACCCCCCCCAGACCCATTGGTAAATTTGGTACTTAATAGACCATAAATTGCACCTACATGTATATGGTTTGCCATGATCTCTTGTATCATCTTTACATTAAAAATAAATATTTTTATCAATAAAAAGACAATAATAACAAGACTTTACAAATAATTGAATAATTAATTGAAAAAATTTATAGTGGATCATTTTTGACCCATTCCGTGCTGATGTGTGAGTATTTTTATCCATGTCGTTGAGGTTGATAAAAGCCAGTCAAGGCAAGAGTACAAGTCCTCAAGAAAAATCAGGGAATTTGATTTTCTAATAACCTTCCTTCATCAAAGGAAACTGGTTAACTGAAGTGAACTTTCTTTCAATGACTGAATAGCAGTTTGTGTGGTGCATTACAGTAAAACCTTGAGTGTCTTAAGTCTAACTGGCATTGATAGTAGTGTAGTAATCCTGATGTGTATGATATCCAGACATCTGAAAAAACTATGCATTTAGCAGCCATGTTTTTTTCTCTAGTATTGTTAATTGGGCCTGATGCTGTAATGACCGATACAAGAGAAAATCATTTCACCATCACTTGACCAATACCTTGAAGATACCCAAACCAAGCTTGTTTCTGTGCTTGTTAAAGTTCACAAAACCGCAACTTTTTAGAACCAGACGTCAAATTTTCTACACAAGGAGAAAATAAGGGAGAATTGGTAATCCAAACTTATGGTCAAAAGACATGCAAATGTCAGAAGGCAAAGGTGGGTTCCCATGTGTGAAGAATATCGGAGGTCTATGAAGTATCATGCAGGATGTTTGGGGCAGTATAGTTCTATTAAGTCCCAGTACACAATGAGGGATCGTGTTTGTGTGCACTCTACAATCATTCCAAAAAGAAAGAAATTTGATAATTCATAAAAGAAGGACAGAAGAGTACAAATGATCAACTGTGTAAATACAGGTAAAACATCCTATACGCTGAAGACCCTTTATAACACAGACGTACCAGTCGAAATTCATCCCATGTTTTCAAACTGCACCAACCTGACCAAGAACACCATCAGTTCATGATGAACAATCTAAAAATACTGGGGACCGATAGTAATGACATGAATGAGTTGGACAGAGAAGTGAGTCATTCCTTGTGTTGGTTGCGATGGACCTGGTACTGCTGGTGATGGACCTCCTACCCAAGAAGAAAGTCTGCCTAGAGAGGATGGGGAGGTGGCTACGATCTCTCAAAGCAATGGCAAATCCAAGGACGAGGCTGAAGGCCCTGTAAAGTAGAGGAAAGACTACAGCTTGCCTGAGGCTCAAGAAGAAAATCTGATAGAATGGATTGGAGCCAATGAGGGTGTCTGGAAGAGAGGCGCACGCCTATACAAGGTCAGAAAACAGCTGTTAGCAACAAAGGCTGAAGAAATGGGGATCACGGTTGATCACATCGAAGGCTGTTGGAAGTCTGAAAAAGATTGGTTTGTTAAGCCTTAGAAGAAAAAGTCCGGGCAGGCGCACAAGAAATACACTGATAGAGAGAAGTGGGTGCTCAACAAAATCTCTTTCTACAGTGAACAGATGAGAGATCCAGAAAGTTTACACCCAATGACCCATCTCGCCCGCCAAGAGCCCACGTCCACGTACAAGAGTATTTCACCCACCATGGAGTCTGATCACAAGTCTGAGCAAGAGATCCCTGACCCCAGCCAGGCTTGGTGCTGGATCAACTGGTTGTTATGGTGCTGTAAGAGAAAGACAGCAGCATCTCTCATGCCTAAGATTTCTAGGTGCTTCAATGGGGTCTTTTATAAGAATCCTAGATATGTGCTCCTCGGCAGCTAGGGACAGACTGAGGCGTGTAGAAAAATATCAGCCAATTTATAGCCTTCAAACCAGCACAGATGACAGATGGGAACCCTACCATTTTCTTCTGGTCATCACTTTCTTAGCTGTGGCAGTGTTGAGTAATACCAGTATACTATTGTTAAGTAGATTTGATGTCTGCGTTGAAAGATTTTAGGTGTCTTGTGCAGGGAAACAACCTTGGTGTGTCATTAGGTCATAAGTGTGATGGCTTTCTCCTATATCTCCATTACAGCATAGCTCACAATTATAGACTCTAGAGCATACATCAACACTCCATGGATCTGCTTACATTAGTTCCATAATCTACATGTAGTACTTGCTCATTTCTTGTAGTGGTCATGATGGTTCTTTTGTGTAGGTCTTAAGTATTCTCTACTTATACAGCCGGGCCTGTTTTACTTGAGCTTCGCTGGAATAGAAATTGATAACCCTTCAAAATGCCTATTAGATATTTGTAAAATTAGTCACATATTTCAAACCTGTTCACTTAATAACCCCCTTTAAGACGATGTAAACTACCTTTCCCTACCCGAATAACCAAAGTTGATAATATGCAAACAAGTCATGTAATTCTCTGCATGCCTTTGTTTTATGATCTTTTAAGTCCGAAATGAAGGTCCAACAGAAAAATAAATCAATGAAATGTGTCACCGCATGTGTACATGTAGTTTGTTTAATAATTAGCTTTTGCTGTTTTAAGTGTCTAAATGAAACTATTGTCTAAGGGATGATGTACATTTTTTTCATGTGCCGCAAAAGTGGAACAATTCTCCGCATGCCTTTGTTTCATGATCTTTTTAAGTCCGAAATGAAGGTCCAACAGAAAAATAAATCAATGAAATGTGTCACCGCATGTGTACATGTAGTTTGTTTAATAATTAGCTTTTGCTGTTTTAAGTGTCTAAATGAAACTATTGTCTAAGGGATGATGTACATTTTTTTCATGTGCCGCAAAAGTGGAACAATGTTCTCTTTTTTTCCTTGAACCCTCCCCCCCCCCCCCTCCCAAATTGGAAATTGAAGATGTGTGACATGATCTAAAAACATCTGTACAGTGTTTAGTCTTTCGCGACGTCATTCATTCAAAATTACCTTTGGATAAATATATATTGATATTTATTGTATAAATAATATAAGAATTACATATTAAAAATAAAGAGACATCTACATGTATCTATCACAATTCATATTGATGGATGTATTGGTGAAAATTTTAATGCCGCATTCAAATAGCAAATTGATGAAACTTTTCACTGCATGCGAAAATTTTAACGAGCAGAAAAAATCTTTGACCCACCACAAAAAAGTGGAAAATCAGACACTTTACCCCCCCACCCACCCCCACCCTCCTAAGTGGACCACTGTTCCACTTTCGCGGAGTGTGACATATGTACATCATCCCTAACAATATATCACTGAAATGTGTCAACCCACGTATAGTTCGCTAAATAACTAGATTTAGTTGTTGGGCAAGTGTCTACAAGAAACTACTAGACAAATGTTTGTTACAATTGAATGTTGTAGTTTGTGAAAAGTTTGCAATCCAGTGAAAGATAGAAGTCACTGCCAACTGTATGTATTATATAACTTTACCTGGTGCAGTTTAGTACAGGTGTAGTAGGTCCTCAAAGTCGATGCCTTATTTGTTGGTCATAGGCTTGTCATAGTATTTACATTTGGGCCTGACTCTTGAGAGCTTATTTTGTCAATTTTGGTGAAACTGTAGAATATGAGGATTCATGCTGTACCACATGCGAAAAAACTAGTGATGGAACAATCCATTAGACAATTGATGTTGATTGTACTCTTGAATGTTTAGGCAATACAGTACTGATTTCGTCAAAAGAATACAGAACAGAAACAAAATTAGAGGAATCGGCGTAAGAAAACATCATCATGGTTTTCTTGGAACTGCTCAATCACTGAAACTAAGATACGATTATTGAAATAAACAGAAAAAACATAATCAGTATAATTTCTTACAAAGTTCCCGCACAATGGAGTCCATCTTTGGCTCATAAATATTCGGATTTGTTTGGGCGTTCTTGTTTATTCCCACCACAAAGTGAAGGCGGAAGTGCGGACGCCGTACAGACACCCAATGAAACTAAAATCTGTCAAAATGTCGGCGTGATTTTGAATATGCTTTTATTACGGGAACCTCTGTGAAATGTGTAATATAAGGGGAACAATCGGAAATAACGTAACTTCAGGTGAGTTATGAAGAAAGCCGTAATTTGCGGAAGCTACAGAACCATTTAATATTCGTAATAGTCGCAACAATGAGAAGAATTGTGAAAAAAACGTAAGGAATCGTAGTGTAATTCTCGAAATGTTTCTTCTGTATCCTTCTGACAGTATCAGTACTGTAGGTATAGTTTAGGTAGAATATGGGTACATTTGACACACATTAGATTCCTTAATTATATATTCATGTCTTCATATTTCTCTCATGTTTTTTTGAAAGCCTATTTCTACCAACGATAGACATGTCTAGTAGAAATATGCTTGCTAAAATTGTCTATTGTTGGTAGAAATATGCTTGTTAAAAATGTATCAAACACTGGGAAACAAATGTATATATTTATGAATTGCACATTGTGATGGGTTGATGTCATTGAAGTTGTGTATGTGTGTGATTTTTTACATGTAAGTGTTGGTAATGATAATTGAATGAACAACTATTGAAATTGGACGTTGTAACACTTGTACATGTAATTACCACCGCCGCATCCCAAAATACATGTAAATCCTCCACTTTGCAATTGTACATGAAAAATACATACTTACAAATATGAACAAAAATTCAGTGTACAGAAGTCTGCATTGCTGAATGATCTGAATGAATAATCCATTATGTTTACAACAGTAATTGTTCAAGAACATTTATTTAAAATTTGATTCATATGGTAATTTTTAAGTTTTTATTATTAGCTTGCATAATGACATTCAAAGTGTTAAAAAGAACCTAACAACCCAACAGTAATTACGATATCCTCTTTCAATGAGTTTTTACATTGTGTCCTTGGGTCGTACATTAGTTACATGTGTAGAGCTCCGCTATTTATCATTATACAATATCACATGTATTTACTCGATATTGCACAAGTAAAATTTGTTATACATGGAGATGTTGTAAATTAACTGACTGGGTGTAAGTATTGACATTAGCGTAAAAACCATGGGCAATACAAAGAGCAAATCAGTGGCACATTACTTCATTGCAACTAGTGGTCCAAAATCGCATGTATATACAGTACTGATCGCTGTTTTATTTGTTAAAATTCACATATTACCTTCTATGTGAAATGACAATTCTGAAAAAATGCTATTATATTTTGAATATTCTCTTATGATCTTAATTCTCTTCTTTCACTAGATACGAATAATTTTGATAACACACGGCAGAAAAACAAAATGTTTTATCGAAAAGATATTTTTTGTATGAATTTCAAATTCCTACCCACCTTCAATTTTTTCAGAACCCATCGTATTTATTAGCAACATAATTCTTGTTTGAGAAGCTTTGGCATGACCACATTATGGTTAGAGGGCCTTCCTTTGCAATCTGTACTGTATGTGTTAATACAAAATTATTAGGTTTGGAGGAAAGCGGTATTATTATTATTATATATTATTATTTGTATAATCTTCATGGATATAACATGGAAAATGTACAATTATTTAATTTACATCTTTTAATTTGCGCTGAATATAGTTATTGTATAAACAAGCTAATTCCTGTTCCTGACCTAGAAATATTTTAGACGTGCCCTTAGATTTGAACCAGTTCAATTATCTGATTGGTCTGATATTGACATTTTGTAATGTAACCAGAATTACGTCATAAAAGCTAAACACAAACATACTGGGTAACATCCATTTGTATGTATAAAGTGGACACTAAAACCGATATGTAGTTATAATGTTATGAGTAAGGGTAATCACATTAATTACTTCTTGACAAAAATCTTTTTAACAGTGATTTCAAAGTCTGGGTCCCATTTTTCAGTATCCGGCCCCTCTACATTAAAACTCGGAAAAAACACGAATTTTTGTATAATGGTTCATTATGGTATTGTGCAAAAAGTGGATGTTTCATATTAAGATTTATCAAAACTCTGGTTGCTACTGCAATATTTAAAAAAAAACTGTTTCTAGACACGAAGTTCTCAGTCATAATGTAAACAGTATGATTTCTTTCAGTAATCTATTCATCACCAGTTAGAGACAGATCCAGGTTTTTTACACTGGCAGATCCAGTTTTTTTGTAATATAGAGGGGGCACAGCAGTTAACTTGTTACACTGGCAGATCCAGGTTTTTTAATAATAGAAGGGGGCACAGCATTTAACTTGTTACAGAGGCAGATCCAGGTTTTTACACTGGCAGATCCAGTTTTTTATATAATATAGAGGGGGCACAGCAGTTAACTTGTTACACTGGCAGATCCAGGTTTTTTAATAATAGAAGGGGGCATAGCATTTAACTTGGTACAGAGGCAGATCCAGGATTTTTACACTGGCAGATCCAGTTATTTTGTAATATAGAGGGGGCACAGCAGTTAACTTTTTACACTGGCAGATCCAGGTTTTTTAATAATAGAAGGGGGCACAGCATTTAACTTGTTACAGAGGCAGATTCAGGTCTTTTACACTGGCAGATCCAGGTTTTTTTGTAATATAGAGTGGGCACAGCAGTTAACTTGTTACACTGGCAGGTCCAGGTTGAGCTTTTGTCATCACTTGGTGGTCGTACGTCTGTGTAAACAATTCTTTAGAAATCTTCTCAAAAACTACGTTATGGATTTGTAGGAAACTATGTATAATGGTTCAATATGGTATTGTGCAAAAAGTGACTGCTTCATATTAAGATTTATCGAAAACTCTGGTTGCTACAGCAATATTTAAAAAAACTGTTTCTAGACACAAAGTTCTCCTCAGTCATAATGTAAACAGTATGATATGGGACATTTTTTTCAGTAATCTATTCATCACCAGTTTGCATTATGCTAGACCAGAGTTAAGAAACTTGTTACACTGGCAGATCCAGGTTTTTTAATAATAGAAGGGGGCACAGCATTTAACTTATTACAGAGGCAGATCCAGGTTTTTTACACTGGCAGATCCAGTTTTTTGTAATATAGAGGGGGCACAGCAGTTAACTTGTTACACTGGCAGATCCAGGTTTTTTAATAATAGAAGGGGGCTTAGCGTTTAACTTGTTACAGAGGCAGATCCAGGTTTTTTACACTGGCATATCCAGTTTTTTATATAATATAGAAGGGGCACAGCAGTTTACGATTTTTGAGTGTCGTGTTCTGGTTATGTTACCATATATCAAATTACAATGGAACTTTATGGATATATTTTCACAAAATAGAGCCAAACAAAGATTAGTATTTCAAACCATACTGCCTGGCATAGAAAATATTCTTAAAATGGATGATGGCCTGGTTCACTGGCCTAAGTTGCGAGTCCTGTACGAATGGGTTTTATGGTGCAAGGGTAAATGTTAATGATATATTGTATGTAATTGTGCATTTAGTGCATTTAGAACTGCATTTAGGCCGCCGGCGGTGCTTTGAACCCCACCTACGGAGTTAGGTCGCCGGCGATGTCTAGCGGTGGGCCGCTGGCGTTGTCTAGCGGTGTCAGTGAGACCCCGCCTACGGTGCATTTAGGCCGCCGGCGGTGTTTAGTGGTGTCGGTGGGATCAAAGGAAATCAATAGAACCCCCAACCCCGCGGACGCTGTGGGCCTCGACGGTATCCTGCGACTTCTTAGAAGTCGCCAGAAAAGTGGCCGCGGCGTGGCTTTTTAGCGCCGACGACGTACCGTGGTGTCCCCTTTGTACCGGCGGCCTCAGGGCGGCACTAGTGGAATGACTTCTTCATGCCGGTCTTGCTCGTTGGCGGTGTTAAACAAAAATATTCAAGAATATTCAAAAAATGCTATTTTTAGTAACAAAATATTTACAAAAACACGTTCCGCCGACGTACTATGCCTGAATAGAATGGGGGGGGGGGGGGGGGTAATGCATTGTATTCAATATTTAATTCAAATTGCTTCTGTGCTTCTCTGGCCGAATGGATAGGGAGTTGGTCTTGTGACCAGAAGGTCGTGGGTTCGATTCCCGGTCGGGTCTGATGGTAAGTGTTGAGCAAACTTACCTCTAACAGGTTGCACACTGCTCCGTGGTACCTACACGTTAAATAGGTACAGGTCGGTGATAAGCGTGCGCAAACAGCAGCAATGCCGTATGCAGCCAGTATGGCATGCTCCCCGGGGAGTTGAGAAAGATATATATGAGAAAGTGCCGACGACCTGGTGTAAATTGTAAAGTGAGATCAGAATTTGGATCAAGACTATAAACCAGACATTTACATTTACATTTAATTGAATAGGAATTTTCTGGTAAAAATTATAAATAATATAAATCGTAATTGAAAACTAAAGAAAATTAAAAAAGTGAAAGTTTAAAAAAAATCTGTGGCCCCCAACCAGTGTTGGAGCATCTGCAAATATCTGCCTAACTTGTCTGCAAGAAATGGTCATTTTATAGTCCAACAAGCCGACTTAAAACTTTTCCATGGTACTTGGTTTTGTGCGAATTCAAAAAGTTTAATGAGCCTCACAACGACTACTTTACACTTTGGGAAAACCATAGTGGATCTACTAGATTGTACCAATGCAATGGCGTTATTGTGTTGTGTGGATTTTGTCCTGATCTAATAGAATATACAAGCTCAAGAGAAAATGCACTGGTGGAGTGGACGTGGATATGGGGTTGATGGCTTGCTAAACTATAATAATACGTGGTTGTTGTAGTGCTGTATGTTAAACAAATTATAGGCACACAGTTCTTTTTTGTGTTTGATATATTTATTTTTGATTTTTTGCTTTTATGTTGTTTTAGAGGGTAAGTTATCTGTAATTATAGTGTGAGTATCAGCCTTGTCGCGCTGTCTATGACCACACCCAATATGATAATATTTAGTAAGGTATATAGTTGAAATGACTTACACAGTACATTACTAAATTAAGAATCAAGTAGATTGATAGTCTTTGACTTGGCCTGGACGGAGCTCTATCCTCAGACCTAGCAGTGGGTACCAATACGTCATTTGAAACATCTTTTAGGCTTGTGGATGTCATTTCAACTATAAGCCTTACTAAATTTCATTTAAGTACATGCGTTTCTCCCAACAAATTCACTATTCATTACAGCCGACACTATAATGCCTGTTATGAGAGATCGCCTAACCCCCTATGGTAACGGTTTTGATACCACCCGTACAACTTCTGTCCTGGGGATGTTCTGGATGTCCACTACCTGACGACCAGTGATTCGTTGTGAAATCTATGTTTCACTAGTCCAGTGAAATGTGTCCACTGTTATCTTTTTAATACGAGCCCAAAATCCAACCCTAAATGTCACTGGAGTTGCGTGGTCATGAAATGGTTTAATGACTGGGTTTGACTATCTACAAACAGGCACCTCCCTCACTTTGCCAAGGCAGCAATTGCTAAACAAACAATTGAAGGGATTTAGTGGTCATAACTTGAGTGTACAATTAAATGCAGTTACAAAACGTTACATGAATATTCTACTTGACACGATAGAAATTTGGTAATGGGAGATTAAACTACTTTGATTTTGTACGCTTACAATCGTTATGTATAAATACTAAAGGAGTGTTTCATTATTTAACTGATGGTGGCACGATGACTCACATCAAAACTGTCACTGAAAGTGACAGTAGAATATAACCATAAACTGAAGTGGTTGGAACCCCCACCCCCACTAAACTCATTATTTTGTTACGCTTATTAATTAATTATACGGATTTAAAATGATAACCATTGATGCCAATCGTTTTGTAAAAAAACAAAACAAAAACAAACGTGTATACAATAAGAAAATTTTCACACCCACAAAAAAACTTCTATTAAAATACTGATGTATTATAGCCCCCATTCTATAATAATATATAACAAGTACTGTAAAGTTGCTCGAGCACGATAGCCGTGAATCAGCGATTGTAAATATGACTTCTTCACATACATGTACATCAATAACTTAATTAAAGTACTGAGTGAAAGAGGAGTGCTGGTTCCGCTGGGTTAACTTAGATAGTTAGAATGCAGTCATCATCCATAAACCAAGTTCACAGCGTTCAATATGCTAAAGATTTCAATATGAATGTATTTTTTGTGAACGTTGTCTGATAGCATGACAGTACTTTCAGTTTGGACAAAACTTTGTCGAAATATTTATTAGAATTTACATACATTGTATGTAAAACCACGCCACTTTTGTTGATACCCAAACGTACTTGAAATATAACACGCTAATAAGAAAATTAAATGTAAATGCTAAATAGTTTTTTTAATAGAAGTACTTTTGCTGAAGTCAACACTTCAATTACACGAAGATACTAGATGCCAGTGTAATATTGCAATGCATTATTCACAGGCAAGTGCACGGACACATTATAAGAACAAACACAACTTAAACGCATTTGTGTTTTTCAAGTGGTCAAAATAACCCTGATACATATAGCTATACAAAATCATAGAAATTCAGACACACAGACCCTCACACACACAGAGAGAGACGCACACTCAGGCATTGACACACACAAACAGGAAACACACACACAAGGTGATTATCCCGGATTATTGGGGTAATAACTGCAGTCAAAGAATCTTAAGTACATGGGATAGTGGAGGCTAACCAAAGTGCCATAAAACCATATATTTACATAACATTGCTTCAGAAGTGTCCTGTCTATTTTTAGTGTGCTAAAGAGCTCCGCTTTTCAGTCACAGTTTGGATGGCTTCTAGTTGATATTTATCAATATTAATGTTTAATTAAATACGCGCCAGCAGTTCAGTTTACTGATCTAAATTTGCAAAAAAACATGAAATTCACTAATAACAATGTGGAGTAAAAATAAATCTACCGCCGCATTTTGGGGTAAGAATGAAATTTGCAGAAAATATTAGTCAAATTTGCATAATTACAATTCAAATAAAATCTAAGAATGGATAAACCTTATAGGCATTAAATAAAGTAACTAAGAATAACCGTATCCCATTCTTCATAAACTTTAATTTGAACAGTATAGTATATTTTACGCAGGCTACCAAGCCTGTAGCTCTTACAGAATTCACCATTAATTTAAAAAAAGGAAGTATGGGTGTGCAATTTTACTATAGAATGGATTAAACTTTACATTTATTAAATAAAGTAATTAAAGAAATGTGTGATATGAGCATACCGTGATGGAGAAAAACATTTCCTAATACATTTTACTCAAGATTTAAAGTCACCCTTTGATATTATAATGAGAATATTGTAACGTGGCCACGTGAGGAGAATGAGGTGTCGTCTATATAAATCTAATATAAGCAGGTTCTACTTATTTTTAAAGGCAATTCCCAATATTTCAAATAATCAATAGGTTCGTTATAATAGTACCGTGGGAATTGTGTAAATATGCATTCTCTATACACGTTACACTAGGCTACTATTCGAAAATCATCACGGGCCAAATTAGTACTGATTGCTATGTATACCAGATCATAATCAGAAAATGTATGTACCGTATACACGTGTGTGACGGTATTTTCTTCCAGCTGTGGTGGTCGTGGTTATGTCTGTGTCAATAAAAAGCCAAGCTCTAGAATCGACCATACAGCCAGATATGATGACAAGCCAAACAGAAGTAACAATCGAACAAGCAACATCACTAACCACTCCAGCAATTGCAACAAACAATGAAACAGAAGTAACAACCAGCCAGGCAGAGATGCCAGCCAACGAGACACAGATAGCAACCACTGAGACAGAATTTACAACCACTCTGCCAGAATTAGCCACCTCTCAAATAGTAGGAGAACTTACCTATAAAACAGACATAACAACCCCTAAGGGAGACGTAACAACCACTCTGCCAGAGCTACCGACCAATGAGACAGAATTATCAACCACCCAAACCGCGGTACCAAGCAATGAAACGGAATTAACAACTACTATGACAGAAGTACCAACCAATGAGACAGAAATAACAACTTCTCAGACAGAGGTACCAAGCGATGAGACAGAATTATCAACTATCCCAACCGCGGTACCAAACAATGATACGGAATTAACAACTACTCTGACAGAGGTACCAACCAATGAGACAGAATTAGCAACTACTCAGACGGAAGTACCAAGCAATGAAACGGAATTAACAACTTCTCTGACAGAGGTACCAACCAATGAGACAGAATTAACAACTACTACATCAGAGGTACCGACCAATGATACCGAATTAACAACTACTCTGACAGAAGTACCAAGCAATGAGACTGAGATATCAATTACTCCGACAGAGGTACCAACCAATAAGACAGAATTAACAACTACTCTGACAGAGATACCGATCAATCAGACAGAATTAACAACTACTCCCACAGAGGTACCAAGCAATGAAACAGAATTAACAACTTCTCTGACAGAGGTACCAAGCAATGAAACAGAATTATCAACTACTCCAACAGCCGTACCAAGCAATGAAACTGAATTAACAACTACTCTGACAGAGATACCAACCAATGAGACAGAATTAACAACTACTCCGACAGAGGTACCAACCAATGAGACAGAATTAACAACTACTCCGACAGACATACCAACCAATGAGACAGAATTAACAACTACTCCCCACGGAGGTACCAAGCAATGAAACAGAATTAACAACTTCTCTGACAGAGGTACCAAGCAATGAAACAGAATTATCAACTACTCCAACAGCCGTACCAAGCAATGAAACGGAATTAACAACTACTCTGACAGAGATACCAACCAATGAGACAGAATTAACAACTACTCCGACTGAGGTACCAAGCAATGAAACAGAATTATCAACGGCCCCAACAGCGGTACCAAGCAATGAAACGGAATTAACAACTACTCTGACAGAAGTACCAACCAATGAGACAGAATTAACAACTACTCCGACAGAGATACCAACCAATGAGACAGCATTAACAACTACTCCCACAGAGGTACCAAGCAATAAGACAGAATTATCAACTACCCCAACCGGGGTACCAAGCAATGAAACAGAATTAACAACTTCTCTGACAGAGGTACCATCCAATGAGACAGAATTAACAACTACTCCGACTGAGGTACCAAGCAATGAAACAGAATTATCAACGGCCCCAACAGCGGTACCAACCAATGAGACAGCATTAACAACTACTACGACAGAAATACCAACCAATGAGACAGAATTAACAACTACTCCGACAGACATACCAACCAATGAGACAGAATTAACAACTTCTCAGACAGAGGCACCCAGCAATGAGACCAAATTAACTACTCAGCCCGACATTGCAACCACTGAGACAGAGGAACCAACATATGCAACAGAGGTAATAACTATTCAGACAGAAGTAACATATAATCAGACTGCGATACCAACAAATGAGACAGAAATAACAATGACCCAAGCAGAGATAACAAATTCGTACACAGACGTAACAGATTCTCAGACAGAATTAGCAACAACTACTGAGACAGAGATAATGCCTAATGAGACCGAGATAGCTACCACTCCTACAAAAGCAACAATTACTCAGACAGACGTAACTACAAATGAGCAAGTAGATGTTACAACCTTGTTTGCAGATATATCAACTAATGACCCGAGTATAACAATCACTCAAACCGAATTAATGTATACTAGTACAGATGTAACAAATACGCAGACACAGGTAACAATTACTCAATCGGGGGTAATAACCGCCCAAACAGAATCAGCAACTACTCAGGAAGCGGAAACTATGACAGCAGATACAACCACTAAGATAGAAGTATCAACCTCTCAGTCAGAGGTACCGGGAAATGAGACTGAAGTAACAGTTACTTCAATAGAGGTATCAACATACCTGCCAGAATTATCCAGCATTCAGACAGAGCTACCAAATAATTTGACACAGGAACCAATATCCCAAACAGAGATTCCAATTACCCACACAGATGAACCAACCACTCAGTCAGGCGCACCAACCACGTTAATTGAAGAGACATCTACACAAAAAGAGTTATCAACTAGACAGACGGCCGTAACAACTATTACATCTGATATACAAACTGAAGAGCAAACAACACAAGAAGTAAAAGAAACAACCATCACGGATGAGAGTCCGACAGCTCAAACTGATGTCCAAACAACACAGTCCAAGGAAGAAACAACAAAAACAGATGTTCACACAGCATCACAATCTGTACACACTACTCAAGCAGCAGGTTAGAAATTCATAGAAAAAATATATGTATGGCATATATATGTAAATGTGCATTGTTAATTATCAATTTAATTAATGACACTGCTTTTGAGTCAAATGAAATAAACATAACCAATCTGCATGAGATAACTAGGCGAACCAAATGCATACAATGTCATTCCTCACAACGCAGGTCCTTGCGAAAGCAACCCTTGCTTGAATGGTGGGACTTGCAAAGAAAATGGAAACGATTACACATGTGTTTGTGCAAGCTGGTTTGCAGGCACTACGTGTTCAACAGGTCAGTGTGAGATTATATTGACTACCATGGGCTGAACATAAGATTTCAGACCACGACTTTTTTGGATACAACAAATATTCTCATATCACAAATTGGAAAATTAATACATATGTACATTGAACAATTTTAGCAATGATTCGGACTTTAGTAGCACTCTCCATATTGTTTCCTATACTGCTCAAAGTTACAATACCTTGTACAAATATTATTTAAAACCCTTACGTATTGATAGCAATCACATACGAAGAGCCCGTGCACAACTGCAGCGGCACAATGAATGCAGATGAAAACTTTGCTTGCCACTGTAATTTTGAGGTGTATGTGAACGGAACAGAGGATGTGCCAGTCAACATGACCATCACATGGATACATAAAGGTAACGAAAGTTGATCATAACATTTAAAATAACGGGTCAGCAATAGTATACTTAAGAGGGAAGCCTAATACATTTTCATCAATTAGGGGAAAAAATCTCATAGTCATGATTTTTACATCACTCATTTACAAAAAATAGCCCTACCACATAATTTTTTTTAAAAATATTTTTTAAACACAAAATGTTCAGAAATATAGGCATATCTTTAGGTACATAATAAGAAACGGTCAGCCATATGTCACTTCTGTAAATTCTGTGGTTCTATCTTAGATTATTTATCAACGTCGCCCCAGCCTTCTTTTTTCATTTTGTGACCTTGTATTGAAGCAATTGATGAAAATTTTCTAACATCCATATTTGAGATTGTGTTTTCTTCTGTCATGAACGATATTACAATAGGTACAGGATTTTACCAAGTTTATGCCATAATCCAATGTTGTCAATCCATTTTTAAAGTGTTGACACAACAAATATGTTTATTCCATTGATTGGATGATAACTGTATCTACCACCTCTCTTTATAATATGTTAATTCAACAGAAAACTATTTATGCAATTTCTTGAAATCTTCTCATATTATGAAATTAATACGCAGTAGTACTTGCTAAAATGCTGAAATAAGGTCCAAGGTACTGGATCTGGATCTGGATAGATAATTCACAAATTAGCCAGTCTCAGATAAGAGACTGGCCTCCTCTAATGAGGCAACGCGTGAATGGAGAGAGGGTACGTCCTGCCTAAGGGTTGGCAGATAGCCGACTCTTGAAAGTGGTAATAGACAGCATTGACAGTTCCCGGGTTAAGACTGTTCCACTCCGGGATTGTTCTTAAAACTGTTGATTTCCACAGTGGAGATTGCCTATTGCCGGCTGAAGGTCTTACTATCTTCCACTGGTGAGAGCCCCGAGTGGCTCTCCCTTGATGTAGTTTAATGCCAACGCTCTCTGGTGGCAAATCCAGGCCTCCATGCAAAAGCTTATAAAATAGGCATAAACGCTGATTTCGCCGCCGGTCTGCTAGCCTTTGCCAGCCAAGGTCACGCAGTAGGCCTGTGACTGATATGATACCGCGGGCTCCACGAGCCCAACGTGCTGCTCGCCTCTGCACAATCTCTAGGGAATCAATTTCCTCTTTAACTGATGGGTCCCAAATAGCCCCACAATATTCCAAAGATGACCTGACGATTGTGAAATATGCTGTCTCTCTCAGTCTGTAGGGAGAACCGCGGCGATTCCTACGTAGGAACCCCAGACGTTGGTTGGCATGGGAAACTGTATCCAAGATGTGAGGCCTCCACTGTGAAGACCGGGCTCCATAGTTGTTTGACAGTGTGACGCCCAGATACTTTGCCTCAGGGACAGAACCAATAATCTCACTACCTAGGGTGTAGAAACGAACAGGTTTCTGGGTCTGTCTCGCAAGGTGGAGGATGTTACACTTGGACACATTGAACTTGAGGCCCCAGATCTGACCCCACTCAAAGAGTGAATCTAAGTCCCTTTGTAAAATGACCTTGTCCTCCATAGAGTGGATTGATCTATAGATTGGCAATCATCGAACAAACGGCATGAAGTGGATGGGTTGAGAACAGATGGTAGGTCATTTATGTACAAAAGAAATATTAGGGGGCCCATGACTGTGCCCTGGGGTACTCCAGACATGACAGGATCCCCATCGGTGCGACTACGAGTATGAGATCTAACGCCATCGACTAAGACACTCTGGGTACGGCCAAGAAGGAACTCAGAAATCCAGCGTGAGTTCTTGCCTTCGACACCATATAGTCGGAGCTTACGCATGAGTCTCTTTTGTGGCACTACGTCAAAGGCTTTCGAGAAATCGAGAACGCCCACGTCGACTTCATCCTTGTGATCCAGTCTTGATAGTAGGTCATGTGTTGTGGCCAAGAGTTGCGACTCACAGCTCAATTTCTTTCGAAACCTATCTATGTAGGCACCTTTATATTTAGGAGACCCGTATTGTATGGACACATTTCTCTTCTCCAATTACTTCAATGCTATATTAAAAACCTCTCTGTTCAGGACATCTGCCTTATATGGACAAATTTTATTTTTTTACAAAGGTCTCCACATGGGATAGGTTCTACTGTATTTCATTGTACTACTTAATGGCTTTCATAATCCCCCCAGACTATTTCACTTGAATTATACAGAAAAACCACAAGAGTCCAGTGAGGCATTAATAAAGTCTCATGTGAGGCTACCAACATTTCAATGAATCACATATTTGGTTTGTCTGATGATCTGTTGGGTTTGATAATTATCATCCTCCATTTTTTTCATTGCTCTTTACATGCTAAACAAAGTTAAAGATATATGCTTATTTCTTGAATCAACTTATCATGATGTATATAATTTTGCTATATTTTTTTTATCAGTATGATGTGATGTTTTCTGGAGCCTACCAGAAGTAGTCCTAATCTCCTTCATGAATATTCACACACATAATGAACTACTAATGAGCTGGGAAATGCCATTTTGTAATATCTGTCATAAAAGCTAGAGTCATATTTGAAATTACTATTTTTGCATTAAAAAGATATATTTCAAAATTCTAAGGCCGGACGATTTAAAGAAATATCTCCTCTGTACAAGAGATGTGTTTCTATCATTAAATGACACACTATCAGTGGTTCAGTGTATGGTCATTATTTCACAAAAAATGCCTTTTAAAAACATTTTAAATTTTTAATCTTAAATCATATTATACCAATGATTATGAAAATCATCTATATTAACTAAAAATTAGAAAAGTAAAAAAATGTTCTGGGCTTCCCCCTTAACTGCTATTGTCGTGTGCCTACCATAAACACACCCTCTATATGTGACCATATAAACTATCAGAACACAAAATAAAGTAAATATCTTGATTACTAAAACTCAGTTGTTGGCTCATATTTTTAAGTATCTCCATACATACTATTCTATTTCTTTTGAGGACTGCGACTGGCAACAGGATCGTCAGGCAGGATTCGTACAGGGCCCGTCTGTGTGAATACACAGGTGTGCAATTCTGAATTCTCTCTAATTCCAGCGAAGTTCCGTGACACAGGTACAATCAGAATAACCTAATCTTTCCAGTCATTCTTTGCTACACATAATAGCATAATAATTATACTCATCATAGCGTTTCATGTAATAAGATTTCTTGAAATATCATACACAACGGGTTAAGGTTCACTGGCGTGCGAGGGGTCTATAGCCGATGTCAGAGGAAGCGTGACATCTAGCAGCGAAACTATCACTGTCATCTTCTTACCACAAGCACTTATAGGACCAAAAGAACAGGTAATATTTAGAGTTCTACATGGGTCACAAATGACACGGCCACACAACAGTTTTTTTAGCCACTTTTACCTCTAATAGTGACACATTGAAAATCCTTCTCTATGGACACGAGACATACATGCATGTTTCTTCTCTACTGGTATCATGTGTATTAAACATACCAATATGAAAAATTGTGCCATCATATGCTATTTAAAAAAATACATGTAGCATTTTTCTAACTGATAATGCCGCATAGGTTGCGTTTACCGGCGACAACGTGTCCTTGACCTGCCATGGCCGTGATTCAGACTCGGAGATCAACCCCCAGTTAGAGATTAAGTGGACGAAAAACAACGAATCCGGTACAACAAAAAACATCATCTTATTCTATTCATGATAACGTTTACCCTCACACGGTATATCATAACCATTTCAATAGATTTATTGATCTTTTTTAGTATATTCCCATGCATCATCTTTGTATAAATCCATCACACACTTTTACACTTTTCAACTGTTATGCCAGTCAATCTCCTTCTGAGGAGATGTCCACTACAAGATGAAAGGGTGTAACGCCAAGAAGTTGATCCATGGTGAAGGCTGGGGACTGTTCAGGACCTTACTTGACTGAACACATTGGAACGGAAGTCATCGTGTCAGAGGCGAAAGGTAGAGACTCAAAGGAAAAGATCACCAAGGAAGGCCTCTCCATGTCATAAAGTGGACACCCAAGATGTTCAGAGACTAGAAGTGCAAAATAACAGCAACAAAAAACAAATAGGCCAGTAATAATAATGTTCATTGGGGTCAATCCATATCCAAGAACTATCACAATGAATGACGAGAATACCATAGGACAAAATCAACCTAAGGACATCTGTGGACAAGACAAGACAGGCACCTTGTCTGTGCGACAGCATAGGTCTACTGAAGCTGAAGACTACCCCAAAGTATGACCCCCCCCCTCCCCTTTGCTAGTGTGACGCTGGCTTGGAAGAAGACTCTTTGACACAACTGGTTGAGAACATTTAGCAGAATGGTGTACAATGGCTTTACATGATTAAAAATAATGTATTCGTCTATATTTTAGCCAGAAATGTTGATAGCAGCCCCACCCCATTACTATTGAACATTAAAAAAATAAATGATTATGGATTCTGCTAAAGATCTTATCATTTGATAACGCGCTAATTATTTCCAGTAACTGGAACAGCACATAATCCGAGCACGTATAACTACATTGCCAAGGGTACTGGATCTGATAAGATTTCTTGCAAAGCTGTCAATGGGTCCTGGAACGGCCTGCCAGATCACGCAATAGTGAATGTTGTACCGAAACCGAGTGATCAAGGTATAATTATTCTATATAAATATGTATATATACAGGCATTACATGTAAATGCTGGTCGGTATCACGGTTGAAATGAAGTTGGTAGAAAGTTACTACTAGAAACCATCAAGAAAATCACGGAAAGTAAGGGGTTGGGGTGGGGGTAGCATAATTTTTTATTTAAGGTGTGTGTAAATGTGGGGGGATTATAGGGGCTAAGAAATCCCACATCCCTATTTTTGGCCTTATTTCCCACAAGCCAATTTTCCCCTTTTTCCCCACATCCCACTTCCTTGAAATCCGACATCCCCCTCCCTTTTGGCGCCCCCCCCCCCTAATTTTTCGGCCTAATCCCTCACATCCTATTTTGTTATATGAAATATTCTTTATATTTGGCCTACAGCACTAGGTCTCATTATCAATAGTGCATTGCTTTCATTTACAGCTGTATTCTTGGTAAGATGATTTTTTTTTGTTTGAAAGTTTAATTTTGATTTCAATTTTATTCATAAACGTTTTCAAGCTCCTGAAGGCTCCTTTTCCTTGAAGTACAGGTAAAATATACAATGTAAGATCATCAGTTTAACAATTGAAAATTTTAATAATTTGAAAAGGAGCCTTCAGGACCTCAAAAACGTCAAAATTAAACTTTAGAATAAAAAAATTTCATCTTATCAAGAATACAGCCGTAAAAGAAAGCAATATACTATTGATAATATCTTGTTATAGACCCGACCCGTAAATGTATAACAACATGATAGCTGCCACAATTAGTCACAAGCTGTTTTGATATGTGTGAATATTATCAAACTAACACAATCTTTAGTAGAATAGCATGTTGCCATTTTCAGTGGCTGAGTTTTGTGAGCCTCAGAACTATAATGAAACATCATGGCCACGGACACCAATCAGCTCCTACGCCCTGCAAGTGTGTCCTGGAAAACAGCAGGAAGGTACGTCGATGGATTTTACACTAATTTAGGACCCATTAATTGCTATATGAATGAAATACACGTGATGCTATTCAACTTCAAAAATACGACGCTCGTAATAGAACACTCAAAATTAATACTCCAACTTGATAATCATTCAACAGTATCACAACATGTATAACAATATCAAACCAGGCTATGAGCACAAGCATTGCATGATGACGTTATGTTCCGTTTCGATATATATATCTATATACACTCAGGTACAGCCCGGCGGTTTTGTAGCTCTCCATGTAATGCCATTCAATGTACGTGGAAGAAGCCTGACTACACTTCTTGTGTTAACAAAGCCTACAATGATGTCGCTAATAAGGTAGACGCAAGCGCTTGTCAACTACTGTTTGCATGAATTATTGTTGAATTATGTAATATGAGTATTTGAATCCATCACTGTATTCCTGTTCTTAGGTTAGTGATATTCTGGATGGAGGAGCAGCAGATAATGAAGCTGTTGAAGCTGTACTCGGTGAAGTGAACACACTCACCAAGAATACCATTGTGGCAAAGCAGCTCATATCACCGGGAGACATGAATGCAACCATAGGCGTACTCGATGGATTGTCCAAGGCTCGCGACAGAAAGGAAGTGTCTAAAAGTGAAGTAACAGTAAGTGATTATAGTTTTATTACAATTTTGACCCATATATTCTATGCAATCTCTGATTTGTCGATCACGAAGTGATGAAATGATTGGGTAACTTTATGAAAGTCTGTGTCTTTTTTCCTAGATTATATTTGTAAATATTTGTAGAATAATTATCTAAGAATGAGCACGGAGTGAGTTCTTTTGATGTGTAGAGGAGCACATGTGGTCAGCAGATACTTGTACATGAACCTCATTCTAATGATATGACATGTGGTTAGGCATAGATATTGCATATTAAATTTTTCAGAGTGTACTGAACATCACAAGCACGCTTCTAGACCCTACCAACCGCAACACGTGGTCAGAGATCAAAGACGTGAGGCCTGGCCGTGTGGCGGCTCTGCTCACCACCATGGACACTTACGCCCACAGCAGGGCTGACCAGCTTCTGACCGGGGAGAGCGAGAGCATCATGGACACAAACCTGGGTAAATAAAGATACAGTGGTTATTGTATGCTAATAAATTGTGTGTGTGTGTGTGTGTGTGTGCGTGTGTGTGTTTGGTGAACAGTTGTGCTTTACTTTCTATATCGATGCTCTTGAAAAGCTGAAAATTTTGCGTTGAAAGACAAAGATAAGCAGCTGCATGGGGTTGTATCTCAATCATTCATTGCAGCTGTTGAAATATATGGACCAACTACCAGCAAGCAGGAACTCAGTCTACCTAAAGAAAACGTTGACTTCATGACCAGCGAAGAAAAGATTACCGTGCTCAAAGAAACTCTTGAAGGTTTGTCTCTTCATTGCAGTTGTAAGACACAATACAATTGTGATATAGATAGGCAGATCGCTCACAATTAATTGATTATTGCCATCAAAATTTTATTGCAAATTTATATTTTCAAATATGTTTTAATAACCATGAAATTGTATTTTAGCTATTGAGGATGACTTATCCGTGTCATGTTCGTTCTACAAGGCTGGCACCATAGATACTTATATGCCTCCAAACATTGGGTAAGTACGTGTAGGTACATTCTGCCTCTCTCGAGCACCATCATATATATTCTGCTTATTAACAAAATCATGTTGACACATTTATACAACAAAATTAAAAGCTTTTTTAGTCAGAGTAATTTTCAATGCAGCATTCTTCACACCGATGATGCATTGCATTTTGATTTACATCAGATAGAATTTAACAAGCACATTTCAGTGAAAGTGCAGAGAGCAGTCCCGATGCTCCAACTCCATATATCCGATCCAAGGTGATGTCTGTAGTAATCAAGGCTAAAGGGTCAGGTCTCAAATTGGACCTGAAGCCACCTATTCGACTTGCTTTCAAGGACGCTGAATTGGTAGGTGTTAATCATAAATAATTACCTACATATAACATACTCAAACTGTGATGACCTTTGAAGTGCTTTGCCATCCTATCAAATATTCAATTCATGAGAAACATGCTTGTGTCAATATTATAGAATCACGGCCAGGAATCAGAAGGTTTAAACGCTATGTGCTCATACTGGGCTGTTGAGTGAGTATAAAACGTCTTTTTCATTCTATTGTAGTCATTAAACATTTAGATCAAATTAGTCATGTTAGATATCCAACTAGCCAAGGAATATATACTTAATTCTCGCTAAAATCAATAATAAGAGATTGACCTGGACTGTTTCAGAGAAGAGTATTGGTCCGATTCTGGGTGTAAACTGACTTCAGAGAATGGAGATCTTGTACGTTGTGAATGCAATCATACTACCAGCTTTGGGGTTATCATGAGACCAGTTGAGGTACTTTGGTATTCTTGGTACAATGTTCTTGATAAGTGGTATTTATTTTTACATTTTATTAACGAGAAAACAAACATTGAAGACCTAATGTGCTTGATTTCCTACATTGTGTTGCTCTCTGGTGATTCAATTTTCTTCATAGATTCCTCCATCTGGTCATGATGAGATCTTACACTGGCTGAGCATCGTCCTTCTCTCTCTATCCATCGTTGGGCTCCTCATCACAATAATCCTCTATGTGGCTAGCTGGAAGTGAGACGGCTTTACATTTATTTGTCATATGATTTGTATAAAATGTTGTCACACATAGCTTAATTAAGCGATAGTTCTTTTATCAAGTTCTTTATCAATACCTAAAACGCTAAATTACATTCAGCATATGTTAACGAAATGCCAAATAATGTAAGCAAAGCTGACCAATGTAACGTAGAAGGTGCTGGTCATTGTATATTCTGGAATGGGGCCTCTTTTAGTGTTCACATACATCTTCTACAGAAAGCTTCGAAGCCATGCATCTGTTGTGTTACTTCATCTGTGCACAGCTCTAATCCTCGCCCATGCAACCTTTCTACTGGGTATAGATAGAAATGACTTCATGCCCATAGAAAATGAGGTAAACACATGTATCACACTTACATTATAATATAGGCAGCTATATACAAACTAGCTTTGGTCTTTGTGACATGAACAACTGGTACGTTTTGGGTAGTATAATTTACCTACTAAATCATTATAATGTACAGTTCATTTGCTCCTATTAACAAAGACTGTCGTGTCCAGAATATTCATACATTTCACATTGACATAAATAGAGATTTAAAAACCCACAGCAATAAACTATATATTTACTAATTACATATTATGCACCCAAACCACTTGTATTAGAAATCACACTATTGTCACTATAGGCTGTCTGCATGGCGCTGGCCGCCGTCCTTCACTATTTGTTCCTCGTAGTGTTCTGCATCATGCTAGGCGAGGGACTGCAGGTGCTCATGTTCCTCAAGACTCCGTTCGCTGTGAAGCACTATAGGCACACGTACCTCATCATGGCGGCGAGCTGGGGTGAGGAGGAGAGAATGCGTGGCTCAGTGGTGGTGGCATTGTAGGAATTGACCACGAGATTGGAGTGTCAATCGCAAAATTGAGCATGCTCAATTTTGCGATTGACACGACAATCGAGTGGTCAATCACCATTCTATCATGACTAAAATCCATTTTATTTTAAAATAAATCATATTATAACATTCAACATTCAAGTCAATTTCGTTTGTTTTGAGCGCGCGGAGACGTCAATTCTTACAGTTTTGAGCGCGCGGAGGCGTTAGTCTAAACTGTTGATCTCCGCAACAACGAAACACGCCTTGCGTCGTCAGCGGCTGTATTGATATTGTGAGGAGATTAGACTAGCGCTGTGGTTTTTTTTGGGAGCGTGTTTTCCATCGCAAAATTGAGCACGGAGATTGACCAATCAGCGTGGGTTATTGGCGGTGATTTTTGCACGGAATGATAGAATGAGTAATTGATATCAAGGAAATGATTTATTGATGGATTATTGTTATGATGTCTATGGAGCTGCTTAGCATTTCTTTGGCAATTAGTTTATGATGTAAACTGATTCACAAACATGTATTTATTGATGGTATCAATTGATTGATGATTCATTTATTGTTGATTCTTCATTGGTAATAATTGTAATAATACAATGACGATATTTGTTATTTGCAATTCAATAATAAAAGGTGAAGAGTTGATCACAGTATTGGACTTCTTAAGTTTTAAGTTTAAAGGTCAATGTTGGATTTTGGCTGTCTATTTCATGTATTATTTATTCTAGATATATATTTTACAGTCGCTCCAGGTGTCATAGTTGGAATAAGTCTTTGGGTAACTAATCTAGAAGGATATGGTACTGATGACTAGTAAGTTATTCTTCAGTTGTTTTTCGTGATGTTTGTCAGTCTGGGTGCTTCTATAAAAATTTAAGGATCGTTTAATTAGTATAATGCTCATCCAGACCGTTCATAATGCATATTATAATGTGTTTTGTACTACAACATGAAATAGTTATTTATCTAAACATGTATACCTTTGCTTTATTATGCTGTATTGATTATTTTCAGTTGCTGGTTGAACACCAAGACCGGTATCATCTGGGCTTTTCTTGGACCAGTTATTGCCATTCTTTGTGTAAGATTAAATAAATTCTATCAAATAAAAACAATAATATGTATAATTATAGTCAACTATACACATTGAAAATATGAGGTGTTCTTGACATTTACAAGAGCTCATGAAACAATATGCATTGTTATTATAGTTTATGCGATGAAAATTGTTTGTTTATTTGACTTCATGAAAACCTTTGCGTATCATTGATGAAGTCAAATGTATGTTTGAACATAATTTTATCAACTTCCTTATTTTCTGTTCCATTTATTAGGATATTAATGAAAAATTTGAAATTTTTATTGCTATGATAATTTTCTATATATGGGTTTGAGTAGCCATGGGTACCTCTCTGTGAAGACCATCAAGCAATTCCTGTATTTGAGCTGCATTGGAGGGACAATATAGGAAAAAATGCCTTGTGTCCTCTTTAGCCAAATGGCATAGGTGACACATGCCATTATCAATAAGATTGTATTTCTGTGTCAATGTGAACAGTCTTATTCTGATTTGGTTGATTGGCCCTGTTACTTCAAAATCAAGAAAAAGAGAGTATGTTGAAATAAAATAGTTATATTTGAATTTTTCTTTCATAGTGAAACAGTAGCACTAATTGTTATATATTATTGGAGAGGGTATAAAGATTTTTGTGTCCTGAATTGTGGAAGTCAGCTACGATATCTTATATTGTAATTCTGGTGTCCAAAATTAGATGGTATTACATTTACAATGTAATTTGGCAGAAGATTATTTTGTACCGGTACTTTGTTCATAAACAGTATCATAAGCAAACTTCTACCACTTTCTAAATATGGAATACTAACTTCCTTATGAAATTCCTTATTAGAAGTTTTTTGTATGATTATCTTTTCTTTTACTATATGCTCTTCTGAAATGATATTTTTGCACAATGTCATGTTATCTAATAAAAATGCATTTGATAAATATAGGTAAAATTTTTAATACAGCATATGACAATATTTGTTAAGATCTCTAGGAAAAATAGCTTTAAGAATTCTATTTCAAATATATGAATTTAACTATTTACATTTTCAGGTGAACATCATTATCTTGGTCATTGCGATCTGCACGTCAGTCAGAGTGTATGGTCTCCCAAAAACAGTTCATAGAGAAAAAACGTGAGTAGAGGTCCAGAACTCATGTTAGTTAAGTTCACAAATATGCTAACATAACACAGGCAGAAATTTATTGGAATTATCTTTCATCAGTTTAATGTAATGCTCAGATTATGAAACTATATAAATTAGCAGAATATTTATTGACATGTTCACCCGGTGATAATATTTCTGTCCGCTACTTCAGGTCCGTGGTGAAATTCGCCACATGGCACTTGGGCGTTCTGATGCCTCTGTTTGGAGTGTCATGGATCTTTGGTCTTTTTTCTTTTGGTGGATACACAATTATTTTCGAGTACATCTTTGTAATCCTCAATGCATCACAGGTATTATTTCCCATAACATTGTATTTTTATCTTATGCACAGACTAAAAACATATATTTAAATTTCTATTTTAGAATTATTTTTGAAGGAAAATAGGTATATTAATAGCAATTGAATTATGAGACCCACTGCTTTTGACTGGGCAAAACGTCTATACATATGTTTTAATCATAGCTTTGTTTGTTTCATAGTAATGAACAGTCATTTTTGTGCAACTGATATGGTACCAGTTATTTTTACTAATCTTTATATAATGACGTTTGATACCCATACTATTTCTTTGTAAATGTACATAAATTCAAATAGCTTGCTTTTTGTAGGGAGTTCTTATTTTCATCCTGCACGTTTTGGTCAATCCTAAAGTCCGATGTGGGTACTGTAAGAGCAAGAAAATACTAGTAGGCCTACCTCTTTCGAACAGATACACAAAACTAAGGTACAAAATTGCAACATATTAGATAAATTTAATAAGCACTGTATTTACTTGCATATGTACTTGCATTTTATGAACATTTATTACCATCATATATTTTATTTTTTAGATGGTATATGCAAAGATAACTAACATTCACAAGATATATTGAGGTGTGGTGTAAGGCCACACCTTGCTAGCACTACACTTCAATATTAGGAAACTTAAAATGATTTGACATTAAATACTCAAGACCCATTTATTATTGTACTTTATACATAGCAAGTTATATCACAGAGTTAAATTATGTTTGAAACTATTTTCATCATTTCGAAAATGATAACATGTTTCTGAAATTGAGCATCACATTGTCAACATTTAGATAGGCACTGCATAAAAATGCCATTTTAAGTATTTTTTGTATTTTGCTGTGAAGACTACATGTACCAGCAGTAGTGCAGCCAATCACAACTCTTCTGGAACTACAGATATGCTAGAAAGTACTTCCAATGGCAATGCACAAAATAGTCAGTAAGTGCTTTAATGTATGCATATTTCATTTGTGTATTTAAGGACTCGTGCCCAAAGTACTGTTTAATACTAATCAAAATTTTCATCACATTTATCATTGATGCATTGTTGTGTAATCTTTGAAGGTTGCTTATTATCATTGCCAGATGGCTCTAGCCATGGTTTGACAGAAATTATTGGCACAGAGTCTGGCTGCGGCATAGTGGCTGTTGGTTTCTGCGTTGGTGGGACTGTTAGTCCTGTACTCAGGTTGTGAGCTGTAGCACAAAATACAAACTCAGATTTCACTGGGAATGTTGGACCATCTGCTGTGGGTAGAACGTTTGACACAGATTCTTTAACAAAAAATGGATCATCTGCGGAAGCACGAAACATTGTACTACTCTTCACATGAGGTACTGGAATGTCTGATGTACATGAATCCCTGAATTTGGTGTCTGAATATTTTGGAGGTACATGTGGTGACAGTTGGTTGTTTTCAATCACCTGTCCAAATGATAAAGAAGAAAACACCCATTTTGTGGCAAATTCTGGCACATCAGCCGACATAGGAGCTAAAGATGGCAATGTCACTTACAAGGTATATTGGTCGATTTTGGGATAGGATGTTGACACAGGTTGAACGGTTTGTGCAGATACTAAGCATAGTCTGTCAATTTTAATATGGCGAGCAAGATCTTTAGTTCTAGCATCAAATACTGTCACGTCATCCATGATTGATATGTCTGATTTTGCATAATCGACTTGTTTCTCTGATTCGGTGATTTGTTCAACTGTCTTCTGAATTGTTAAAGTACATGTATGTTGTGCATATGAATCAAAATTTCATTATCCACGGAAACCTATAAACACAAGCATATTAAACTTAACAGCAAAATCCATGTCTAGCATCATGTGAAATAAAAAGGCAACCTGAAACATAAAAAACATTGATTTTAATTGCAATATGCAATAACTTGTCTATGTTAACTTCTCGAGTTGACTCTCTTCAATGTCATCTTGTGTGAGCTTGATTGTGGGTATGAAAAATCTATATCATTCAATTTCTTGTAGAATGTTTCAGCCAATTCGATGTCATAGTTGCAAGTATCCATGGACTTCAAATCATGAGATGTTATTTTCTCACTTGCTGCAATCAATAAACAACCGATCTTCTCAAAAGTGCCTTGTAATGACATCAATAAAAGCTCGCATTTGTCTATAACATCGTCCTTAGTCTGATATTTCCTCCACATTAGAAGATTTCCACCTGCTTATGCAGTCATGGGCCAGCTTAGCATTCTTCAAAACTCTTCTTTTCATCTCTTCCACCACATCATGGAAGTTTGACACCTTAAATTATGTTAACTCGTTTTAAGGCAGATTCATAGGCTCTCGCTAATGTTGTAGACATATCTTTGATAACATAAGAATTGCTAAGGACCAACTCTTCAATTAGTGCTACTTCATGACCAGCATGGTGGTGACAGTTGACACTTGTCTGCAAACCTGCTCACGCCGAACAACACAAGTTCTCTGCTTTGACCCCGTGAACTTGGCAGACATGGTTGTTCCTACATTTCTCTTGATTTAAAGTCAACTTACCAATTTTCTCCATAAAACCCAGAAGCATAAAGTTGTTGGGCAGTTCTGTAATTTTGTCTTCACTAAACATGTACTTATAACTGCAAAGTTGACCCTTGGATGTACAATGAAGTGTCTTACGCCGATATTGTACAATGGACATCATGCAGAATGTGTGATGGCTGTTTATTATCATCATCGTACTGCACATATTCGGCAAGTGAAGTCATCTTCGAATGTAGCACTTATTCCCCTGGTAGCCATGTTGTATATATACGTTTTCAAATTTGGTGACGTCTACTCAGTATCCATGTAGCACAACCTCACACAAAATCTGACAAAATATTATTTGAAGATATTACCAAGGAACTGTTGATCATTGTTCTATACGAATATCTGTACTGTTATTTTGGCATTGACTCATCATTTTCGTTTTCCAACGTTTTCCAAGTGTGTACATTAGTTGTGACATTGTTCGGACAATGATTATCGCATTTTCCATGTTTTCCATATCGTTTTCCATCGCTTTGCCTCGGGTGGTGGTGGTGGGGGGGGAGGTCTCTCCTCAAAATTGGGTACGGGTGTGCCATTTCGAATGTCGAAACGGTACCCATCAATATACTAATTTGGCATAAAAAGTGACCATGTCTATATCTTGACGATGAAAAAGTGACCCATGTCTATACCTATTAAATAATGAAACTACATACTGTCAACATTTTATCAACAAAATATTCAAAAAAAATTAAAATTATATCAGTATCAAACAAAATGAAACTTACACTAACAATATCTGTACAATTAATTTCAAACCCACACTTAAACCAAAAATCACAAAATTTAGATCCATAACTATACCAAAAATCACAAAATTTAGACCCATAGCTATTCTAAAATCACAAAATTTAGACTGATCACTATACCTGAGATGTCTAAAAAGGTGTCATATAGGAATGGCACACCCGTACTACCCAACATATAGTATGACCCCCCCCTCCCCCTCCCCCCGAGATGTTTGCTTCGTCTGACCCTTGTCAATGAAAACAATCACGTCATTTTCACAATGCAATCGCCAAAAAACAAAACAAAAAATGACAGCTCACTTGATGTTCTAGATTGCATTGTGATTAAAGAATGAACACTTCTCTCATCTTGGGTTTCTTCACTCATAATATATATTAGAATTTTTTAGATACCAATAGAAACCATTGGGGCTCACATTTTGGCGAGACTTTCGCTCTTTTCACAAGAGCTTCTTCAGGCCGAATGACGGTCCTTAGTTGGTCATGTGACCGCCATGGCTGTGGCAGTCACATGACAGCAGTGGGATTATATAGGTCTCTCCTCAAAATTGGGTACGGGTGTGCCATTTCGAATGTCGAAACGGTACCCATCAATATACTAATTTGGCATAAAAAAGTGACCATGTCTATATCTTGACGATGAAAAAGTGACCCATGTCTATACCTATTTAATAATGAAACTACATACTGTCAACATTTTATCAACAAAATATTCAAAAAAAAATTAAAATTATATCAGTATCAAACAAAATGAAACTTACACTAACAATATCTGTACAATTAATTTCAAACCCACACTTAAACCAAAAATCACAAAATTTAGATCCATAACTATACCAAAAATCACAAACGTTAGACCCATAGCTATTCTAAAATCACAAAATTTAGACTGATCACTATACCTGAGATGTCTAAAAAGGTGTCATATAGGAATGGCACACCCGTACTACCCAACATATAGTATGACCCCCCCCCTCCCCCTCCCCCCGAGATGTTTGCTTCGTCTGACCCTTGTCAATGAAAACAATCACGTCATTTTCACAATGCAATCGCCAAAAAACAAAACAAAAAATGACAGCTCACTCGATGTTCTAGATTGCATTGTGATTAAAGAATGAACACTTCTCTCATCTTGGGTTTCTTCACTCATAATATATATTAGAATTTTTTAGATACCAATAGAAACCATTGGGGCTCACATTTTGGCGAGACTTTCGCTCTTTTCACAAGAGCTTCTTCAGGCCGAATGACGGTCCTTAGTTGGTCATGTGACCGCCATGACTGTGGCAGTCACATGACAGCAGTGGGATTATATACGAAGTACGGTGTCCACAGTGCTGGTACACTTATGTTGGTGAGACCGGAAGAACGTTGAGTGCACGTATAAAAGAGCACCTTAACCCCAAGAGAGTGCCCACCGCTGTAGGTGACCATATTAGAGACACGGGCCATACCATCAGCCCCAGAGACTTCAAAATTGTGGCGCGTGAGGACTTAGAAATCCGTAGAAAGATCAGGGAAGCTGTGGAAATCCGGCATGGTACGGCGCCCTGAGATGAACTGAGACACCGGCTACGACCTGCCCCCCGTTTTCCTGCCACTGCTGTCATGTGACTGCCACAGCCATGGCGGTCACATGACCAACTAAGGACCGTCATTCGGCCTGAAGAAGCTCTTGTGAAAAGAGCGACAGTCTCGCCAAAATGTGAGCCCCAATGGTTTCTATTGGTAACTAAAAAATTCTAATATGCATTGTGATTGTCACTTTATTTGGAGCTTGACTATAATGCATAGTTCACACCAAAGGCGAATCCCGCGCTTCTTCATCGGTGAGCAAAGCGCCGTCATTTTTGTTTACTTTCCTAAAAATACCCAAGCAATATAATGCTACGCTCTAATAAGATATGCTCTGATGCATAGCAAATCTTGAGACATCTTAACGAAGCGTGACAAGTGGTGAAAAAACGTGAAGACTGGGGTCCCCACTTTGAACTAAGCCCTGTTAAACTTTGCTATGCTTGGAGTCAAGCTTTGCTGATCTTTGTTACACTTTGATATGATTTCAGTGCTTTCATCAATTTGTGACAGAGCGCCCAAATTTTTAAACTGTTTCGAAAACATTTTGTGCTTTTGCCGATTGTTCTTCTCCACTCCAATCATTCCCATGATCTATCACGATCCTGACACTTTAATCAAGTTTTGATATGCTTTGGTGCTGCTTAGCACGCCGCTTTAAAGCGCTATCAAAGCACCATTGGTGTGAAAGTGGTATAAACATTTTTTCAGTTCAAGATTAATGGACAATCATGAGCAAGATCAAGTGACAATGCAGTTATTCACAGATTCTGATTCACGGAATGAGGTATTGGATGAGCAAGGGACACCATTGCCTAAAACAAACGATACAGGTGGTAACCGAATTTTTATATAACATCATTATTATTTGCAATGATTATACACTGCATCCCTTATGTGAATGTGAACTTTAGTTGATTAAATTATTGCAGTATTGGATGCTAATATTTCTTCTGTTCTAAAGAACAAGCTAACGCGATTTTTCACTGGATAATTTATCGAAGAAAAAAACACCCCAACAATATCAAGCTTTTACCCATACTATGGGCTTCTTCAGGATGGGATGTCATCACAACATCACACGAAATCTCCTGTACTGTCTTTATAGGTGTTAACTTGTTCTTTAGTATTTATAACATGGATAGATTAATCAATCTACATAGTGACATTTTTCTTCTCTTATAAACATTTTTATACCTAAGATGGGAAAGTTGGTCAGCGTCATAGCGTCAACGTTTCTTGTCAAACAGATGACTCAATAAGAAATTTTGAAGATCCATGGTCCAATGAGGGGCAAGACAACCTTGCATATGACGGGAAAACTAAAATGGTGAGATCATATAATATACTGCACTCATGTACTGATGCTCATTCAAGCCTCCAAGAAAACCACACATGCATACATGTAGCTATCGTTTTATTATCCACACCAAAAGACACCATTATTTTATAATACAGTGGTTTGTATGCTATAAACACAATTGACGGCAAAACAACATAGTTAGAATTAACCAGGTTTTTGACTGAGTGACTGACTATAAACCTATGTAGGTGATTAACAATTACAATACAGTAACATAATTAATGTAATGCAAATATAAGGGCATGCACAAGCATTGAGAAACCAGCATAACACATTAGATCTAACAAAATTTGTACACGACAGCCACAGAAATTGTTCATCAATTACAACAACTAACTTGTTATTGGAGGATTTTTCTACCATGTCTGTAGGGCTCTATCACAAGGCTCTGCCGGCACCCGAACCCTGGACCACTATGCATTGTAGCACCTATTCACCTAGCTCTTAAGGCTGGCGCATTAGACCACTCGGCCATCCTGACACAACTTAAAAGCTGTTTCATTCCAACTACTTAACTTGTTTTATTCCAGCCTGAAGCTGACTACGACGATGACGTCCATCCAGTCAGTATTGCTGAATATCCTATCGATATACAGGTTAGTTAAAAAATGAAATTGGTTTCGGCACGATATCCAGGTTATGACAATATTTGTTCTTGTGATGATTTAGATTTATATATAAACAACACATTGCATTAGCTTGAATCATATTTAGTACACAAAATATTGGATTTTTTTTCTCATTCGTAAATAAAACTATTAGATCAAAACAGGAACTGAAAATGATAAAATGGACACATGAAATCATGATTTTCTCAATTATTGTTCTGTATATGATTGCTTTTATTCTATACTTTTGAACGTATTACGTATATATTTTTCAGAGTCTGAGAATACCGAGACCCAAATTTGTTCAACAGGATGATGTTGGAATAAATGATTATTTTCACAGTAGAAACGATAGGTCTAGGTATGAAATATGTATTTGTAGTTTTTAAGTCACTTAATATGTGTACTATAAAGCTTTGATTTCATCACAACTCAATGAAAATAGTGTGTCATATTTATCCTAGTGTGTATGACATACATTAAATTGCAGACCAGTGAGTGAAGATGAACGTGAAAGAATTGTGTACAGCATGACCAACCTACCACCGGACACTCCTGTCAGTCTACCCAGTGACACCACGTGGGACATTTACTTCTGATCTCTGTCAATTTGTAAATTTTCTTGTGTCTGTTCTCTTGTATCTATTGAGAGATGTGTATGATTTTTATTTCTAGACATGATTGGACATATACTATTACATTTATGATCTAATAGATTAGGTATAAAATTATGATTTTGCATAGTATGATGCTCATGAATATTTTATTGAAAATAGTTTTATTATAAATGATAGAACCAACATCTATTTTATTCATATTTTAATTAAATATTTTCACCCTTGCGGTCATCTTCAGAATATAATGCCAAATGAACCAACTTAAATTACAAAACAGTACTGTTTTCAATATTACATGAATATAATATAGAACATGAATCAAAACATAACAACACAAGGATTAAAAAACGATGTTAGTTTTATTATGTATATGAATTGCAACTTTATTATGTACATATTATATATACTTTCCATATAATAGCTAATTTTACTTACAATATATTCATATTTACATACACATATTTACATAATATTTTATAGTTATATTTACATGTATAAATATACCATATACATGTATATATTATAGTTTCATATCTATAGTTTCAATTCTAGTCATCAAAAAGTTTTAGGATTTCACTTGTACATTTTTTGAAACTAATTAGACGTATTTGTTTCATTGTTTCTATTATTTGTACATGGAATTTATTGCTGCAAATTAATCTGATCAAAAATTCAGTGATAAGTTTAATGTCAAGATATGCAAAAATGTGTGGAGAATGTTTTTAACATACATGTATATAGCTATCTTTTCGTTGGTTTAAAGTGTTTTGCGTTGTGTTGCAAGTTCATAAGTCACAAGTTTCATTTTAGACAGTTATTTGATTTGTCATAATTTGTGGGATGTGTGTCGACCAAATAAAGCCAACAATAGCAATACTACAAGTAAAACATAAAATCTGGTATTTATCGATTTTCCTTCACAACTTGCACACTATATACTATACTAATTAGGTAGGGATAGAATGTTTAAATTATCATAATCAAATGGTGTAAGCGATAGTGAGTGTTCCAATCCAATGTACTCCCTGCACGGACCGTTACACAATGTTAACTTACGTTTGCGTCTAGTAAGTTTAAAACAGGCTGACAAAATATACAACAATGTATGAGAATGGAATCTATCCACTCGCTGACAATCATGTTCTAGATAAACACATTTTCAGACGGGAAAGCAACGGAGAAAATGTAATCACGGGGAAAATCTGTGACCGTGCTTTCTGTAAAATGGGATTTCTGTCCCTGGGCAATCTTGTTACCCGGCGTATTGGCTATTGTATCGAACTGATTCATCGATATAGACACATGGCGAAGAAAACAAGGAATACGACGTTACCATGGACAGCTTGAATGGCAGCCGTTTAGAATGGTATTTCATATATCACAGTATACCGTTTAACAGCTGTACTTCTGGCGCATTGGCAAGACTTTAGGCCGGCATTAGGATCTTTCATGATTTACCAGCTGTTCATGCTCGATGTGAAGTGCACAAAGCATTACCTTACCGATGCTACGATGCTGGGACTGATTTTAATGCCCCAAGTAGATATTCTCATGGTTCAAATATAACTTTGAAGATATACAGACAACAACTAGTACATGAAACAGTACTAAAGCAGAGAAGAAGAAAACACAATTAGTTTCCATTGAGACAATATCACAGTTGTCGCAAGGAAGTGTTTTGGCACCATTATTATCTATATCTGACAGTAATGTGCCCTCGGGAGATTGAGAAAACCGTTTCTTTATCATGTGAATGACAGGACGTCCCCATGGACGCCAGGAGACATAGTTTGAGTTTGTCAGCTGCCGCATGGTGCTGTTTGATAATAGTGTAAGTGTTGGGCAAACTTTGCCCCATAACTCCCTCTTTCACTCTTCCTAATCACACTGATCAACATAGTCATAGTCCATGTAACACGTTATTACTTTTATCTAACTGTTTGTCCTGTACACTACTTATTAAGGAATCTTGCTTGGAGTTATCATATTGGATATTGGCTAAACTCTATAAATATGTTATATTTATCATTCATCACTACTGGCGGGATGACTGGGGAACATAGAAAACTTATTCATGATGGACTGAAAAACTCAACTGGATGAATGTAGGCTGAAACGCATCATTTTATCGTTACATTTTACCACATAATCCTTAGAAGCCACCCCCTCCCTTTCCAGGCCATAATAAGGTATAGCCCGCTTAGCACATTAGTGCCAGAATATATTCAATCATGATATTGAACGAGCTAATCACTCCTATTATGGGTGAATTTTATAGAATTTACAGGGTATAGATTTTCTCTTATTGGATGAACGTAACCATTGGCCGTGTCAAACTCTGGGTTTAATGCAACTTACACCATGTCATTTAGAAAAATTGATACACTATTTTATGACAGACTAGGAATAATGTGTCTGGGGAAATGCGCGTGACACTTTATTTGAAACGCTTTAGTGGATGTGAGATTCACAAACATTTGATCATATCTCAAAGTCGAAACGTTCTTTGTACATGTAGATGGTAAACAAGGCAAACGTTGTAGTGATGCACATTTCTGCTGCACTATATACACATGGTACGTGTTTGCAGGATAACACTTTTGATCATTATTGGCATTTCCATTGCTGTGTGTGTGTGTGTGTGTGTGCGTGCGTGCGTGTGTGCGTGCATGCGTGCGTGACTGAGTGCGTGCGTGTCGACTGAAGACCATTTACAGTTTAGCATTTGCCTATCGCATTTTATACATATCTATGATTTACAGCAATCAATGTCTTTTTTAAGTTCAGAGTTCAGTTGAGATCTCACTCGATGTTGAAGAGAAGCGTGCAGTTTGTGCTGTGCGGTGGCGGCCTGGGCGCCATCACCACAGCGTTACAGCCCGCCGCTGAGGCCGCACAGAGCTGTACGCAGGCGACCACGGACACGACGGCCTCCGCGGGCTGCACGGCGAACGTTGACGACACTGGAGGAGAGAGAGAGAGGGTTGTGAGGGTGGATGGATCGTCATGCTCATATTTTAACCATTTTACATTCTGTGATTCATTTAAATTGGTTCGCAGCCATTATAAAACCCACCTACGCGATTGTAGGCGAACCCGTGCAACGCATCTGCTTGTCAACTAAGCCGTTAATGCTATGGTCCCACGGCCACTTACGGTACATGCGGATGCTTGCGGATAACAAATACGTAAGCATCCTGATTAATAGTATCTTACGTAAGCATACGTATCTATCCGTAACTCAATACGCAGGATACGTAGACATGCGCAGCCATACGCAGATTCGTCACCAAGATTTTGAAATTCTCAAAACTTTGTTGCCGATCACACGTACGTAAAATATACGTAAAATTCATAACTCTTACGTAAGATACGTAAACTTATCCCGAGGCTCCGTATCGTCCGTAATCATCCGTACTCATCCGTAGCAGGGTCCGCAGTAATATGATGATCTATCACTTTACTGTGAAGTCAGGTTGACAACTTGGAACCTGGGTCTCTGCTGCGTATTTTCATAATATTTACGTATTTTCATCATGCAAGGATCCGCAGGTCCGTATCATGCCGTAAGTGGCCGTGTGACTGTAGCATAACTTGGGCGTTTTAAGGCGGCATTGAGCGTAATACAAATGCATGTTGCGACAATTTGCTGAGCCAAACGAAGTGTTATGTATAAATGCAAAAGGTTTGTGATCCCTAGGCGCAACATTATTATTTGTAGCAAACAAAAGCCAAACTGTATATTCATCCAAAATCTTTGAACATGTTGTCAAGAAAGTGGCTCGGACACAATGCATCCTGATAGATTGACAAAGTGCCCAACAAACGAAGTCAGTAGAAAGCCTGTTGGATTAAGGCTGGCACAGTTGGTGAAGCTAAATATAGCGTCAGGTGTCAGACAGTGTGATTGCGCAACGCAGCATACAGGCATATAGGCGAAGTTGAAGTGTGATTCCTTCGTCATGGGAGATTGGTGTAACGGTTAACACACCTGACTATGACACATAAGACCGGTCTGAATCATAGCCAGGAGATCGTGAGTTCGATTTCACGATCTTCCAAAGTAAGACTGACTTTCGTTTCAATTGGTGGAAGACAAGGACCCGGGTGCTTCGGTATAGAAGCCACCGGGTAGCTCCCTGTGAAATTGTCCATTAGTAGTGGGCTGGCCCTGTGTGCAAGACATTGGGGGAGGGGGCTACCGCCCGGGAATTTCGAACTCAGATAGATGGGTAGTGTAATTTGACGGATGATGGAAAGTTAGATCTGAGAATTCTTACAGGTCCCTCGGTCACCGAAAGCTGACTATGGGATGGTAACCACAGGGAGAATTCCTGATCTGATAATAGTGTTCCGTAAATTGTGTTCCGTGGCGCCCCTTGAAAGATAGAACTCCCTATCTCACTATCTCCGGGAACCCTGTGAACCATTGATGCCACTGCATGAGGCTTCAGGTCGTACCTGGACAAGATGAGGATCTGTCGTCCATGCAGTAGGTTCCTGTCCATCCCCGTGTGCGGAGTGGTAGCGTTGCCACTGCCTCAGCTCTGCCTCGGATTGGATCAGGCTCGGGGAGGTTGTCGAAGGAGTAGGGAGTTGGGGGAGTCTGTCAAGAAAGTGGCTCGGACACAATGCATCCTGATAGATTGACAAAGTGCCCAACAAACGAAGTCAGTAGAAAGCCTGTTGGATTAAGGCTGGCACAGTTGGTGAAGCTAAATATAGCGTCAGGTGTCAGACAGTGTGATTGCGCAACGCAGCATACAGGCATATAGGCGAAGTTGAAGTGTGATTCCTTCGTCATGGGAGATTGGTGTAACGGTTAACACACCTGACTATGACATATAAGACCGGTCTGAATCATAGCCAGGAGATCGTGAGTTCGATTCCACAATCTTCCAAAGTCCCTTTACAAAGTAAGACTGACTTTCGTTTCAATGTTCAAAATTTCCTGACAAATTTGCAAGTTTGCCGGTGCACTCGGGGCTACGCAGGCGGAATTCGCCAATGTGTAAAGGAGGCTTAAAGCACTTGCAAACTTACGAATTATTCAGAAAAATTTGAACAAGTTCAAAATGTTTGGACGAATATACAGTTTGATCAAACTTCGCTACCAATATTTATGCTGCATATGGGGATAACCAAACTGTCCCAATCATAAGTAACGTTTTGTTTGGCTCAGCAAATCTTCGCACCATGCAATTTTACTAAGTTCAATGCCGTCTGAATATGCCCAAGTCGAGAACTTGACACAACACTTGTAGATATGTTGCACGGGCTCGCCTATATACGATCGCTTTTTTCAACAAATTCGCAACCATACAGTATATGTCAAGCCCTTTTGACAAAGTGCCAAGCCACTAATTATAACAAAATCCCAACATTCTACATTGAAGTTAAGTCATATACCTGTGCATTACATTTGTGTTCACTATACCAGTAGGCCTAATTATTCTCCATCTGTTGCTAGCCCTCCATTGTGGTTTCTTACCGAGCGAGCACCCGTGCTCGGGCATAGATATTGAGATCTCACCACGCAAACATACGGCGGCCCATACGGACATAATGGGATGTTACCTCGTATCGCTGCCAGTGTGACCCCCACTACCAAAACACACACGCACACACACGCACGCACGCACGCACGCACACACACACACACCTATGGCCATGCACTTACCGACAGCGACGTTGTGCTGGCTGATGCCCTCGTTGTGAGCACGTTTCAGCAAAGACTGGCGCCCACGAGGATATGTTGTCTCGTTGACGGGGTACAGGCTGCCTTCTGCTTGATATTATACAGAGACTGAGAACCGTAAAGCGTCGTTCGTATAGGGAAACAACATGGGGAAATAGATCTAGAGCATTATTTTATGAAGTGAAATGATTACCTCTGGAAACCGTCAAACTCACTCAATATCTGCTAATTAATGGCTGTCACCGCACATTTGCAAATTGAATTGCTATTTTCTTTAATTAGCAAATGAAATGTTTTGATCAATAAAGGCCAGGGTAATGTTTATATTTAGCATGGAAAATTCAACATTCAATAAAAATTTGGCCGTAACTTTGCCTGCAGATAACTACACAGCCAAAATCTGTTAAATCGACCTCCGATAAGGCCATTACATGGGCTACCAGTATTCGACCTTTCCTGATTATCAAAGGTAATATTAGCTGGAACCAGTAAAAATACCATTCTATCATTCCGTGCAAAAATCACCGCCAATAACCAATGCTGATTGGTCAACCAGCGTTCTCAATTATACGATTGACTGCACGCTCGGAGACCACTACTACGGCACTAGTCTAAACTTGTCACATTATCAATACAGCCGCTGACGTCGCAAGGCGTCCCGTGTAGAGGAGAGCAAAAGTTTAGACTAGTGCCGTAGTAGTGGTCTCCGCGCGTGCAGTCAATCGTATAATTGAGCACACTGGTTGACAAATTGACTTGCAATGAAAACGTTATAATATGATTTAATTTATTTTGAAATAAAAACGAATCAGACACTCGTTTAGTGTGGATTTTAGTCAAGATAGAATGGTATTTGACAACTCGATTGTCGTGTCAATGGGAAAATTGAGCATGCTGACGTCTGCATGCTCAATTTTCCCATTGACAATTGACACTCCAATCTCGTGGTCAACTCCTACTATTATGTGCAAACAGCTCACCTAGCTCACCTATGGTTCGGATGCGTGTGTAGCTGATAACTCCCGTCTTAGATTTCCAATTATCAGGGTTCTCGAATTTACTAGTCAGTTGACAGTTGCACTCAACTCTGTATGTGCTGCAATGTAATTAAACTACTAAATATATGGATACGCCATAAAGACATAATTAAAACGCCATGGCAGACAAACATATTCCTTGCAACCTAGGACATAGCCAATACAACAATACATCATAGTTACATATTAGGTATTTGGCTTTTTGCTCTGTCCAAGCTGAGTACTTGCCTGCATTTCTCGAAGTCAAGCTCTAAATAAAAGTTACATTAATGAAAGATGCACACACGAACATAACGCCTATTTATATTGTGGAAACAGTGTAAAATATTCAAATGAAAACAAAAGAGTGCTCTAGATGGGTATGTTGTATTGTTGGTGATACGATCGTACACTATAGAAATGTCTCACTAGAAGGACACACACTGCTGCTGCTCGGACCCCACGGGATCCAGGTAGCAGAGAGCCATGCACTCCCGCCCCGTCGTGAAGCCGCTCTTGTACGTCTGGTAGTTGTGGTGTGACAGGTTCTTGTCCTCCTCCTTCACGTACACGTGCACAGAGCCCGCTGCAGGATTATAATAGTCTCATCAGGCATCATATGCTGACTTAAATGCCAGTGTGAGGAATAACAAAATATTATAATATATACATCTAGAACACATGTAGAGGTAAGCACATACCTTTTATATTTGACAGAAATACGAACAGGCGACTGAAAAGCAGCAACAGATTGGTTTCCCTCATGACGCCAGCGAATGTGAGTCCTGTTTCATGAAAAACGACAGAGCTAATAGTGTGTACCACAAAATTGGCCGCGGGTGTGAACTGTTCTCTCTACTAGGTAATTTATTTCATCTATTGTATTCTAAATATATCCCGAGCGAACGCCCGGGGAGCAAACGTGACCAGTTGACGTAAAATATCAATATGTTATTATAGGAAAATCTAATTCCTAATGGGTAATTTCAATGTGACATCCCACGTGGAGCTATTTGTTATTAGAGACACATTAATGATCACACACACTTTGAAAATCTGTCAATACAAACTCTTGGTGGGGTAGTTGCCTCGCAGTCAGAAGCTTTACCCCAGACTTCCTCTAGTATGTTATCACTTGTATATAGTATAACACAATCCAGCAAGGAACTTTGGGATCAACCCTACTTACAATCTACTTACACGCGTGACGCATACAAAGGCACTAACCCCAGGCGGTGTGTTAGACGTCGATAATTTTGGCCTACATTTGATATACAGATTGATATTTTTGACCTACATTTGATATACAGGTTGAGATTTTTTATATCAACCTGCCATACAGGTTTATATTTTGATGCGTGCACAGAGGCATTCAGAACACAAACTTAATATCAGATGCTACCTTCAAACCACTTCAAACAACGGACGTGTAATATCAACCTCAACTTCATGCATAATCTAGTACATAACAGGTGCAGCAATGTTTATTTTTGTCTTTATTGAAACATCAGCAGACCATAAAGTTAAAGTATCAGAGCATTGCGTATTGTACACTTTACATAGCCAAAACATCTTGTCTTCATAATCAAATGCCCTCTTGATCAGTGAAAAATGTTCTCACTGGCAGTTACTACAACTAGAATAGCTGGAAGAAGCAATGGCAACCAGTTGGGTATCACCAGAATAGAAAATCGGAAGAATTATGGTTAAATGGTAGATATTTGAAATATAGTTTTGTTCACGCAACCAAGTCAATGATCAGCGCTATCTACATGTATGTAATAAGAAGTAAAATTTTATGTTAATCAAGTGCTGAGGCAAGTTGATATTAAAATCACAAATGGGGTGGGGAGCTAAGCTGCACATGGATCTGCCAGTGAAATGTGAGTGTATAAATCTAAAGATATGTATTGTGCCCCATAAAATACATTATGATAAATGTTTTTAACCGTTATTCCTATAAACCGATCATGAAATTCATGGCCCACAAAGGCAGACGTCAAAACAAGGCAAATACGTTACCATGACCTATTCCCAGCAGTGGGGGACATATTTCCGACTGATGAGACACAAAATGAGCCGATCACTAACAAGGTCTAACAAATGGGATTACGATACATTGGATTTTGTCTTCGGACTGTGTCGTCTGCAAGATTGGAAGCAGATATCAGCTACCTATGAACACTACTTATATTGCATGGCGCTACACCGGGAGTTGCACATAAGACACCAGAATGTACTTCATTAAGTTCTTTATAATTTACATTTTATAAAGAAGTTCAACGTTACTAACTATCACTGTGCAAATGTGTATGCCTAACATGCTACAGAACCAAACCAACTCACTGTGCTGCACATGCGTCGGCGGCATTTAATGTAGAAAGAAGTCCATAGATAGACAGCTAACACCTACTATCTGGTACTCGTAGTAGATTAGAATGAATATGTAACCACTGCACATGATACTCTAAATTTGTTTCGTACAACGAATGTTCTTCTAATTGAAGCATGGTAACTCATCTTATTTATATGACCAAAGGCTACCAGCAGTAGTTATTAGAAATGGTTAAGTTGTGATATGTGTTTATCACATCTACTATACACTTATTTTCTAATAGAAATATTTAGGGTGCGATCGTAGTTCCTGTCTAAAACCAGCATTCCGGGATGAAAATAGACAAACAGTATCAGTCTTTATCATTTCTTTCTGCCACGCCGTAGCATTACAGAGCTTTCATTGCTTGAGACTGACACCACGTGGGTAAAATTAGTACTGAAATATTTCTATCGAGGCAGCGAAAAAGCTTCATGCATATGCAAAACAGCCACGTACGTGCTTATTTTTTGTCTATTTATTTCCCATGATTCTTAGCTATACGAAAACAAGTGTATAGGTCTAATTTTCATAAACTATATATAATATGCAACTGTAGATACAACTGCGTGATCTTTAACGATCGTTTTGATAAATTCAAAGTAGCACTATAACTTGGTTTGGCACCGTGTATACATTTCGGACAATAGGTGAGGATGAGACAGTTCAGCGTAAACAGTTTTACATATTTATGCTATGAATACACTACTACGGCTCTCATAGTATCGTTTTCGCCACCATGTTACAAACAATTGCATTGTTGGTATTTTAGACAAAGCTTAGTTAGTCTCTAGCATTTTTTTCCTTCTACACCTTAGTATCACGAGGTCTGGTTGATCGAGACTAGATGGTTTGTAGCTACCTAGCGGCTAAAATCGTACTACGATAGTGTATTACTATTTTGACATGTATGTATCCCACCTAGCTGTGAAAAGGGTACTACGAAAGTAAGCTAAATTTTGGTAGGCGAACTATAGTGTATGTATGTGTGAATGTAAACTATTTCACATAATTGAAAATAAACTGTAAGCAGCGCTTGTAAAATATCAAATGTTCATTGCTACTAGCTAACGATATGCACATATATACGCATGGTATGTAAAATCCCAATAGAATCGCACTTGACATGGGGAGTTTGAGGCACACAGTGCTTTGTTTGATGCGGTAGAGCCAACCATCACAGTACAGCGATGAAAGAGGAAGTAAACAGTGGAAACTCATGGGTCAGCGCACGACTTCAGGACAGTTGGGTTAGGACACGATAAGATGTTATTATGGTATTGTGTTTAGAGGATAATGTCCATAATGTCATATTCACACATACAGGGTATACATGGTTATTTTGAACCATTTCCAGCATAGACAGATCCAGGGGTGGTGGCACACGTCCCCCTTCCCACCAAAAAACTTTATTTCCATGTTTTTTACACGTCAATCCCACGTACAAAACCCATGAAATCCATGAAGTGCGGCCCCTCTTTTCAAAAAACCTGGATCTGTCATTGTCCATTTACTCAGCACATATGCAAAGATTCTATAATATCTTTGACATATGTAAGATATTGATATGACGCCATTAACTGAAGTGTAGGATAGCGTCTAAACTTCCATGCAATCATTGTTATTAAAAATATTTTATAAAAATATGTACAATATTCCAAAGAAAACAAAACATGCTTCATCTAACAACATTCATATAAGTCATCCCTCATTCAATATGTTCATTCTTTTAACATGACCTTGCAAATAAAACAAAGACAGTTGTTTAACATTAATGAAAATACACGCATGTATGTGTACGCTATAACACCATCTATTACATAGCACTTATGCCTGGCCCAATATCAAATGAAAATATTAAATGAAAATACATTGTTTATTAGTCTTCCAGAAGAGCAAACGTAGAAATGGAGCGTATTTGAGGAGACAGACGAGGGTGCACGTCAGCGGCAGGCGCTAATCACGTCCCAGTATTCATTGCCATGCCCAACCCACATCCATTAGAGTTAAAAAAGCTAATTGTGATTTACTACCTCTTTTATCTCGTGACAAATTTTGCTGGTTAGTTGCATAGTTTTGGTCTTGGAAGCAAGCTCAACAGTAATGGAACGCGTAGCATGTATATTTGAGTGTTTTACTATATTTGTGATGTATGGTAATCAACCAGATAAGCTTATGCATTTGACGTTCTGATATATCAAAATAACATATTTATATACAGAAATATACACGGTGAGGAACCACTAGATAGGTTATTTCCGTAGTATGGCTCGTGTACTTTAGTCACTAAGCAAGTGTCTGCGTGTGGTATAATAATGCGAGGAAGTGCCATTTTATTTTATTTTATAATAAATCATTTTGAGAACACTACCGAAGTAAACCCCTCAAAGGGCACCCAACCACGTAATGCATTTTGCCAAGCGACCCCAACATTTCTTACACATAATTAACCCTCTTACTAAGAACACCAGCTGTTTTGTTGATCGTATGCTACATGTCCATATCAGTAGGACGCTGAAATAGAAGCAATGAGCTTTACGTGACCTTAGTTCATATAGAACCCCCAATAAGTTCAGCAAAATGGAAACAGTATATGTATGGTAAAACGATGACGTTGCAGTCGGGTACATATACAATAAACATACATGCACTTAATGATTCATAAGCCTAACTTGCAAGGCTGGTAGAAATAAATTACTCTTCCATTTAATATGATTATGCCTCACCATTCCACTGCAATTTTGAAGACAGGCAATCTGTATCGTCATGGATAACACAGCGCAATACATTCTATGTGCACAATTGCTATGCAAGTCATTACCTATGCATCAAGTTTGAAGTAATTGTGATTTACGATGGCTTTTTATCTTTGCAAGAACAAGCCAATTGCTTCAGCACAGAATGATATATAAGGCGTCTTTCCTACCACATGTTTCATGAAATGGATTCCCTATTTATGCATATTTATATTTTTAATTCAAATACATCATTACCTACATGTACTATCAAGATTACTACATCATGGCATAGTTGATTCTATATGCTACATTACTGTCCATACATGTAGTTCTAAAATCTTGGCAATTGCAACATGAAAATCGATTGTCAAACATCAAAGCTGTGAGACAATTTTTAGGGTTGTCATTCCTTCATCCGTCTGTCTGATTGTTGCCTGAAAAGTGAGACTGCAATCTTAAGGAAGGGTACAGCTAAAATGAAAGCTGACCTTTTTTACTAAGTACATATCAGAGTTATGCTATTGTGAATGCTAAGAATCATGTAACATTAAATCATATTTTATCCAACGGTGTTCACTGATGAAGATATTTGACAAGTAAAATTATATTTTGAGGGTGGATTTTATTATAGTTGAAAGGCAGGGTTCTATTGTCATTGTAATTGAAAAGGTCTCTATAGAGATGAAAACCGTTTCTGTGAAATTTTGAAATTAAAAACTTCAAAAAACTCAAAAAAAAACTTTTCATAAAGGATTTGGATTACTTCAGTGGTAGAATAGACAATCAAACATATCATTGTCATTTAATTTTCATCCTTGAAAGTGTTCACAGAATATATCACCCCACGATTGTTTTGCGTGACAGCCACATATTCATGTACTCTCGTAGATGCCATACTAGACACACAAGGGTGATATGATAATGGTAAAATAACACATGGCAGCACATATTGATCACGCATGTTTGTCATTGAATTAGCATTGAGCCTTGGGGACCACATGATGCATTGGAAGGTGTGAGCTGTCATTGAAGTCACTGGAATAACTTGCAGTGCAGTGTATGCTTGTATAGATATAAGTATAGTTGCATTCGTATTTATTGGTGGTTCCAGACACAGATTCATCAATAACCATACATATATATATATATATGATAACATTCTACACCACTTGTATAAAAAATACGAGCCGTTTCACGACTGCTCACGATGGATTCATCACGCCTATGCCTGCTGTTTCATCTTTGTTCTACGAATGAAGTAGAGAGAAACTGTGTAGTGTTGTAGGGGGTTCCTCATAATAGGAGCAATAACTCTATTTCAAAACCATGCAACGGTATTAGTCTGTACCTACTGCCTCTGGACAATTCAGGCAAACGTAAGACCTACACCCCCACCCCCCGTTCAGAACTAGCGGCTTCTGCTATTGTGCTCGAAATACCAGCGTCACAAACGTCTACCTATTAGACCGTGGGCCCATATATGGAAACCATTACCCCCCGGGGGATTTTCGGAGACCCATATTTTCCAAAACTATATTGTTTGAGATGTTCAAAACTGGTTGTCTGCCCGCAAAATGTTGGTGGGTGTGACCGTGGCACCTCTCCAAAGTCCGCTGCTCCCCGAAAATCAACTAAATTTGATAAAATTTACTTATTTGACCTATGATTGTCCAATTAACCTCATGACTGTTTAAAACTTAATGCAACCATAAAATATGTCATATTATTGTAAATTAATAAGCCATACAAGTGTTTTCTTGCTTGAAAATCATCAAAATAACTCAATATTTAGTCAAAAATGCTTCGGTTTTGAAAGTTGTCTTATACGTTTTTCCTTCGTAAGTCATCAAATGTCATCAGATTTCTTCATAATTCGTATCAATATTTTGCAAAATTACTTGGCTATATAGTGCAACTCAATTTAAGTCAATTTGTCTCTTGACCTGGCTTCCAGAACCATCACAAAACATTAATGTTACCCCTACCCCAAAATGTGATATCTGCAGCGCTTGATGTAAAGTTATGTTCTGTTATATTATTCTGTTATTAAAATCTTAAAGTAAAAACTCATTAATTTCTTTTTAGTTTGAACAATTAATGATATCATTAATTGGACAATCTTACACGATTGTAACATTCGACCTTGCAGTAGTGAAAAAAGCTTATGCTATCATATGGCAGAATCCAAAAGTCTTTGAAAATGTGATTGTTAGAATGGGTGTATTCCACTTGACATGTGCATACATGGCAGCACTTGGGAAAAGTATACCAGGCAGCATATCACAGATGGTGTGTCACCCGACATGCACGAGGCACATACCATCAGGCTATTATGGAGATGGCAGACATGGATACTGAAGATTCTTCAACTCACAAGGAGCTAAGGCCATCTCAAATTGCGGAAAGTGAAGAATGCACAAACAAGGTTATTGATGCAATAAACAACTTTACCAATCCATTCCAGGTTGCCAACAAAGATGTGTTGTATTGCATATCATCTGGGGCACCCATTCCAAATGAAATTGAACAAGATCTCTTAGGTGCTAGCAAAATGGGTCAGATGATGACTTACGAAGGAAAAACGTATAAGACAACTTTCAAAACCGAAGCATTTTTGACTAAATATTGAGTTATTTTGATGATTTTCAAGCAAGAAAACACTTGTATGGTTTATTAATTTACAATAATATGACATATTTTATGGTTGCATTAAGTTTTAAACAGTCATGAGGTTAATTGGACAATCATAGGTCAAATAAGTAAATTTTATCAAATTTAGTTGATTTTCGGGGAGCAGCGGACTTCGGAGAGGTGCCACGGTCACACCCACCAACATTTTGCGGGCAGACAACCAGTTTTGAACATCTCAAACAATATAGTTTTGGAAAATATGGGTCTCCGAAAATCCCCCGGGGGGGTAAGGGGGGGTTACCGGTAGCCCGCAGTCTATATCACTTTGTGCCGTGTTAAATAATACCGTGAGTCTCGTCTGAAGCGATTTAAAGTAGTCAAAGGTGAACAACGACGCTACATGCTAATTGCATTTTGAACCCGATTCTTTTTTTATGATCTCTAAAATATTGAGAAGGACGCATCATCTAACTAAACGCACGTGTAGCCACCACTCAGTCATTGCAAAGCAGTAAGTCGCCTATGCCTTACATAAGATGTTTAAAAATATGCTTCATGTAATAGATATTTCCTTACATAATCGCCACACTGTCTACTGAATATATTTTGTATGTACAGTAAGCAGGCACTATGTGAATTCAATTTAAGTCCAAACTAGGCCTTTTCCAATGACCTTAGCATGATTTACTCAATATCTTATCATGTTGGAATACACAGGGCAAAATGGCATAAGTTTAATGATCGGCGAACACGCAAGCGGCCAATCCAAAGTTCCTGCTGATACTTAATAGCCACTGCATGAGCCTAGGCATCAAATACCATATGCATGGACTCAATTATGTTTCAAACGAAGTACTCTTTCTCTCTATCAAAATGTCGTACGTTTTATATATATAATACGAGTGCGTCTCAGTTTAGATCTGGGTGCACATATATTTGGTACACAGGTTTAATTGGTTTCTATTTCTTACTTGTACGCACCTATGAAGCCTACATGTATATGGAGACTTTTACTTCGTTGGAACACATCTGACACGGCACTGATAGTAGGATGCATTGCCTTCAGAAGCTTACGGCAATTGGCTCACGAAAGAGACTTATAGTTCTAAAATGGCACCTTTGTTACATAATCACCCTATTGAGACCACTTGGAATTGTTTTGTTACAATCCCTTTTCATGGAGAGATTGCCGTTTATACGTACACTCCATTAATTTACTCATGAGAAACAAATATATTATATAGCTTCTCACCACTTTGCCGCTCATTCTCTATTTTGATTGGTTAAGAGCCGTGCTAGGTCTAGTCTCTATCACATCCTGACATTCTCACTTAGGAGTAATTTCTATGTAAACATTTTTGAGCCTGATATCTGTTCATTATTTTTGGTGATGAAGATAGTGAACTGCTTTCAAATTAAAACTAGATCAAAAGTGTTCAAAGAACACTGCGTCGCTAGAACGACGTTGACTTATGGGCAATTAAGATATATACTGATAAATGTATACTTTACAATCAAGAAATTTATGAATTTGAGGAGAAAACATCAGAATGAATCAGAATCAATATATCCAGCAAAAAGATATTTGTGTTGCCATACAATAGTACTAAATAACAAGATGATAATCAATATCTGTTTCAAATCCAATAATCAATTTTGCTGTTGCTTGGAATATTGATTTTTTCTTGAAGGCTAAGTGCATTGAATATTATTAAAAATGTCATAAAAACTCTTCTAGAAAGCTCAGTTTAATTGGCAAATTGCCCAAAATCGAATCACTTTGGTGTCACCTCAAACCTCATAGTTGTGTAAATTTTGAACGAAATCGGTTCATCGGTACGCCCGCTAGCTTGTCCAGAGACAAACATAGTTACAAACATAGTTACAAACGAACCAAACACAATGCTTGCTTCAGCAGCTGAGCTGAAGCGACGCAATAACACTGTGAGCGGTGAGATCATCCTCTTTATGCACTTGTGCCATTGTCTCCACTCTTTTGCTGGCGCTCACTCGTGCAAAGACGCCACACGTGATCTCATCACTAAACCATATATTACCTTTATTTTAACTTAAAAAATAGAAAATTACGAAGAATAACCTTTCCCGCATATGATCCAATTACATGTAATTACGCATACCTATCACATAAGCAAAATCGTCCATCATGGACGCATTAGATTGTATAATGTAAGGGGCTTAAAATGATACAAGTTTTTTTTTATATATAAAAGGCAAAATACGTGCTTAAAAATAAGTGGCATTCGTTGTCCATAACAGTTAATGAACGAATCTTTTACATTTCTTTGCATCAATGTCCAAAATGGTTTTGCAAAACATGGGCTTATCTGTGTTTTGAGTGAAGCCGTCAAGGGGCGTATAAATGCCACATTGGAGCTGTGGTTTAATATGAACATACAAATTGTTTTGTTTTGTGGGTAAGACGTCCGACTGACATGATCAATGTAATTCGTGGTGAGAAGCGGGTAACACTGTCATTTGATATTAGGCTTCCTGATATCTCTCTATAACTATCGCATGCAAACCTATGAGCAGGGCTATGAGTCGATTCCTTATCACATCCACGTTCACCACATTTGTTATTCACATATTCGAATATATGTAAAGCTTGATGTCTACATAGAAGTGGCTTGTGTCTTGCAGTACCATAACCTTTACAATTCCTGTGCACTTTTCGTGGTGTTCATGAAATGTCCTGGCGCCCTAATGAGAAAACAAATAAAAAACTTAGCTCTTTCAAGATCGTTCTTTCAAGAGCAGGGCACGGCAGTCTTGCTAGTATAATATTAATTTTGTTGGCAGCATGGCCTGGATGGGCTTGCAAACATAACATGCATGTTTTATAGCAGTCGGCCTACGGATGAGAAAGCTGTGTATTTTGTGTTAAACATGTCGGTGTGGGCTTGGGTACGGACAACATACTCCCGATGCGCGGACGAGGGGTGGGGTATGGTTGCAGCTTTCACATTAAACATGCAATGTGAGTGTTGGTGCAAAGTTATGACCCGCCCAGGGCTCTGCCGTACAAGGTAAGATCCGGCAGTCATGAAGATAGAACCTAAATCTATCGTAATATAGTTTACAAAAATTAGATTTAGAGCCAGCCACTGACTTTTTGGTGATATTATGTGTGGTAAATGTTCTCGATTTCTTATCTATTCCCAGTGAAATTTTGATACTGATAATCAGACGGTTACAAAGAATGTCGTAAAGCATTATGGTCATTTTGCTTTTATAACACGCCAGACAGAGTCACTTAGCCACATTTCATGGGAACCAAGCCACTTTCTAGCTTGCCGGTGTTATTATAAATCAGAATGAACTCCATCCAAATCCAATTCCCCCGAGAACATCCTACCCGTTAATATGTCACACTGAGCACCTGAGACCTGCCATATTTGTGTAAAGTCCGTGCCCATGTTACGTCTTCCTCGTGCCTGGCGTGTGAGATTATGACTGACATATCAATCATATGCGAAGTAAATCGTAGATTTCGTGCCAAGCTAGTAATTGGTTGTCCGATTTATATTCAAGTCTTTCAAAGCAGCTGATGCTACCGATTGGACATACTTATTAGTTGTGAAATATACGGATGTGAATCTCAATCATAACAATGAGCCTTAAAACAATCAGTCGTATAGGAAATCCATAGATCTTATGCACAGAGTTAATAAATTCATGCAATCTATACATAAGAGTGCTCTACACGTGGCTGGAGCATTCAATATCCGAGCTAAAGAAGAACTAGATCATTTTTCTATTTTATTTAATTTGCTACACAGTGTTTCAGGCAAAGCCATCATCAGGCACACACACACACACACACACACACACACACACACACACACACACACACACACACACACACACACACACACACACACACACACACACACACACACACACACACACACACACACACACACACACACACACACACACACACACACACACACACACACACACACACACACACACACACACACACACACACACACACACACACACACACACACACACACACATTTAATAAACCAAATGAGATTTTCAGATACTGTCTTGCATTTATCGAGTATATGGTTATGCCGCTTTATTAGTTAATACTTACACATTCATTGTTTAAAAATATATCCATATGTAATAAGCATGGTGTGAGATACGGTAGAGTATAAGAGAGCGAACCCGAGACAAGAGAGATAGCGATAGAGAGATGCAGAAAATAGTTACGCGGCGAAGAGGAGAAGGGCGAATGATTATTTGTAGTATACCATCATTTACTCATATTGGGTAAGATTGTAGTTAACTGTTGCTTTATATAACTCCTACGAATAAACGAAAACACTTACCTGATGGTACCACCAACCATGCCACTAGTGGAACAGACTTTATCCTAAGCACGAGGAAACCGCCCGAATTTCCCCTCATGTTATATGAACTATACGAGCTGGATTTTTTAAATGTAGCCCACCATTTTCTTCGTCTAGGAAGTGTCTTATAAAATAAATGATGCATGTGCATTTGTACACATTCGACGTGTAATATTGGGTTGTTTTATGGGAATCCATGTAGGCTATACGTAGTCTAATTACAATTTCAATGAATTTATTTTAGATTAGGTTTTCAGGATTCAACAGAAATAGGAACACACTAGGGTAAAATGACAAATGAAATTTTGCCGTTGGCAATGAATCTGTTTAAAAGATCAGTTATAATTCATAGGCAGATCCAGGTTTTCGTAAAAGGGGGGGGGGGCGCACTTAAGTAAACGAGGGGGCGCACTTATGGGATTTCATGAAAAACCCTATGAAAATTAAGTATTTTGGTGGGGAAGGGGGGGGGGGGGGTCGCCCCTTGCACCCCCTGGGTCTGCGTGTGTAATTGAACACCATGGAAGCTAATTGAAACATATTTAAAAAGCGGTGTGATTTTAAAACCATTTATGGATGTGCATGTATAGTAAATTACATGACCGACACTGTAAATGCAATAATAAGGATTGTCGTGTGTCTACAAGAATTATTGAACCATACCATCAGAATACTTAATACTTAATTCGCGTATGGCTTCGTACTAGTTCCTTAATTGGCGGTGAGTCATTACTAACTCGAACATTTGATGAGCGTCTACTACAAAATATTTGGAATTCCAACGGCACGCGTGGCGATAACATCCCGTACAAAACTTCTTTTTTGATACACAGAAATATGCATATAGACTATAGTTTTACAAGGTAATCCATCAACGGGTTTACGAGTATCTGTTTGAAAACTCAGTAAGCTGATCCCATATCGATGGCGAAACTTAGGTCACTACAAGCTCGTGCTGCGGCATCGCTGCCGATTCCTCAACCTCAAAGTTCCAGTCCATGTCTCTGCCGCACCATAAATATTTGGCTCCCGTTCAAGCATCTCCAAACCACTTCTGATTTTTAAACTACGCGTTGTGTCCAGTTCGGGATACTCTGTGACAGGTACATACATTTTGATGAGCGGCTGTAGATAAGTTTTAGGTAAGCTTGACATCGTTTTTGTCGGGAAGACTTGGCTTTTATCTAATCACATCAATTGACCCGCAGTTTAGTCACATATCGTAGTGTTGCAGCAGCTAACACGACCATGGTATTGTTATTTACTAGTAGCAAAGTCAACGTGCACACCACACAAATGTCTTCTGCAGTAAAACGCGCAAATCGTCATGATGTCTACAGTAGATGTCTGTTGTATACCAATTCGTATTTTCAGCGTGTCTGACTGCACCTACCGCGGTTTTTTTTTAGCATGCATTGTTTTCAGTGAAGCCGATTAGACGGAAGAGGATGTTGACAGTGAGGCTACTGCTGCTCCTGTACCTGGTGCCCTCGGCACACTCATATAGCCAGCCGGTCTTCGTCGACGAGAGCGCGTTCACCTTTCAGCCACGTGAGTGAGGTTAATGGTACAATCAAAACAATCTTAAGATTTCAACGACAGAAGGGAAGGTGATTTTTAGATGATGAGCGTGTACTTTCTCTCTTGAAATCAATTACCACCCATATAACGGTTTTCTTCATTCATGATTTTGATTTTTATGAGATAGGTAGCATTGTGATAATGAATGTTATAACCAAAGCGAGAAGGGGAGTTCTAATATTTAACAGTACAAAATATATAAACTATACATATTCCAAATTGTAATGAACTAGTTCATTTAAGATTTATTTTGCTGCACGGTGTTTCAAGATCTTGTTTTCATCAGGCTTCATGAACTATTGTACATATACGTTAAATGGTCAATCATATAGCTATACATAAATGCCTACAAACGAAAACCTATTATATGGTTTCCCTTTTCAGCGAATACGGAACCAAAAGTTTTGGATAAAGGTAAGTGTGATAAGTCATTCCCTCTTCCAACAAAGCTTATATAATATCAAATATTTGATATTAGGAGAGTATGGGTGTATATATATTGTTTTGTGTACTGCACTTTCCAGGTGTGATTATTCTTTTTCATGTTTTATTATGGTAATTCATTAGTGCAGTTTATAATGAAACAATCTCAAATATAAGCCTGGCTCATGGATACTCCATTCTCTCCTCTCGTGTGGCCTTCTAGTGGCGTTGTTCGTTGACGGAAAGAGACAGGAGATGTCGGTGCGAGACAGCTGCGTGTCGGCGCACAACGCCGTGAGGCGGCGCCACTTCAACACCCCCGGACCTCGTGCACGATGACGGCCTAGAGCACGAGGTCAGTGTAAAGCTCATGGGATAGCACGAGTTATATTGTGTTTCTAATACATTAGCAGGGCATTTTAAAAATCTTTAAAAGTCGTTTATACTGTAACCCACGCTGACCAGAATGCATTTAGATTTAAAAAATGGTTCAAAAATGTTTTATAATGAGGATTGCCGATGGCAGCATACATTAATAACATTGCATTCTTAGTGGTTGTGTTTCACACGTATATATTCGTGATTAACGTGACTTAATGTTGATGTATTTCCGTGACCCAATCCACTTTCTGGTGCGTGTGCTCGTCGTTGTAGGCCCAGGAGAAGGCGCTGACGCTGGCGTATAACGCCGCAGCGTGGAGCGCCACGCCTCCTCCAGGCGAGAACGCTTACAACCACACGTACCCGTGCAACCTCGTTGGATCGTGCGCGGACATAGGAGAGGCCCTTACTCCCGCTCATGCTGTGTTCCAGTGGTAAGCCTTCCATTCGCTCGTGGAAAGCTTACCAGGTCAAAGCTGGATTAATAGTCGTAATTGTGTAATTGTTAGTCAGCTGACAATCTCTTAGGTCCAGATTGATGTACGAGTTGTGTTAGATGTACGAGTTATTCTTTTTGTCTTATGGCTGGGTGCATGTATAGATTTGTAGATTAGCAGACTGTTAGACAGTAGAATATAACCAGCTTAAATTGTGACCGGCTATAATTTACTTTAACGTAAACTGTCACTCCTCCACCCCCCAAAATGGTATGGATGCCGTAAAAATGACCACCGTAAATTGTAATCACGTTCAAGAATCGCACATGTCTTATTCTCTGGCGTAGTGTGATGGGACTGACACTAAGAGCGTGAAATGTGTATTCTGTTTCGTGTATCACACATCTAAATACACTTACATGTACACGTGACCGAGAAAAAGGGGGTTTCGAGCTAGCATATCTGTAGTACCCGTCCATTCGTCGCCTCGGCACATGACCCAACTCAAAGTCCAACTTTGACGAGGCCTGGATTAACAGCTATACCCGTGTGTGTGTGTGTGTGTGTGTGTGTGTGTGTGTGTGTGTGTGTGTGTGTGTGTGTGTGTGTGTGTGTGTGTGTGTGTGTGTGTGTGTGTGTGTGTGTGTGTGTGTGTGTGTGTGTGTGTGTGTGTGTGTGTGTGTGTGTGTGTGTGTGTGTGTGTGTGTGTGTGTGTGTGTGTGTGTGTGTGTGTGTGTGTGTGTGCCACTCTGTGTGCCACCGTGTGTGTGTGTGTGTGTGTGGGGGGGGGGGTTGCCAGGTTCACAATCCACGTTTGAATTGACTTAAATTATGACCGGTCATAATTTACAGTTGGTCATATTTTACGTTCTAACATGCATACCTTGCGAACGTCTTGTGACTGAGAGGCACATCTTGAAATTACGTCTCCAATGTCCATGTTCCATATGACTAATTGAAAGTAGTAATCAATTGGAAAGTTAAACTGCGTCAGAAGATTGCGTGATATACAATGTACACATGTACATTGTAGGTACTCCGAGGGAGAAGGCTACGACTATCTAACGAATGCAACGGCTGAGCTAAACCAGGAAATGAGAAAGCACTTCACACAAGTATGCTTTTTATGTGTAGTTTACATCTACAACAGCTTAATTGTTGGCACTGTCGGTATAGCCTACTCGTCAGACGCAACTAAAATCTGATCCTTGTCTATGGACATTCCTAATAGGTGCAATTTGTTGCAGTGAAGCGTCCAACACTTAATCGATTCATTTCGCTTCATTGCCCATTTAAATTCAACTGATTTTGAGCAGATATCATAGATATGTTATATCTTTCACAGTACAAAATCAAACCAGCCTATACATTTACCAGTTACTGCAATCGTCATATAAATACAACCCAATGATCCACGTTACAATTGATGGTCTTAATATAATACCCAGTGAACACCATAGAAGGGAAAATCATGTGTTTGGGGCAATATGGTGGTTAGGTCTGGAGAAAATTGTGTGTCTTATGGCCCAGCGGACCCGACTGCCTATGAGCTGTGGGTAATACCAGCATTTTGCAGCTTCTGTGGCGAGAGACGCGCATGGTGGGCTGTGGAGTGGTCACTGTTGTGGAGGGCAGCAAGCGGTCAGTGTTCATCGTGGCCCATTACTCACCGCCAGGAAACGAGGCTGGAGAGTACTTCGCTAACGTCATGTACCCGTTGACCAACAACAGACCGCTCACAATGTTTGGTAAGAAAAAAATCAAATGCGTGTATTATGAATTGTACCAATTTTTTATTGTGATACTATGTCATAGTTTGAAACCCCATGTTATGAAATTTTCGCACTCCAGTTTTTGCTTGCTACTCTTGATTTAAGGTTTAGCGGTAGTACCAAAAAGATATCTTCGTTGATCCAGATATCATATCATCTGGCAGCAACATCCACGTTGAACATTTTAAACTATATATGACAATGAGAATTGAAGACGAATCCATATACTGAATTGGATTAATTTACGCCTGCTCTTGACCATACCAACATCATTGTAGTTCCCCCTTCGCCTCAATATATTGTCATAATGTTTATCATGTACTAAAGTAGATACGTTACGTATTATATCATAAGACATGCAAACGGGCATAACAGGTGAAACCCTCCTATAACGAGTTCATAACCCCTCGTCTCCTAGACAACCGATGGTGGGAGCCCCAGCTGGTATCAACGGCCGCTCCCGAGGAAGAGTGCCGCTTCGTCAAAAGGCAAAGCAGAGCAGCGAACCTTAGGTCTCAGTGTTTGGAGCTGGAGACGGTTACAACTTCCAGTCTGGATCAGTGTATAGTCAAGGCATTCCAGGTAGTGGTCTGGTCACTATAACGTATTCTTCATCCACGCCATCCAGTGGATAGCATTAGAAATTCAATTCACATATTGATACCATCATTGTGTGGAGGGTTGACATGTAAATTGTATTGTGGATTAGACACATCAACAAGTAGGCCTACTGACACGTGGCACGGTAACGTGAAAATAAATACACTGTAGCACATATGTATTCATGTTGTGATGATAATAGGAAAGACGTTAGGTGAACGTTTGACATATCTGCAACGATGAATAATGTTAAAACATGATTCTTCTTTTCCAAATCAGATTAGAGGAAACGCATTTAACTGGTTCGGTAGTAAGAAGGAGTGCAACATTCTGCTCTGTGAAACTGTTGAAGACCTAAAATATCAAGTTGTCTCAAGCTCAGGAAGCCGGGATATTTATGCTCTGGCTTGCCCCCAAGGTGATACAATATTTCTTTTTAATCAGTTAACAAAGCAATATTTGAAATAAGTTGTCACAAATGTTATCAATTATTTTGAAAAAGCTAGTTGGGCCATATAAACATTCCATAAAAATGATATGCAAATAAGAATTCACTTTTATATGTTTGCAGAATGCCGGTTTAATGTTAAGAATGTAAGATCGCAAAAGCTAAAGGTAGCCTGCTATTATTTGTTTGCGTACAACAGATTCAACAACTCGCCACGGTTACCACTTAATAAATGTTTCAGAAAAGCCATTGAAAAGGTATTTAAAAGATTGGATTTATTTATTACGGCGCAATGTTTTGCATACCGTATTCAGTAATTTGTAAATATATAATACTCAGTATATACTTAGCAGAACCTTTATAGAAATACATGTACAAGTTGATACGATTCTGACCAATTACGAAATAGACTAAGAGGAAGTGAGTGTATTGAACAGAGAATGTGTCTAAAAGACATTAGCAGGCCATGAACAGGACAGAGGGGGCCTATCATCTCTCATGTGTATGCTCCGATATTTGGTATCGGAAGTCATGCTGAGTGATCTTGACATGTGCATAGAGATGTTTTGAAAATGGCAGCAGAAGTAGCCAAAACTGCAAACAATATAAGATATTATATATATTCTGTGTTATGAAAATATGAACTAATAATGTCACAAAAATCACGCAATTATAATCAGTCGACATCGATGTTATCCACGAGTTTAAAGAATATCACTTTTGTTTTCAATTTTATGTGCAGTCACACATTTATTCGTTTTCTTGCATCATAGCATGATGGTGGTAACGTTCTGGAAGTAAAGCCGTATGGGACTAGTTATTTGTGTACAATACGGAGATGTGATCCCAAACCACCAACCATTAACATTCCAACAGAGCCTTACAAACATGGGCAAATAGTGGACATCTATGCTCTCCAATGTCCGACAGGTGAGACACTTTTAAAGTATATTACCATTTGCAACTATAGATTTCTAGAAACATCAATAAAGAACCAACTTTTTTCACCATGCCTAGCGTTTGGAATATACTACTCATTCTGAACAATGTGGATGTGAGGGTGAGGAAGAGAGTGTGTGGAGGGGTGGGGTGGGGCTATTTCGCATAAGACCACAAGATAATAGCGCAAGTTTAACTTTAGTGAGATACCCATCAACTTAGGCAAATTGTCCTTGTGTTGAAAACGTATCCAAGGCAAGAAGTATATTAACTGGTATGAAAAAATACGCCAATCGACACCGATTAATGTATTATGTATTGCAATGAACAATACTTTATCATTTGTGTCCTAAATGTATGGGTAGTGTACACTGGTAGCTCCTTTCATGCGTGTGTCTCCGGACAGTATGTAAAGCATGTAAAATGTGATTTGAGCAACGGTTATTGGTCTGTCAATATATATTCACTGGCAGATCCAGGTTTTCAGAAAAGGGGAGGGTGCACTTAAGGGATCTCATGGAATTTCGTATGCGCGAACAATAGTGAACATGTCAAAAAGCCTATGAAAATACGGTATTTTAGTGGGAAAAAGGTGGCGGGGCACGCACCATGCGTCTGCTGGATCTGCTATATGTTATATAAATATTATACACTGTTGATGCTTTGACGCGGTAGCTGAGTAACTAACTACCCAGGGGTAACTGCTACCGGGCATGTCTTCTGGTAGCAAAAAAGAAAAAAACAGAGAAGAAAAGAAGAAAAAAAGAAATGAAAGAGTCAGTCATTACTGAAAAATCTCTATATTGATGACTATGAGAAACTGCAGTTTGATTAAGTTACAACTCAGCTTGGGTTTTACCATTTATGTCTAATAATCTTATGATAGCGCTGATAGCAATGTAGTAATATATAGCTGGTTTTCTCATGTCAAATTCCAATCAAATTGTATTTACCCATAAACGCAAATAAAAACTATTAATGAGTGTGTGTGTTTAAAGCGAGGGGCACATTCCACCGCAAGGTGGGTCTACAGCCAGTCTACGACCAAAAACGCATAGAAAACGTGAGGATCCGTGAGTGCACAGTGCGGCAAACGTACGTTTTTTCAAGGCCGTACGGTGGCCGCAGAAGAAGTTTGGCTTGCCAAACTTCTTCTACGACCACCCTACGTCATGGTCTGACCGTAAGGAGGCAGTGCGGTGACCTTACGTGAAACGCAGAGGATTTAACCGCACGTTGTCGGCACAAACACAGTACTGGGGCCGTGCGTTGCCTGCACCATGAACGTGCGGATCCCGTACTTTAGTAATCACACGGTGCGTAGAACGTAAGTTGTACGCGAGTACATCGCACGTTCTATGCAAGTTGATCGCACGGCCACCTCAATGAAAACCACTCCCTGTGCCGACGCACGCACAACGCACGGAGCCCGTGCGTATGTGCCCACAACTGTACTTTTGTCAATGCTTGCGGAAAACGCCGCAGACGCCGCAGACCTTAACACGCCTTGCGGCGACCACCGCCGCAAGGTGGAATGTGCCCCTCGCTTTAATAAACAGCTTGCCTGTCAATCTGGTTTGTGTCCTTGCGACTCATCTACAAATGGGTGTACTCTATCTTGTAGGATGTCGCTTTGTCCCTAGACATTATGTGCGGGAAGGGTTTGTATCCAAATGTGAGCAAATTGCCAGCTACAGCCTCTATCCAGATGTAGTCGATGCCATTGAAGTGAACTTGAATGCTGCGTGCATGAAAAAAGCTTTTCAGGTATGTGTAACAAAAACTATAATGTGTATAAATTTGGCAATAATGAATAATAAATAAGTTTCACCCGAGTCTCAATATATACGAATCGCATATATGGCAATTGTTCTACTCATAAGGACAAGGGAAACGTATTCAACTGGTTCGCTGCAAAGGGACTGTGCAGTGTGCTAAGATGTGAAGACCCTACCTTGCGTGATCTGATGCTGGAAAAAGAAGATCCTCCCAGCGATGTTTATGTACTTCATTGCAAACCAAATGGTAATGAGCATTGGTGTAGTTACGCCATATACCTACGTTCGTACATTATTTTCTAATGTGCTACCAAATTCATAACAATTGCTCTTACGTATGAAACCATCGGTGCTTCTGAATATATCCGTGTCATATTCTGCAAGAACAAACACGCAAGACCAGTCATACAGGGAGCGTATTTAACGCGCGCACAGTTATGTTATATAATTTATATCCAAATTATCCATTTGTATAATATAATCTGCATTTCAGCGACTTGTATATTTGGGAAGGAACCCGAGTGTGAGAGACCGTGTAACTGCTGGGACAATTGCGACTCTTTCACGGGCGCGTGCATTGGTCGTATCAGACGTTGTAAACGCGGCTATCCACAGGACTACCACTGGAGAGGGCCTAGTTGTCAAATAGGTTCGTACTTACGTAACCATCCTGCAGCCGTTGTCACTGGCTAGTTGGGTCGTTAGTTCTGCAAATCAGCGTATACTGTCACAACTTCTAACAGATCTGTTTTACTTTTACATTTCGAAACGTTTTTGTTGCGACAATCTACATCGCGTACACGAACCATTGCATTCACAAAGGGTTTATAGGTCATATGAACTAGTTATTGAATACAATATTGTGAAAAGCATTGGTAAAAGAAAGCATTTTATTGGTACTCCAGGGAACGTTGCGTTCAACAAAACAGCCATTCAGTCAGGCGATTATCGCGAGAACAACGTCCTCATGGTTGCGAGCCTAGGTGTGGATGGAAATACAAATGGGGATATAAATGCTGGCTCGTGCATACACACTCAGCCCAAGTACTGGGGCTACGACGGTCCGGCGTGGTGGCAGGTAGACCTACATGCATTGCATGTGGTTTTCAACGTCACCATCTACAACAGAGACGGTAAGAGTCGCCAGGCTTTAGTCTAATTGCCATGTGGCCCAGTTATAGATATATTATAACAGCGGGCTTACATACTACATTGTATGAGAGTTTTCGGACAATGGCTGAAAAGGACAGTGGTATATGTTAGACATGGAACCATTTGCTTTGATGTATTGAAATATTTTAATAAATAGCTATTGTGGATTATAAAAACATATTGCTGAAATCCAGATTGAGATGATCACTGTTGATAGTAATCATATTCAATGTAAAATATATTTCCTTTCAAGATGTTAATGGCCGGCGCACGAACAACATGAACATCTATGTTGATAACACAGACTTCACTGTCAACGAGCAAATTTGTGCGACCATCACATCGGCCGTACCAAATAGCCAGCCAAAAACCTACAATTGTCCTAAGCATATGTCTGGGCGGTACGTCAAGCTAGTCAAGTTTCCCCACATGGGATTTGACCAAAATATGTTAAACCTTTGCGAAGTTGTGGTGATCGGTTACTTACTTAAATATCCAGGTAGGCCGTTGTCACTTGTTCCATTCGTATAAACAAATAGTACCAAACACGTAGTAGCTTATGTATAGTCGTTGTCCTTTTTTTGTTTCAGCGAATATCCTGTTGCCTTCTCCGCCTGTTGCCCCTCTGAATGGACCAGCTGACCTGGAACCTTCAATGAATCGGAGTATGTACCGTGTATAGTAAAATGAAATGTGAAGAGGAAACAGGTCTGCCCCTGCTCCACTGGGTCTGCCTTTTAGAACCGTATCAGTTTACAGTGTCGACTGTATTCAGATATAATTGATACGTCAAAGAATTTGACTCTACAATTATAATGTCGGGACATGAAGTCTCTACGTAAACAGTTGTACGATTTTGAAAACCTGGGTGATGGCAATTGATTAAATGTAGTAAATAATGATGATTTAGATACCGTATGCATTTTCATTTGAAAATAAAAGAGCTTTCCTGTCACATCTATGCTAAAGATAGGTAAACATAACGTTAATTTAAAAGCCTGTTTGCACTGAATAAGAACCCACCGGAATTTGATCTACGTTACCCTAATGGTCTTTACAGTTATTCGTGATATTCCAATAATCACCCAAACGACAAAAGTAACGACAAAAGTGCTACCTTCTTCAGCTGCCAGGTGTAAGTTCGGGCCGGCGGAAGACTGTGAGGTACCATGTCGGTGTGTCGATGCTAATCGAGGCTGCAACCCCCTGACTGGCGAGTGCTACGGCAGCCAGGGCTGCGAGACAGACTGGACATGGCGGAATACGCTACGAACCAGGAACATTCTTACGCGCGGCGGACAAGGCTGTCAGATGGGTACAACAGTGTCTACATATTAGGAGTCTTTTTCCTTGCTCTCTTTCTTACGTGCTTCGGCTACTATAGTATTTCTACTCAGCGCCGCGAACACAGCCCGTTTAGGTTGAGTGGTAGTATACCTTTGTAAAAGATCACAATGTTTTTTTGTTCGGGCTACACATTTTAATCCTTTTAAAACAAGTTCCGTGCATACAATGAGAAACGATGATTTACATCCCATGTGATCGACGATTTATTCACCTTGAATGATATTGCATGTTATTGTTTTGCCGATCACAAGCATTTCTAAGTGCACTTTGTCTATAATGTGAACTTTCCACTTCACGTTAAGTGTCTTGTTTATGCTTTTATGGACATTGACATGGGTTTTAAGGTTGAATTAATTTCTTTCTCTTTGTTTTAATTTCAGGAAATATTGTCGCTGGTAATTATCATTACAAGGCAGGTGCCGTCAATCAGTCTAGCACCGGCACGTATTATGCATTCAATAAACCAAGACTGATGGGTCCATATGGGTGTGCCTCACCCAACGACAATCAGTATTTAGACGGTGAGCTTTCGACAATACTTTGAATCTCTCTTGGTGACAGAACATCAATCGTTTTGTTCTTCTTTGTGGTACCAGATTTCGCACCAGCTCAACGTAGTCTAATGTGTCAGGCAACGGCTGCTGCTCCACCGAAGCGGAACCTCCTGGCTCTGGACAGGCGTGGTGGCAGCTGGATCTGGGATCCGACTACGTGATCTTTAACGTCACCATATTCAACATTATCGGTAAGTGCACCAACTCGCAGTGTTTTTCTTTGTATATTATACCAGGACATTACATGACACACGATAGATGCATGGCAAGAATCCAACCCAAGACGTCCCACTTTGTTATATTTGGTGCACGTCTTGGGCATGACTAAAACTGTCCAAGTGCTGCCTCCCTACTGCCTCTCTACTGTCAAAAACTCAAAGAGACCGTGGGGATCAGTGCGTTTCCAGTACGGACGTTAAAAGTGCGACAACAAAAGTACTTTTTCCAAACCGTATGGAGACATTAGCAATATGTTAAACTTATATTACGATCAATCAATTCTGGCCGTAGGCAGGCTGTACGGAGCCAGTACGCTAGGTCATACGTCATTACTTGCAGCAGACACAGCACACACGGAAAATTGGTGTTATATAAATGTCGGCACTGCCAGCTGTACCCCTAAGTTGATAACCATATTCAGACATTGTGGATTTATATTAGATTGAGTTATTTGTACATGTTATGTAATTTTAAACAAGGTATGACAGACAAAACAGGCAACATGGCCATCTACGTGGGACGCGAAGGCTCGAATTCTGTAGTAAATGAACAATTGTGTGCGAACGTATCATCACCGATGGGATCAGGCGCAGTGAAGACTTTCCCGTGTGAAGAGGTGCTAGTTGGACGCTATATCAAAATTCAGAAGCATGTAGGCGTCCCCATGTCTGACAACGTGGTGAGAATGTGTAAGGTCACAGCCATGGGATACAAATACCGCCATGCAGATATATATCATTTGCATATCATTGTATATGCCAATTAACACTTTTCTTCTAAATTTGTTAACAGCTCCTGCGAAACCCCCGACTCGGTTGTGTATATAGTTGGAAATTATTTTGGTGTCATTCTTAACAGGTTGTGGTATCTCATACGCGTACAAGTGTAAATATGCAGATCTGGCGACCACATGCCACACGCCGGAGATGCGTCAGTTGTGCGGCTGTCTGTGTAAACCCTACTACAATTAACAAAGCTGCCTAATATGGGTCAGGACCAAAACGAAGACAACATTGAACCAGCCTATATATGGACTAATGATAACAAGATATACACATGTTGTACGAACTATGCTTATATAACTTGTGGATAACAGGACAGTGCAAAAGATTCTTGAAAAAGTGCTACGACTGAGTTGAACAAAAGTTTAATAGCAATAGCAATGGTATGACCTGGTGTGCTGCTCTGTGAAGTAAAGACTTCCTGCTCTTTGATCACGCACATGATTTTGTGTATTGGCGAAATAAATGTGCAAAATAAGCTTATTTACATTTCTTTCCAATTAACAAATTTACTAACACGTTATGCTACTTTAACATTTACAAGTTTTATTATTGTTTTCCCTCAATGAATCGCGACCATTTATCAAAGATACAATAGTTATTTCATTTCATTGTAGTATCTAGGTTCAAATGACAGTTAATATTTAAAGAGTATTAAGACAAAAGAACAAATAAATGCTATTAGGTGCTTTGAGCACGAGAACAATGTCCCGTGAAGAGAACAACATTCGGGCACAATACCCGTTTGTTTTCCACATTCACAGTTTCACATTATAGATGTGTAATGATATCAAATGTGATTGTCAGTTTGTCGTTGCTTTATATCTCGACATATACACATAATAACACGTTAATGTCATTAAGACCACATATTACATTTGAAGGATACCAGCAGAGAAAAATATTAAGGAACTTGACTAATATAATGTTGCAACAAATAGCATAGGGAAGTCTTCCTCGAAAGAATCTTTCAGAAGCGCGTGCAGCATGGCTTGTGGAGGTTGTGCGTGTTGGAGAGTGTTTTTCTTCTTTCAAAAGTATCGTACAGGATATATAATTTCATACTAATGACGTGAATATTTTTATAGAAATATAATTGAAATATAAAATACTTGTTAACAGCGCAGTTACAATACAAACAACAAACATATAAATCGGTTTAAAAGTACCATTTACTACTTTATTCAGTTGCTCAATGTGTATGTTATTTACTAAATAAATACAAAATTATATCGTAGATTTTGCATAATGCCCTTCCACATTTACTTGCCATTGAATCCACTCAATAACTATGCAAACATATGGATGCATATTAGAATTTGCTATGTATTGCTTTAATAAACAGTAGCAGACTTATTCGCGATAAGTTCATCTATCTCATACATGTATCTTGCAAGCAAGAAATCTGTTGAATAAAGATTGATGTTGCACATTTAAAGTATTCAAATAAACTTACAATACAGCGTTTGGGAATCATTATACTGCACACTACACGAAGCTAAATGCTCAACAAATGTAAAATTCATAGAATTAGCATATTAAAGACTTCGTTTGCATTCATCACAAATTCACATGAAACTTGAAGTTTGTTAATAGCCAGATGCTTGCTTGTACATTGACAACCATTTCAAGTTCATACTGATTTACACGCATCTTTCAACGCATATATGTTGCATATAGTTCACACGTTTACGACCAAATTCTGTGTTGGGCGCAAGGCTTCGTTCCGAAGTCCCTTCCGTTTCACATTCGTGGACACATGACCTTCTCCCATGATCTAGCTCACACATCGTGGACACACCGTTGACATTTACAGCATGCCATCAACAAATAGACTCTATGGGGTTGAGTGGCGTGGACGGCTCCGCCTCCTTATCGGGGTCATGACCCCTGACCTTATGGTACATGGTGGCCATCCAACCTCGAGAGCGTTGGTACAGCTGGTGGTAGCCGGTCTGGATGTTGGTCATGCGCAGGCCATAGACGACTGGGGCAGTGAAGCAAGACACGAGCACGAGAACCTATACGGTGACAATGTGAGCTAAACGATCATTGCACAACAAACAGAAATAACATTGAGGAAGTTAATGTTTGTATGAGATTCCAAAATTCATGACCGTGTGTCTTATAAATGATATTACAGACAAAATCTTTATGAATTGTGCATCTGGTAGACTTGAACACAGCTTTCACGTCATTTAATAAAAATCCGGCGTTACAGATAAAACTAGCTTCCGATGTTTTGGTTAAAATTACGACTGCTTCCAGCCAGAAAGGTTTTTCTCCGTATATGACAGCGTAACAGCCGTAGCCACGCCCGCTCTCTTCAAAATAACCGCTTGTCCTACGTTCCCGAAGGCTGTAGTCTCTTGAAAGAGCTCACCTGGCAGACTTGGTTTCCAAGCAGTACGCTGATGGGCGGGTCGGCGTACATGGCGGCGTGCTCCCACTTGACCACCAGGTACGGTGTCCAGCAAGCTAGATGGAGGGACGCCAGCAGCACGCCGGTCACCACGCCGTGGGTAGACTTCCGGGGCTGCACCGCCGCCCCCGAGTCCTCGCTTGGAGCGAGCGCGGCCTCGATTGGCTTTAAGTGCAGGAGCATCCTGGGATAGAAATGTGTTAAATGTAGTTGCGTTCTGATAGAACTAAAGGCTTAGTAACAAGAATGGACAGTCGCTTTGTGGGGAATAGTTAGACAATTTGTTGTTTGGTATTTTCAGAAGATCTGGGAAGGGCTACTTGCTGAGGAAATCCGACGCCATTGTAATGTTTACGTCATAGCATATACTTTAAACTACAATAAAAGATATTTGTCGCGTTCACAGAGCGACAGATTTGCCTTCCTACTATTTTAAACTACGCGCATAACATTCATTAAAGATCAGATGGTTTCGTTTAGCTTTAAAAATAAATAATTATAAAATACACTATCACGTTTTGGTGGTGTGCTAAAGGGCAGAAACCGCTTGCACAATGTCAGCCAACAATAGCCAACAATAGCGTAACTCACACAAACAATACTCGTTGGATGCAGCCTATAATGTGCCACTCACTTGCCATACAAACACAGCGTGACCAGACCCAGAGCCCCGCAGAAGCTGGCCGCCATGATGACCGCCATCTTGAAATTGTTCTGCACGTTCACGCAAAACGTGTACGAGGGGTCGTGGTGCGCCAGGGTGGCCAGGAAGTGCATGTGCGCTGTCAGGATGGAGATGATCCAGATGATGTTGATGGTGATCCAGATTCGCCGCTGAAAGTGTTGATACGTGAATATTTAGATATCATGGTGTTTTGTGTGTGGGAGAATGTTGTAAATAATCATATAAACGTATATTCAGTCTTGTTTGAAGTTGTTGGACAAGCAAGTACCATGTTACTGAATAAACGGATGACTTTCAGTGTGACTTTCTCCATGAGTCATTTCAAACAAATATCTCTATGATGTTTAAAATAATAACAAGATGGCGCGGTCGTCTGCTCACCTGCGAGATGATCTTGTCGTAGTGTAGCGGATGGAAGGTGCTGATGTTGTGGATGACGGCCAGCACGAGCAGCACCAGTGCGCAAGAGTTGTGCGCAGTGAGCAGCAGCGCCGCGTGGATCTGATAACACACAACGCGCACGTGTAAAACAGCGACAGTACAACCGCTCTATTAGGATCACCACGGTGACTTGTTTCAAGAACGCTCAGTGGAACTTTGTTGTCGTATGTTTGTGAATGTTTGGGACCATGAAACGTTGTCTTATTGCAGTGGTGTGGTGGTGTCGAGGTGGCATTCATTTGAGGTTTTACTGTAATGATTCACCAGTAGTTTCTTCGTCATGTTGTAGCGGTGTTTGTGATTGGGACATTTGGAATATTCACTGGCCTATTAATACTTTATAATTTTGATAGGAGAGGAAAGAAGATTGGTATAGCAAATGGCAACTACACTTGACGTCTACCTATCAGCTACACCGCCACGGTTACACGAGCTGATCACCTTCTACTATCAGATAAAACAACCGACCCTCTAAACTGACATCTGACATCCATAAAAATCCATAAACAACTTGCCACCTAGGGAGAGCAGAAGTGGACAGATTATGAAAATTCCGGTGTTTATATATGATAATTTGAAGCTATGTCTGGTGTTTGACACAAAATATGAAATCGTGTATGGGGGATATTTATGACGTTGGAAGTAGCAATGTATATGTGATTGAGTAGACCCTCTCTGTTAGAACCACACTGGGGACTGCTACCAATCGGTCTCTCTACATGTAGGTTTTTAGCAGTCTCTTTATGAACACCTGATACTTGATCTTCTTACATGGTTATAAGAGGTTATCAAAACAGAGGTTCAACTGTCCTACAGTTTAGAACCTCCCATAATTGGGACCATCTATATAAAGAGATCATCCCCCTTTATAATAAAAATAATTTTGCGGTGCCAAATCTTCAAATAGAAACCAAAGCGACGAAACCTCCACACAGAGAGACCACCTTCCTATTGAGACCACGTGCAGGTAGCGGTCCTAACAGAAGGGTGCTACTGCACGCTCACCTCCTCTTGGCAGGGCGAGGCCGGGAAGTACATGGTGATGATGGCCCACGGCGCCAGCATGTGCGAGAAGGCGAGCGATGTGAGCAGCTGCAGCGGCGGCGTGAGGCGGGACACCACGCCGTAGATGACCACGAGCGACACGCAGTTGGTGCCCAGCGACACCACCATCAGCATCGTGTGCAGCACCTGCAACGGTACGTGCTGCGTATGTATAGGTGCCGTGTAGCCTAGCCACGTGGACAAGTTCTTCTTTTTAAAAGGTTAAGATATTTTATAGTGTGCTTCCTCCGTGGATAGGGAGTTGGACTCGTGACCAGAAGGTCGTGGGTTCGATTCCAGGTCCGGTCTGGTGTTGGTGTTGAGCAAACTCATTGCTAAATAGTTGCACACTGCTCCGTGCTACCTACACGTTAAATAGGTATAGGTCATTGGATTGAAGGAGTGAGTGTGTGATTGAGTGGGTGATAAGCATAATATTGTGCACTGAATGTCCTGCCGATGCAAGTATATGAGAAATGATCAATTGATGATGAATAAGTGGGCCAATGACCTGGTGTAAATGGTAAAGTCGTAGGAGCAAGACTTGGATCAGGACTATAAACCACGCATTTACATTTATTTATGTGAGGTTTTCATTACCCTCTGTCAATATATATCATATGTGTTGTCAACCTGCTTTGGCGGACACTTGTCTTATGTGAACGCGTTTCACTTCCCGCGAGGATGTTTAATATAAGACAATTTGTGCTGTACAGTTTGCCCATTTTGGCTGTCATAACAGTGATTGTTTTGCTTCCTCCGTATGCTCACCCAGCAGGTTCGTACTAAAAAATCACGGTACAAATACGGGGCTTAAGTGTAAACACTGATGATACAAAAAAGTCAACAAATATCAAGCTGATAATAACCCACACCTACACTCAATTATCGATAAATACATAAAAAAAAGTAATGGCACTAAACGCCTGAATAGCTGCGAGCGTTCATTAGGCAGATCTCGATTGAAAAGCGCTCAAAACGGGGAAGTTGTCTCTTCCCTTTGAAGCAGTTTCTCGGTTTTAGCATTCCACGCGATTTAAGCTCTCGCCAATAACCTTTAGCGGGGTAAATGAAGTGAGAAAAGGGAAAATGAACCAGTCGCCTGCCTGCTTATGTACAGCAGACAGCTCATTTGCGAATGATTACAGACCCTTTGAAAACGAAATCTAATTTTGTGTTTCATCATTGGCGCGGGTGTTATCTCAAATTATGTCGCATTTCGGATATTTATAGAGCAAAGGGCCTTCGGTCGTGTGATGTTAAATCGATTTTGTCATTGTCATTCTTGAAAATGTAAATCTTCATTTCTATGACAACCTGTAATTGGAAAAGAACAGTATGGGGTCTAATATTTGCAGCTGTAAAATTCAATTTGAGAATGTTGAACAGTCTGAGAACAGACACAATTTCTCGCTCAAAATAATTTGAAATTGCTAGAGTGATGTGCATATATGCTGAAGCGGGGCTATAATTTTACATACAACTACTTGGAGCTAATCGCAATTCCATAAAATATACTCATGCGACCATTTACAAAAACACAACTGACGAGACAAACGTATCCAACCATGCCATGCAGTCAAACGTCTATTAAAAAATCCATTTTTGGATGTGTGATTAAAGTATGTTCTAATGTATTTCACCAGTAGCACCACACTTCAGTTACATTATGCTCTAACCCCCACCCCCCCAGCCGAACTCCATTTATAAGGCCTTGCATATATAATGGCTTATATCGTGGAGTCTAAATCACAGTTTCCATCTTGCAGACGACATTTACAGGTCCCATGTCTGGCCGCCATGTGCAGTCAAGGAGAAACTTGCTGATGACAAATGCCCCTATCGAGCAAGATGTCACTGCACCGACTTTATAAATAACCCCATTCCTCCTTCTTTTCCCGCTCCAACTCAGGATGAGAGCATTCCAATGAAAGGCTCACCAAGGGTTATTGCACATGATTTAGGTGCTGATCTTTCTGGCTATCGCTATTGAGTTTACTGCTCTAGGTTGAAATAGTAAGTATTGGTGTTACCGATGTTTCGTAATGGTTAGTAATGGAAGTAATGATGATATGTGATAGTCAGGGGTAGGTTTGGTGAATGTTTGTATCAATTTAGGGACCGATCATCATTTATCGTACATGGGAGTGGGGGTGTGGACGGTCAATTTGTGGTAGTAGGTGTTCATTTTTTAATTTGTTAAGAAAAAAAGACCCTTTAATATACCGTTACGGTGAGGGAGTGCAATTCTCGTTGAGAAAAGACAATACTGTAAACAATTTTTGTATAGAATTTATACATTCTTAATATACCCACATATTTCCTGAGTATTTTTGATCGTTTGAATCCAGCAATTTTTGTGTGCAAATTTCCAGAAAATTGGCCAACGAATTAGACACTATATATTTTAATTATGAATTATACATGCAACGATACTATATCTATGCACGACAATATTTATATTGTACGTACAACTGAATCAAGCTTATGCAGTGTGGTACATCTGGCATATTGTCTGAGAACATTTTCATGGCAGGGTGTCGATCATACAATAGATCAAGTCAATTGTGTACAGTGCAACTGTTGCAGCTGGTGCCCACTAGATTTGCATTGCACAATGCCAAGCTCAGTGTGAGTGCTGATTATTTACAAATGCTGCTATCATTTAGCTGACATTACCAGTTGTATACTCGTTGTTCTACTAAGAGTATATGTACAAAATATCACTGTAAGATTACACCGTCACCAGTGAATGAATTTAAGATGATTAATTTGAATTTGACCCTGCGATGCCCCCACAAACCACACACCCAACCTCCAGCTGGATCCTGTGATAATTCAATCCATTTCCTGTATCTAATGGGAGCATTCGCTTCAGTGCATTTTCAATTCCAGTCCAATTTATAGAATGTCTTATTACACTGGTGCAATGATGACAATAATGAATTGTACGAGCAGATAGGGCCAGTTTACACATTTTCATTCTGACGAAATGTAATAAACACACATAGCAGGAGACATGGTAAAACGCCTATGTAAGCAATTTGTCTTCATAATAATGCTTCAAGCAGCATAACTATAAATAGCTTTCTGAAGAAAAAATATGTTACATAGAAAAACAAGTGGATATACCTATTTGTTTGGTATTGTTGATCAACTTATGTTCTTGCTCATTGATAGCCCACGAACTTAAACCACAGTGGACACGCACTAGAATCGGTTTGTATGTTGCGAGGTTGGTGTGGAGTGGGTTTTTTCTTCTGGCATGGTGACGATTGTGCCCTCAACAAATACCCCATATCCTCTTAGCCAGTACCCCAAATATACTTAAAATAAACAGCTAGTTATGTTATATTATTAGTGATACATTCATAGCTATATATAGAAAGCCTATACGGTTCAACCTTCACGAGGCACTCCCTGAATCTTCAGCAAATCTTAGCACTACTCAAGATTTGACAATATCTGATGTAGACGTTTCCCACGTGTAATCATTTTGAGTCTCGTATTTCATATTGCATCGTGTTGTGTTACTACATCTTTTTATACACACGCACACAGGAAGTGGTATAATGTGCCGAGTAAGACTACTATAATGGATATCTACATGTATTGGTAATCTTTAAGTGGCCTGGTAATTTCAAGGAAGTCTTAGGACTCGAGTCTTTCAGACGATGCATTTATGTTATAATCATGTAACACTAGATGTACCGCATATTAAGCAAAATAATTCAATTAAATAATAATACAATTATGTTTACGTTGAATATCTTTACTTTTATTTGTATTAAGTATGTAGCGACAAAAAGTTGATGTTCTTGTTTACTTCCTGTACTCGGCACCAATCACGAATGATACATGACTCTCTTGACGAATGGCGAAGCCCAATGTGTATGATAAACGACACACAGGTGTCTCTTTGTAGTAGGCTATGAGTGATATCATTATGGTTTATAGAATGCTAAAAGGTACACTTGAAAATAAAACATTAATGTTTTAATCAAATGTATACGAGGTGTAAGGCTCATGTGTATTTTACTGTGCCTATTAAGAATTATGGAATATTGCTTTAGTCATGTATGAATGCCTTCAAAATATAGATACCCGTTATGATGTACTACAAACACTGCTAAGAAGAAATATTTATATACACATACATGTATGTATTGAGATGAAATAGAAATCACGTCTATTTAAATTACTGTTTGGTTAAAACGTTATGTGTATACTACTACCACTGCAGTTAACAGCAAGAAGTGGAAAGAAACAGACGTGTAAGGCTATATATACTGTACAAAACGTGTCTCACCTGAAATATTATTTCCACGTTGGTGTTGTACACCAAGCCATGATGACTAGGCAAGGTGGCTGTGATGTTGAATAAATCCATCTTCACGCGTGCACTATATTATCCTTTTAGTATTATTAATTTCAAGTGTTATTACAACCACCTCCCAATAGTAAAATTGCTAGTACCGTTTTCACATGAATCGTCTGCCTATGTATTGCTATTTTTACATATCCCTTACAAGATTATTATAGTGGCAATGTTCTATGACTACATCTAAATAGATTCCTATTCTTACATACAAATATTACACAGTAAGCAAGTTTTTCTCAAAGTGATGCGCACAAGGAATGTGTCGAAAGTTTCTCTTCTTTTCCTTGCACTTGAGTCAGATGAAAATGGGAGCATTTCATGTATCGATGGTTTATGCACTTATCAGCACCTGCCAAGTCTCGTGTAGGCAAGCTTGAAACATGTGCTTTGAACACAGAAACTCTGTTATGTCGGCCTGTTTCCAAATGCTTTATATATCTTTGAAGTCCATGAATTTTGATATGCTGCTTTGGTGAGCTCTATATGAATATACCAGCCCGTGTCTGAAATATATGAGAAATAATCAAATAGATATCAAAAGCATTGACGTCACGTACATTTCAGCGATATTAGCCATATGCAGATCTAGTGTGTGTGTGTGTGTGTGTGTGTGTGTGTGTGTGTGTGTGTGTGTGTGTGTGTGTGTGTGTGTGTGTGTGTGTGTGTGTGTGTGTGTGTGTGTGTGTGTGTGTGTGTGTGTGTGTGTGTGTGTGTGTGTGTGTGTGTGTGTGTGTGTGGTGTGTGTGTGTGTGTGTGTGTGTGTGTGTGTGTGTGTGTGTGTGTGTGTGTGTGTGTGTGTGTGTGTGTGTGTGTGTGTGTGTGTGTGTGTGTGTGTGTGTGTGTGTGTGTGTGTGTGTGTGTGTGTGTGTGTGTGTGTGTGTGTGTGTGTGTGTGTGTGTGCAGGGGGGTAAACCCCACTTTCCACACCAAAATACCGGTACATTATTTTATATATACTTACTTAATATAGATCTTAAATGGTAAACTGCATGTGGTCTCATATCAAATGTATATACGCATTGCATGGTAAGAAGAAATATATATATATATATATATATATATATATATATATATATATATATATATATATATATATATATATATATATATATATATATATATATATATATATATATATATATATATATATATATATATATATATATATATATATATATATATATATATATATATATATATATATATATATATATATATATATATATATATATATATATATATATATATATATATATATTTGATATTTTCATTGTATCTTTGGCATGTTCGCTATCGACTGCGCTTGCGAAACCCATGAGAACCATTCAGTGAGGGCCCCCTTTAATATCTGAAAACATGGATCTGCCAATGCAAGCTGTACATAGCTAAACACGCCAAATCTATATTGCATTTATCTGGTAGCTCCTGTATTCGTTAATCAATACATCTTATTAACAATATTTGCTAGAAATCTATAACGGATTACTTCCTCCTTTCGTAATTCTGACTCGCACATCTGTAACTATAATCCATAGCTCGCTCGTTCTGGATTCGCCCTCTATTGATTCTACATAACCCTCTGATCAGATAAGCTGAACAGATGTTTGCATCATCCTTACACTAAATCATAAAGCTCACAGAATTCCCATATAACGGAATCCAGGGAAATTGCTTGATTGTGGATTTGCCACACTTTGAATGAGATGCTCCATACTGATACTAGGAGTTGGCCATGCTAAGGTTATAAGACGAGCTTTTATGCAGTTGACCGAGGGGTCTAATGCGTCTGTATGGTGAGTAGTGCACCACAGGTAGTGATACAAGGTTGGAGTCCCGCCAGAGGCCATGCAGCCCAATAGACATGGGGGGATTATCCATGACAACTCATAATTACAATATACGTGTAACGATAAGTCAACATGTTAGTGGTATATTCCATTTAACACTGCTACATAAACCAGAAGGCATTAGCATTAACATTAAAGCAAAGTATTTGTTGAATAATTGCAGTGAAGTAACCAACGGTTCTAGTCCCAGCAGATGCTACGCAATTTCGAACAATAGTATTGGACAAAGACTTATCTGTGTCAAGATGTGTATAATGCCGTGGCTGTCAATACGAGGTGTCTGGTCTGACGTCACGACTTAGTCGTGACGCAAGCGTCGACTTGACTGTAATGTCTTCTAAAGTCATAATAACGATAATTGAGAAAGCCTCACTTCCAGGATGAAAATCTTCTTGATACAGTTCATTGCACCTATGGAACGCAATGATCAATGCTTTTCAGTGTAATGCGATGGAATTGGGAGATAATCTCTTTTGCTTAATTAATCACAAGTGGCGTTTCCATCAATAACATGATTAATGTAGGCTTCAATGTGTCTGGGCACAGCAAAGGGATTATTGCCTGACGTGAAATCGTGTGTTTGCGTGCAGGGGACACAGAATGGGAAGGTTTGTGACTGCAGTTTGTTTAGGGGGCTGCCGATGCGAAATCAGGATTGCATTTTCGTTGTCAAAAGTCTTGCATTTATGTACATGTAATATTCAGTGCAAAGTTGTTATACAAGTAACAAGGGACTACTTTATAGGGTGCACAACTGTTTTAATGCTTCCATAAAAGAACAAAGTAATGTTACTTTGTGCACAATATGTTCATTTGCAATGCCCTATTACATATACGTCAACTCTGCAATGTTATGAAACGACTATAATTATCCCAGACGCTGTGTTATTTGAGTTAGGTATTACTAAATCAATATGCTCCACCATGCCAGCACATGCTACAATCCTTGTGAAGTAGCAGGGTCCAGTGACTGATCACTTGCCACCTTTACATCGCAATCACTGCTCATTCCCTCACTGGAGCCTGTCAATCAGCGCATGAGCACCTCTCTAATCAGTCAATATATATGCAAAGCTGATCCGCCTAGTCGAATAATAATGTGCGTTTCACACCGGCTTGCCCCTCCATATTTCCTCTGGACATCATTTCACAGGCATTATACCCCTCCTCTTTCCAATCACCATACATAATATTTTGCATAGGTCGCAATCGCGCCAAATAAGGAGTTATCTGTTAGCACAGGCAATTTTGTTAATGTGATTTGCTGTTCATGTTTTGCTATTCTTGCTGATTTGTGAAACGTTCTCTATATGTCATATTTTCAATTTTCAGCTGTAAGGAAACTATTCAAACGTTTTGTGTATTGTTTAACACTGGCATCAGTCTGACGTTTAATAATTATGGGGATATGCATCTGGTAACATTCACAATTCATTGGCATAACTCACAGACTTCCGCTACCCTACATCCTAGGAGGTATTTTGCTACATCCGTTCACTCAGCTTTCTAAAGAGAAAATAAAACCATGCGTTTATTTATACATCGCAAGCAGAGGATGATCACATTGTCTAATCAATTATCTGTACCCCACCCCTCCCCGATCACACAACTGACTTTATATTATGGAATACAGTAAAAGAGCACGTTGTCTAGCAACCCCATGGTAACTCAGCATAACATGTATAATGAAGATTTTCCTTGACAGCCGAATATAAAAAGACAAGAAATGTACATCCTTAAATAATTCAGGAAGTGAGCGGTTTCAATGAGGTGCATATTTAGGATCCCAAAGTCTGCACTGGTAGATGCACATTTCGAAAGAGGAGGGGGCGATATAGTTTGACTTTGATTAGATCCATAGCGAATGTATGATTGAAAACTCCATCGATACGTCTTTTTCATAAACAGTGGATGGGGTGTGTGCCGCTGTATCTTCCCGTGGCATATAAATAAACATCATATACCTCATCACCAACTACCAATCACAGACACTCACAAAACTTAAACAACTCATTTTGTTAGTTCATTTGAATTAGTTCATACCTCTACACTATACTATCCTCGCTTAAAACACCGAACACATATCACTACCAGCTAGCCAGTTGTACAGTCACACACAAGTATTCATACGTTGAAACATTTCGTTTATCTACGAAGAAAACACTCTTTTGAAGTGGTAATAATCCAGGATGTGTGAAGGCCGCATCTCTAGTCTAAACAGCAGGCAAGCGGCAGTGCTCAGACTGGTATAATCCGTGAGCGCTTTCTCGCCTCAACAGGTTTAACAGAGGGCCAGTGATTGCACACTGCCCGTGGGGGACACTTGATGATTCTGCACGTGCAAAAATGAGAAGCTGGAATTGCATCTAGTGGGGCATGACTCATATGAAATTATTAGAAAGGCTGAATTTGTTTATGAATGTGTATAGGCAGATCCAGGCGACGGGTGGGTGGGTGGGTGGGTGGGTAGGGGGTGGGGGTGGGGCTCAACCCCTTTTCCTACCAAAATGTTTTATTTTCATATGGTTATGTCATGTCACTGCAATCGGTTGCCTGTATAAAACGTATGAGATCCTTCAAGTGCACGCCCTCCTTTAAAAACTTGATCTACTAGGGATGTGCAAATGTTTTCGTTATTCTTTCTAATTGTGTACTAGTATGTCTCCTTATCTCTACCCACTTTTCTATCTAATCGCCTCTGTCTACTTTCCCTGTCTATGACAGGGGTAAATCTTATAGTAAAATGTTTTTAGTTTAGAATATCGAGGAAGAGAATATTATGGCGAGGTGCATTGATAAATAATTCATGCTAAAGTGCATTGACATCGCACTTTCCTAATCTGTTTCCCAGTTCATAACACTCCATAAAGATTGCACCACTTATCTTCATCATTTCATGATAAACAATCTTTTCAGACTAGTATGAGTGGACCACATAACACACGACTACCATAGACAAGCATTACACTTCCTGTCTACTCAATCATCAT
>CM032666.1:22613291-22633060 GCA_019095985.1 Streblospio benedicti | reverse complement strand
CCTGATTTTCACTCAGGGTGTAGTCACTCGGAGTATTGAGAACTTTTGTGCAACAGTCGTTGTGATATCTGAAAGACTATGCATTGGCCAAAAGATAAATGAAACAAAATTGACTAAGTACCAGAACACCTAACAGCCAATGCATAAATCAGTGTAACGAACTTGACAACCGAAGCTTACACTGTAAAATTCCATAATCACGTAGCCTAGGATTCGGAGAGAACCATCTATCACAAGTACAGGATGATTAACTTTTAGAGATGGAGACTTTAACATTTCCAAGCTCGCCTAGAGACCAATAAGAGAGGTGGAACATTGGAAGCATACAAGAATGTCTACAAGGAATGTTAACTTAAGCCATCATCACCAAGGATTTTGAATTCTTTGATTTTACATTCATTTGAAAGTGCTTAATTTCTACCTATATCTAAATTGAATTAAATCAATTGAAAGCTACTTGATTATTAATCAATGCAATCTAAGGTGAATGATGTAGGTTACACATACATTTTCATCTATAGAATATTTTTTGGTAACGTGTTGAGTCTTTTTCTGCTCATGATTTGCTAACGAGCACATATGTGTGGTCGGAAGGTGATGATTAACTGCAATTATATGCGGGTATATGTATATGCACCCCTAAGTACACCATCTAATTTCCTTTATATATTTCAAGAACACCCCCCCCCTCCATCACCGCCCCCCCTTATTTGCCCCCGGACCAACTGGTTTTGCCTAATAACGGAATTTTTAAAAGCAATTCTCTTACACGCATTTACAACGACATCTAAATGACATTATATTTATTCATATAGTCTTAATAACGTTTTCTTTTCAATTAAATATTGTTAAACATTACTAAAATATCTAGATTGTTATCATATTTTTTAAATGGAAGAATGGTTTTATATAAATATTATGAACCTACCTTTTTAGATATTAAGCGTCCACATGGACCGGCAATTATTTGGTCCGAGGTGGGGACATGCAGACAATTGAGGACATTTATTGGCCACTTCTGTAAACTGTCACTCTAACTACGTCCATGGAATAATCTGGAAATTTATGACAATCAATTAGATTTCTGTACATTCCCAGCAACACTATAACCATTAGCGTACACGATACAGTAGAAATTATCAATACTAGTTAGTATGCTCTGTGCATTGTTGCCTTTCATGTATTATTCAGAAAGCTGAGTAACAGCACGTGTTAAACTAGCTGTATGAAGTGGTATGCTGATGAATTCATTAAGCACCCGTTACATGGAAGGCAGAGTCGAGAGGAAATCTGTAAAAAATGCAAATTCTTCGCACATTCCTGGAAGTTCGAAATAGTTTCTAAAATGTATGAAGGGATTGTGGCCCACTAGAAATAGTCCGATAGATTCCAGAAGCCAGGGAATAATTTTGCTCCTGTTCTTTGCTAATTTATGAATATTGAAGTCTATTCTTAGTTTACAATTGTAGATGGTCCACGCAAAAATACGACAAGAATTTTGAGAATTAAACAAGATATTTCAAGATATTTCGTTGGATGCTTGCTGATTTAAATAAGCGAAACAATAGAAACAGGCCGCTGCTTGGGATGATTGTATCATTCTGGTCTCAGAACATTGGGGTCATGAGTTCGAGTCCCGTCTGGGCCACTTGGTATAGTAAAATGGAAGAGAGAGAGAGAGAGAGAGAGAGAGAGAGAGAGAGAGAGAGAGAGAGAGAGAGAGAGAGAATATAATTGTATTCACAAGACAAGCAAACTTGGGAAAAACACATTAGAAAAATGGAGACAGGGTATGACAACATTGATCTTTGATAAACCCAAAAAATTTTATACCTTTGCAAATATACACAGGAAGACAGGATGTGACGTCAGAAAGTAGGTCAGTGTCGGGGGGGGGGGGGCGGGGGCTGTCCCCTGCGAGCAGCCCATGGCTTCAGTAGGGTGTCATATGCGTGTGATAAGGTGTATGCACCATCATCTCGGTTCATTGTCTTGTCAGTTTTCCTTATAACGATCGCGTCACGGATCTGTCTGTCTCTAGTGTTAGATTCACGACTGATGGGCTTCGTGTTGTCCTAGTCAGGGATATGGTTCAGATTGGCCATGTGATCCGTGATGGCGGATTTGTGCAAGTCACTTGCAGATGACAAACGGATGGCTCTGATGCGTACTCCACTGTTGGTATGTTCTTCGACATTCTTTTGGTGTTCTGCCACACGAGTACCTAATTTCCTCCCTGTTTCGCCAATGTACACACTGTCACAGTTTCTGCACCCAATCTTGTACACACAACCACATATCTCTTTCGGCTTGATTTTGTCCTTTGGGTGTACCAAAGAGTTTCTCAGCGTCGTGTATGGTTTAAAGGCAGTACACATCCTGTCATCCTGTATGACGTCAGCTTGAAAAAGACTGTCTGACAGACCAGGTCGAAAATATTTGCAAAGGTATAAAATGTTTGGGTTTATCAAAGATCAATGTTGTCATAGCACAAAAGAAACCCAATGAATCTATTCCATTCATAATCGAGACAGGGGCTTAAGAGATGAGAAGTGGGACCCCCGGGGTGGTACCATGGCAACTTATTAACAAGCTGGAATCCAACAGAAACATGCATTAATGAACAGCAGTTTGAAGGAAATCTGCTAAAAGTATGCATTCATAACAGACAGAAACAATATTATGTATTGTAACAGATTTAAATGCTCCATGCTCTATGCAACTATTGATGTGATAAAATATGCAGTCATTACTCAATATAGTGATAATTGGATAGTTAACGGAACTTTATCGATCGACACGTCTCTTGTATGCACCCAGATTATTTGATTGAATATTAAAACTAATAAGTGAGCTAACATGTTGTAGTTTAAACATATTTCACTTATTTTTAACAACAGAAAAGAGATTTGACGCTGCATTGTTTATTGTTTTGTTAGGTGTTGATGTTTTTCTGCATCTGCAAAACCAATCATTACTTATTCAGACCAATACATCTATTTCCCAACCGTGCTGGTTATTAACATGCTCATCTTTAATGAATGATATGTATAAGTCAGTTATACAGACCAGCAGTTATAGAAAGCATGTGACAAAGACATTTATCATTCATGGAACCTTTTCAATAGCTTTTTAACAGGTCTTCACAAAAACACTTTTTCTTTCTAACCTAACACCAACTGCTACCATATCCACCATATAATGTCATTAAAAATCAATATCTACGAAACCTTAATGAAGAAACGTGTAGAACAAGACAACAGTTCACAATAAACTTACCTAACCAACTTCCAATTTACGAACCATCACTTTAACCAAGCACCAAGTAACAAAACATTGAAGAAAAAAATCAGAGCTCACACTAATAACTCGAAAATCCACTTGAGTAAACAGTGTTGTTTTGTTTTATGTTCACAATCCAATACCTGATGTTGTATTGGTATCCGCCAGCGGTGCTCTAACTTGTTCTACCTGAGTCGAGCAAAGCCTGTGACTCACTTGGCGATCTCCTGACGACACTTCTTATTGAGCCGGCGACATTTCTCATTGAGCACAGCTCTGCGGGATGGGCGGTGAATTAAAAATAGAGCCCATCACCAAGATAATTGGCAAAATTGGTTTACAGAAAAAGGCTTCAACATAAGAACATCTAGACTTGAAAACTGTAGTATGAAAAGCAACACCCAAGGTGACAAACCTGTGCTACGGTAAGATCAAATAACAACCACATTGACATCAATTACAATAGGGACCATTGCGATCGGTATGAAGTTATAATTGTGTGATTTGTAGATTGGTAAAAAGTCTGGGACTATATAGCCACAATGTGGCATTATGTTCCATATAAAATTTCTTCAGAATGGTCAGTATTTCTAACTTAATAATCCAATTTGATCATCCTACATGTAGCTCTAACAGTGTGACCTACAGATTGTTAGGAAGCCGGCGAGTAAATGATAGTAATAATGCACTCATATATGGAACATTGTAGTCCATTGAAATAAGTGCCCACTGATTATCATTTCAAATTTGAAAACTGAATTTGAGTACCCTTACTGGATTAGTGTGATAGGGGTAACAAGTTCCACGCAAAGCTTTGGCAGGCCAATCAAACTCACGATCTCCTTGACCGATCAAAAGTGCATGGATAGTCGACCCTAACCTTTGGGCTAACCTCCCGAGACACTCAGGCATGTTCTTAATTACCTCTGTCACTTGTATGACCTATTTCTGTCTCATTGCTTCATCTAGCCTTTATCCCCGAATTTTTCTACTACGTCAAGTACGGTGCAACATGGACAGGAGGTCACCATGCCCGGGACACTTAGTTTACAATAGTAATAATGCACCCAAATAAGGAGCCATTGTAGTCCATTCATATGAAATAGGTGGCAAGAGGTCGCTATTCGTGACATGCAAATCAAATCTGAGTACTCCAGCTCGACCCATGTCACCTGTAGAAGTGTAGCAATGCAGCCCGACAAATAGTCATAATGACCTCCAAATAGGGGCCATCTCGGCTCATATCAAATAGCAACAGAAGCGTCACCTTTTTCAACCGACAAACCAAAATTGAGCATCCTAGCTCAGATGATGAGACTTGTAGACGGGTAACAGCAAGAAATGGATCAGATAATGGTCTCGAATTTGGGTTCATGTGGAATTAGATCGAAGAAGTGACAAAAAATAGTTTTATTATAAAATGGCGCGCGCGCGTTTGTAGAAGCGGGGGGTGGGGGATTATACAATCCCTGCGTTTGGCATCTCCCTACACCAATGAGTGTCGTGACAGTGTCCCCGATATTCGTTGCAAATTCTTCAAGTCGCCACATACTCAAAAGCAGTGACTGTACTTCTGCAGAGTCCAGGTGATAGGTGAGTTGTTGCAAGTTGCCCCTCAGAATAAAATCGGAAATTTTATCCATGGATATCATACATTGTCTATATATGCATACATTAACTGTCACAACGACAATTTTAAACTCGGGTCAGACTGTACCCAGTTATTTTAAACTTAAATGTCGACTAGATCGTCCTTTTACTTGCTACGTTGTGCGATCATTGTGTTCGTTACGAACCCGGCAACGTCGTTTCTGAGAGTACAATATGTACAGACAGACGGCTGTGCCGTGGTTGTGATTGACGTCCTTACATAGTAACTCCAAGTATTTGGAAATTACTGGTTGTCAGGGTTCATGAATTATGGTAGTCTACAGATCTAGTCTTCTAATATTGAATAATACATGCCCACTGAAGGCGAATCAGTCATGGTATTGTAGACCTTATCATCTGACACATGATCTACTCACGTATATTTTTAGAAGACAGAATAATCTTTTTCACTATCTTCATCAATTAAAAAATTTATTGACAGACATTCGTGACCGTCGGACTAGGGAGTACGTCTTATCAAAGCATCAGGATCCATGCAAAATGCGTCTGCGTTTACATTAAAGCATGGGCCTCTACAGGTTAATTAGCAACGTAGCTGAAAACGCGCATAATTGGATACAAATATTCAACTTCTTATACATTTGTGTAAAATGTTTTTGTGTTTTCACAGTTTATGAAATTACCTTATGTAGAAGTGTAATTGTGATTTTGAGTTTGCATTGTGTAAAGTGTGTTCGTTCGTTGTCATATGGACAGTCAGTTCCCAGCTCATTGCAGCTTGCAATAGTTCAGCTTTCAGTACCGTGCAGCAGGCCGGCCTACATAGCAATGTTCCGAACTAGAACGTGTGTCATGACTGTATTGTTTTTAATCCATAGTAAACTGCCCGATGCTTTCCATAATCAACCGATGCAACATGTTGTAAATGTGAGTGTGAGGTACGAGGGTGGAAGGGGATAGTGTTGTAACTCAGGGGACCAATGCAAAATTTGTGAGATGCTTACGCATACAGGTGCCGGGCATTGCCACAACATACCCACACACATAAATTCATAACGTAAACGACTTTACTTTCGCGCCGTCTACTGAGAGCATGGGTCATAGAGAGAACATATTTTATTTCATACTCACGTTCACCCACAATTAATCTTGGCCTCTTTAACATGTATTTATTTACAATTAATAGCACTGTATCATGCGATGATTTTTCGTGATTTGTGATGTGCAAGCAAAGGCGAAATAGTGTAATGTGTTCCAAGATTTCGACATAAAGAATGACGGAGAAAATTCGTGCTAAATGCCGGCCATTTCGTAATTGCTGTGAACGTTGTATCAATTGCATTAGCCGTTTATTTAAAAAAAGACTATTGTCAAACAGTCCTTACTATTGAAGTTTGGGAGGTAGACTTTATAGAACTATTAATTCGTGCATTTTGTTTACAGCGTTCACACGATCTAATCGGTATGTAACAGATTTTATTTTGGTTTCTGTCGTTGCTAGGACTCTCCAATACCGTGAAATGTAATTTTATTACCCATAGTACACAATGTTGTTCGATGAAAGACGATGGCGGGCGGGTGCGCTATTGATATGTGAATTGCACCACTGTATGCTGGGCTTAAATTATGAATGACCTGGCTGGTTTGGTTGGGAAGTGCGCACTTCTGGCTGGTTCTGGGTCAGTTTGCTTCACTGTGTCCCCGTCTGCTGCTTTGGGGGATGTATGGTTGGCAGATGAAACCTTAAGTGTCACAACTGCCGTTACAATATGAAGCGATGGAAACATGAAAAAGAAGCATCTGTTCCAAGAGCTGAGTTGTTCACAATGCTCCATAATTACTGTTTTGGATTATTGAAGTTAAGATTTGGATCATATTGTTGCTCTTCTGGATCGTCTGTAGGGTTAACATGAGCATCGTGAGGTCTGTCTGCTTAAGTGTGGCATTGCTGACGATATTCATAAAGATTTTTCAACTAGTCCATTAGAAACGTCACCGACCATTATTCCTTACGATTCCATACACTTTGGCCACAAGCTATGCACACGAGGCACTATAAAAAGACTGACAATATTGTTTTCTCATTTCTGGCATCTTTTGGAACATCTGGAGCTAGGATCGGCTATGTGAAATGGGGGGGGGGGGGGGGCAAAACTGTTAAATTTCTCCCGAAAGCTTCGGAGAGGATAACTCCTTTGTGTTGCATTCTTCCACCAGCCACTACACGCTCATCCCCATTGTATATGAAAATTTCTGTAAGAGGCGAAAATTGAAGATAACCTCTAAGCACATTGACCGATGATTAACTGCAGTCCACGCCAATGTACGCATACTTGCCTCTGACCGCGGTACGGGCGTGTTTATTTGCGCTCTCCACTTGTGCGCCACCTTGTGCTCGAGTGTAGCTCTATAAACACGGCAACCCGAGTACACGCTAATTGATGCTGTATGACAGAATAAGCACGTGTGCGAGTGTGGATAAGGGAACAGAATGGCGCTGAAAACGAAACGACGAAGAATATGCACCTTAGAGCATGCAGAAATTTTAACTTTTCCTCGATGCACGTCATTTTCTTAGCATGTGCTTTGCTTAAACACCACCCCTCACCAAACATATGGTTCTGCATTGATGGAATGCTGTATTTACCTTGTATATGGTTACCACATCTAAGAAACACGTGTGTCAGCCATTTGCCACTGTATTTCATGCTCAAACGAGCTTTTATTTTCAAAAATAAAAATAAAAATCCAGCTACAACTAGCTGATACTAAACCGCCTGATTTCAAACAATGGATATCACTAAGTAAAGCGGCCGGTCATTGTTGGCAGGTGTACACCGAGGTCCAATTAGAGCTGTCCCGGTGTGCTCGATACAGTGCAGCCGGCTGTGTTGTGATAACAGGCCCGATAACAGATATAAACACGATAGAGCGTGTCGATCCGTGTCCTGTCTTCCCGACAGGAATCTGGGCACTTCTTATCCCGGATGGTCTCGTCTTACTACGTGATCGGCACTTGTTGGGATCGGCTGCTTCCCGGTAGAAAAAGCGATAATTATCTCTAGGTTAAGGAGAAATAAATGTAGTGATATACAATATCTAGTGTTTGTGTTTATAGTGGCGCCAAGATAATGGCATGTAGTAGAGTGGGTGTTGCAGTCGCATTATATTATGTATTACAGATCACTGAATCTAATGGTGGTTCGAATAGTTAAACCTCACATTCAAATAATTAAGTTCAATATGATGAATTGAACTGGCACGAAGTTTTCTTTCTAGTATACAACCGTATTTGCGTATTCGGCAAAAGCTGTCGACCGAATATATGTGCAGGATTTGCAAAACTGTTCATTTTTACTGCATGGCAAAGTTGCAAATGATTGGAGAATGTTAAATCTCATACCCATCTTGCTCGTTTTACTGGGTATCCACCGAGGTCCAATTATTTGCGCTCCATCACTGGTGGTCTGAAGTTATGATAACAACAGTGATCTCTGAGGGAAAGCAGGTGTTAGTTATGCTTGCACCAGTGTGTTATGGGCATAATGAGATATAATCGTCAGAAAACATGGTGATGCAGAACAATGATGACAAAGACAAAGACGACGACAAAGACAACGAGGATGATGATGACGACAACAAAAAAGGGGACGATGGCTATGAGAAATATCATGACAAAGTTGAATACGGGTATGAAGAAGACAAAAATGAAGATGGCAAAAGCGAATGCAAGTAGATCCTAAGAAGACAACTGTGTTATATAGATGTCCTTAAAGAAATTTTAAAAGAAAGCTGCTACCAGTATGATTAAGTGTGTTGAACTAATTCACAAAAACGTAGGGCCTACCATGAATTCTATTTTGCACATATTTTCAGTGTCTATATTATTAAAAATCAATTAAATGTACGCACATTTAGGATGTTTCTTGATGTGCTCACGTGTTTAGTTACTATCAATATATAAATGCACCTAAGGACCCTAATTCTAAAATGTATTGTCAGTGCGGCTGCCTGGGTAGTTTCAATAGAATCGAATAAGCTCCTGTTTCCGAAAGGTTCTCTCCACAATACAAGTACACAAACACAAAAATGCGTAAACGCTTTCAACTGCAAACGAAGATCACTTCACCTTAACTCATTACAAGTATTTGTAATTAACAAAATACAAACAACTTCATATTGAGGTGTGTTCTGTACTCTTTTTATTTTTATTGTCAGTCACTGCATATATGTATGAAACGAGGGGAAGGGTGGCTGAGGGACCTGCAACCAAGACTCCCAACGTTTAAGGGGACTCTGTTGAAGTTTTGCACTTGCAAAGTCTTTGCACTAAACAACAAGGGCGCCGAGATTTTGCCAAAAATGGTTATGCCTAAAAATACTGACTCGAAATCATCAACTAAGAAGGGACGCTCGGTCTATTATATTGTTCATAAAAAACAAAAACAAACGACATATGGTGAAAGGATAAAAAATTATACAACTTCCAGTTGTTATGGGCCCCAATACACATTAAACACAACACGATAAAATATTATAAAGTAAATTATATACAAGAAGGAGCTGCTTGTTGTATATATTAATACCCTCTGATTTATTAATTGAGAAAGTTGCAAGTCACGAGCTCCAATGCGCGACGAAGAACAATCAGCAGCTTCATTGAGTAAAACTGTAGTATATTCTTTACATAATTCCAAACCGAACAATTCATAGGTTATTGTGAAATGGGAGTTAAAATACACCATTAATTTCCATAATTTCTATGCATTAAAAAGTAGACGTTGTAGCCCTCCTTCCCTCCGACACGATACATGTTAGCTCGGTCGCTTGCTGGAGAGGTGGAGTCCAAACGGTCGCAGCCAATGCTACCTGAACGAAAACTGCCATTTACAAGCGAGCACGTCATCTGGAGCGTACGTACTGTCTGGATTTAAATGACCTTATTCAAATAGAAATTCTAAAGATTTTTCTATTTTATTGGAGAAATATAATGTGACTGCATTGTGTTTACGAAAAAGAAAAAGGATTTATTGTGCTGAAGTCTAACCTTTGTATAACAATGCCTATCTTGAAGAGTTTTTTTTATAAGGATTGATTTAGAAAGAGGTGATCTTATTTTCACATACGTATGAACTATCGGAGTGCTACGTAAGTTAGAATTTAGGAACCATGTTTTAATTTTAAAGGGAATTTTGTGAGGCGGAAAAGTAGTTTAAGTTACATACTTTCTTTTGTAATATTTTGTTACTGCTTTTTATTCCAAAAGACAAAATAAGGCATTTTTTTTATTATATATATTTAAATTTCGAAGCTTTAGCTTCCTGGTCACTATATATAAGTACATTAAAAATCTAAGTTAAGTTATCTAAGTTAATCTAAGTTTAAGTTACGTATTTAAGTGAGTGATGAATTTCACGTTTTAAAGCACGGTTACTTGAGACTAACGGAAATAGAAAAAAATGTAGTATATCGCAATACGAAAATAAAAACAAAACAAAAAGCAAATAACATTTTGAGTGTAGAAGGTTTATGAATACACGAAGAGTTTCTGTGCTCAATTTCCTCATTGAGAATGAATTAACGAGGTGAAATATAGCTGATGGATTAGGATTATGTTGTATAGGATTTAGCACTATGTAAGTACATATTGACACATTAGTTTAAAATCGATTGTGCTTATTTATATGGGCTTTGACTTGGTGTCCATTAAGATCCATTTTGTGTCCATAACATTTACTTTCCAAGGGCTACCGATCAGTTCAGCAGGAGTTAAATGGCACTATGAGTACTTGGTGGTCCGATTCGTATGGCGCATAGCATGTGTATGCTGATGGAAAATAGCACGTGCATGTACACGTACATGCATAATTATAATTTATGGTGTAATGCAACATGGCACGCCGTTACCGTAAAAGACCACAGATATAACAAGTAAAATATACATGTATGACCATTAATAGTGACTACATGTACTTATAATTAAATACCTATGGTGAGACTTTTACGTTTTAGTTGTATAGGAATAATTGGTACAAAGGGTTCACGCTGAGCTTTTACCTCTTCAGTCCAATCAAATGTATGAATCAATTATATCACGCCTGTCGACATTCTTAATACTGATAACAATGCCCCATTTTCACCTAAATACCAATTATAATTAATTCAAAGGAAAAGAAATGCGATTTGATTATAGACTATTAGTTATTGTTGTGGGATAAATTTTCCAATTCAAATGACAAAAATTATTGACTAAACATTCATCCTCGATTAGATAATAATTCGAACTGACTTGTTCACGGCATTTTATTTTTGGGGAAAGTTACCGAACGTAAACTTGAGAGCATTCAAAATGTAAGTACGATCCACATCTAACAACCTGACAAGTAATCAGCTAATTTACTTTTCTCCCTCGCAATATATTTATCTATGCAAATCTCACTTTCTCACGAGTGCGAGATGTGTTTGAATGTTTATCATAAACATCATTGCATACATGACTTAGACAATCCCTATAAACAATGAAACCAACTCAAATTTATATGGTCAATGCTTTGATGTATTTAACATAGCATGGAGTGTACTATAAATTGTTAATAGATAACTATTCCTTGTACATTTATAATTATGATGTTCACAAGAATTGTCAACAAGTATTACACTTGATTACGGCATATCATACAATTGTCAAAAATTAGTTATAATTATGAGACTTCTGCTCATTACTTAGATGAAGCTATCTAAATTGAAAGCACGTTGCATATTAAGCTGTTTGCAAACTATGGCTCTTACACCTACACACGGCACATACTATCATTAAACAATATCGCAAACATGATAATGTGCTATCTGTAGATGGGTTTTACACTGTAAACTCAAAGAGAATTTATAAATATGGGTTGTCATAAAAACGGGTTCAATTATACATCTGTCAAGTGAAAACAAAATGAAACTGTTTTATCACGCCTGTCCCAAAATGATTATCAATGAACGAAATTCATAATAGGAAAAACACACATAAAACGATTTTATAAAACATGTTTTATTGTTATTCGCTTTTGGTAAATATAGTAAAAGTTAGGTCATGGTGTCACAAAGCTGGTCATTCCTCTATACTGTACACATTGCTCAATTAAGTAGTTGTAAATCGTATTCAGGTTCTTTTATGATTTATGTTATGATCATTCTATTGTGATTTTAGTATAGCCTCCTGTTTGAGAAACTACAGTGTATGCCACAATACGTAATCAACTCAATTCTCCATCCATCTACTACTACTTTATTGGTGTAAAATGTATATTAAATAGAACGCAATTCAGTTTCTTATAAACGCTCTAGAGATACTGTGAATACTAATCTGTGAGTGTGCAGTAAAAGGAATCTACATGTTTTATCTATCCTAATAGGGATGAAGTCATGTGATATTTGCGCCTTTAATTTTAGAGATAAATTCATTATCCCGTTTTACAAGACAAAAGGATTACTATCTTGTTCATATGATACCATCGCTTCTATTTCACGCACTTTACCCTCATTTCCTTAAAATGGCATGGACGTCACTCAACTTACTGATGCAATCAGTGTATAGGTACATACATTCTAAACGTCTCCATTTAACTGTAATGTAATCCAGTTACCCGCCAAAGGTTTTCTATAATTCAAGAGAAGAAAACTGCAGTTTCATTGTCTATTAATACTATTCAGCAAAAAATAAAATAAAAAATTACTACCGAGGTTTATTCATATTGACAGGCAGAGGCAGAGTACAAATTATATTTTGAATAGAGATTTTTTCATTAGCTGAAAATCTTACAATGGATGACAGTTTCTTTTTATCTTTGGTGCTTGTGGGAAAATTGATTAGGCACACTGAAAAGCAAGATGATAGGAATTAAGGGATTTACAAATAGCTCTTTTGTGCAACGCATGTCGAAATGTCAACTCAATGCACATTAATTTAGTCTATAAGCCAATTATTGATTGACTTTTGAAATGTATGAATAAATGATTGCCTTTGTATTTTACGCGCTCAATCGCTGAAATTGTAATAGAACCTGTGTAAGAAATTGTGCTTATGAAACCTTTAAAAGAAAATACCAGCAGTATAAAAAATATAGATGATGATGTATTATGCTAACTAAGTGCAAATATGGGTCACCAACTTACATATAGTGCCGTATATTAGCTTCAGTTTCAATTGGCAATATGTATCTGATATGTAAAAATCGAATGAGCACAATGGTACGGTACCAGAAACCGATGTTTTATGAGATTTATTGTCGTCTGCAGTTTGACACGCAGGCATAACATGTTTTTGCTACTCCAACGGGCACATGATTTTATTTGGTCATAAATATTAAGCGGGGCTAAGTTTGAGTGTGATGGCAATGAATAAACTTTCATGAATATGCAACATTTTCATTCTCTCACACTTTGTCTCATAGTAAAGTGTGTACCAATGCAAAGGCAAAGAACCCCGAATTGGCGAAGATGAGGCTATCAGGAGCAACGGATTGCCTTTTGTTCTGGTACACATTTACTATTTTCAGATAGCCTAAATACAACTTTCTACAATTTTTTTAAAACAGACAAAAAGACAAAATGCACACCAGATGATTGTTTTCATATTATTCGAATAAAACATGTTTTGTAGGCAAAGGTGTCCCTTTCAAAACTCATGTCGGAAATTAGTTCGCTATTGTTATGTGAGCAAAGCTAGAGTAGGTCGATTGGGCGGGTGGGTTGCAGCACCCACCCCAAAATTAGTTAGCCTACACAATCCATATTAAAGTGGCCCAGGCATAGGAATAGGTAATGTCCCTTGCGTGCACCTCTTACGTTATTGCGTCTTTAACCGGGAAAACCAAACCTCGTGCACACATGGACGTGGGTGTGTTACTTTTGACAGTGTAAACTGTGGCCTGCTCAGCGACCCGTAAGGTAATTCACCGCCAGCACTAATGCGAAGTCCCCACTGGGGGCCGTCAATCTGGTCTGAGGGAGGGCCTGGCAGACGTAGTTCAAGTCTCACGTCTTGGGCAACCAGTACACAACAATGAGGACCTCGACTGGACGGAGAGCCATTCTATCTAGTGAAAAGCTTACAGTTATCTATAGATGCAATTCAAATTGATAATCTCGATTTTAGAAAAATCCAACTGTCTAGTTACATCAATAGATTTAAGTCAGGCCATAGATCATCAAATGTCAACAAACTATCCGCTTACCATGAAGAATTAACCAGTTGAAAAGTAAAGTAAATATTTTAGCTTTTAGTTCAAATCCATATAATGGTCATACGCGGAGGCCTTCAACAATGCCACTAGCTAATACACATGTTATGTTGGAAAACTATTTGATATCCAGGGCTGTTTGATTCATAACACCGTCTTTACAGGACAATTATTACGCTCGGTATATGTTGAAAAGTAAATTGAAATGGTTATCATATATCTATCATTTGATTCTCTGGATTTCAGGATTTGAGCCCTTTTCTTATGAAACACACCCACAGAAGCCACATGAAGGGTGTCACACGTTTATGGCTTGCATATATGGAATTATATGGTAACAAGTACGCATGCAAGTTGGACTCACCATATCAGAATATTGTGAATAGTGATTTCAGCAAGCTACGTTTTGGATAGTTAAGTGTTTCTCCGACAGTGCATGATGCAGGGACTTAAAAGAACATGTTCATAAGCTGGCATCATTCAATTTGATCCCCATTTGGAATACTATTATATGATTAAACAGTAATCAGGATCTGTGATAAATCATGATGATCTCAGGAATTAAGGATAGAGGTCAGGAATTGGGGATGTTCTTAGTCTTCCTGGCTCATGTAGCTCTAGGCGTGGATAATGGACATCGAGCACAGCCTACCTCAATACGAATAGGTAAGTAAACATTAAATGATATACATGCGGTATAGTTACCTATTATGAACAGCATATATGTTTGTTTTTGTGTTTCAAAATCCATCTAGCGGCGTTTGATGTGAATATGGTACAAGATCTCTGTTCCACGTAAACAATGCACTCAACACAACTACCGTAATGAATAGTGACGTTTGCTATTGTGGGGATTTGCATGTTCTTATATGAAATTTACCAAAGTTTATAGTTGAAATAACATGCATCGTACATTCAGAACCAAGTAGACTTATATAGCCTTTGACTTGACTGGATGGGGTTCGAACCCTGGACCTCTGGGTCGACTGCGCCGCGAAGCAACTGGCCACTAAGGCCAACGTTTTACAACTACATGTACGCCACATCCACAGTAACGCAGTGTAACACAGTTCCAAAATTAGTATGTACCCTTTTCAGAAACCAAGACTGACCAAACGGAAATTCAAGCATCTGTGGATGGATTTTGATAGCGGATACTACATCAAAATTGAAAGAAGCATTATAAAATTAGATATGAGACTTAGTGAAGTGTTTTGTGTTTTTATGTTGTTGTTCCTTCTGCTGCTGCTGCTGCTGCTGCTGCTGTTGCTGCTGCTGCTGCCGCTGCTGCTGCTGCTGCTGCTGCTGCTGTTGCTGCTGCTGGAATATACAGAGGGGAGAAAAGACAAAAGATAAAAGGACCAAGAAAAAAAATAGGAAACCCAGCGGGACACATTTAAGCATCTCACTCCCAGTTCCTTTCACATTCACCCGTATTACAAAAACAAACATTCTTCTGTTAGCAGAAATGGTGGTGACAGCAGAGGGAGCAACAGCATCAGGAACAACCTAGTGTTTGATTAGCAAAAGTTATTTTGTGTTTATGGAGGTTGAATACACGCCATGCTCCGTGATCATAACATCAAAGCGAGCCCCGCCCCCGTTCAACTTTTCTGAGTACCAGTTAACAATCCTTCTCGCCACCCGTCAATCAAATGTCATACGCTTTGAGTCATACATAACCCACCTGTGTATTTGAGATGAATGTAAAAATTTATAGAATCACTTATACAAAACAATATGCAATGTTAGCTTCATAATGTATATGCGATAAAGATGTGCGTTAAGTTTGTAACTAGATATATTGCCACATGGTCATATAATGTGTGTAACTAAAATGATCCCATATAAACTTGTTGTGATATCGGTCTGTAAGCATGGGAAGATGTTAGCTAATATAAAGAATACGTCTGTGGAGACGATAAAAGACGACTTGATTAGAATGCAGATAGGGTGGATCCTGCAATCTCAGTAACAAAGCCTGTTAGTCATTTTATCCTCTCCTCGTTATTTGTAAGACTGTTCTCTATCTAGATTCACAACTTGATGATACGTAGTGTCATTGCCAGAGCTGATAACCGTGTGATGTCTAATAATTGTGGTTTCTTTTTTCATTCGTAAGTTATGCACATTTACTTGTTGAATCAATGTCGGACAATTCCTTTTTGTGTGTTTGGTTCGGGTTCAAAGTTGTTTGTTTCATCACAATATACATAATCAATTATGTGAAGATTTGAGAAATGCACTTGATAAACCATTCTAAGAACGTAATATATTGCCGTTGGATATGATATTGGAAACAAATGCAACACTTATACGTAGTCAATATAATAGATAGTTAAAATAATGAATAAAAAAGACTGAAAGAAAGAACATTAAAAGAACAAAAACAAGGGGCTTGTTGTATATATCATTGGCGTATAGATATCTTAGCCACCCGCTACTTCTTTTATGAATCTCTTCGGACGTCTAATAGAGCCATGTGCTAAATAGAACATTCATGTATACACTTGAGTGACAACTTCCCCAGAACTCATCATCAAGTCTCCATTGGAATCCCACAAACTATCCAAACAAAACTTGAAAAGAGTTGTCCAAAAATTTGCAAAATAGCCAAAAGAGTTCCAGCTAATGCGTTTGTTTGGCGCGACTCTTAGGACCTTGTTGAGCCCTCAATGGCTCCCTTTTCTCAACAGGTGGCAAATATTTATATCCCTCAGCAGTTTAACTGAGATCTTTGCTATTGAAAGAAAATATTGATCTTGATTTGTGAATGCACCACATGAACAGTGGTGGAAATACAGTTGCTGCTCCCCGTTTATATTTTCAGATCTTATTTCCTCGTCTTTTATCTTAACATCATTAGACACTGCAGAAAAAAACTAAAATATTATTGTTGTACGTGCCACTAAGAGCAAAACTTGGTTCACAAGAAAGTTCATTGATTTACCTGCGCATCGTGAGCTCAGCTTTTTTGAAGATATAAAAGTGAAGCATAATTTTCTCATTGACCAATGAAGTCTAAACTATTGATGGTTAGATTGCATATGGTTCTTTGATCATTAGAAGACAGTCTTATATTTGTAGAACGGTCGAGAAAACATGTGAAATTAAGAGAGCTTGAGTGTTCAAATAAGACAGGTGACAAATTCCACAAGACACACTGAAAAATGATATGGCTTTGAGAAAATTCATAATGCAGTATTCAATTGCATTCTAGTATACAAAGTGTCGTGTTATAGCTTGGTATGTCGCGATAAATTTACTCGAGCAAAGAATGCAGTGGATCATTGTTAAATGTTCAAATTGAGCACAAAGTTGTCAAAATACAATAGAAGCATAGTCCACGCTAAAAAAAAGTGTGACACTTTATTCAGAATTTGTCGGGCTTCGATTTACTTTATCCAGAACAATTAAGATACATTTGAAAAAAAAATCAAGAACAATTTTATATACGTGTAGGGCAACCTACAAATTGAATAAAGGGCAAAGTGGTGAGCATAAAGTAAAACTGTTATATTTTAGAAAGACAAACACTTTATAGTAACCAAACACGCCGGGAAATAGAAGTATTATCAAGATGTAATGGTATCAAGAGATATTTGATGCAAGACAATCGCTGTCTAGATGGTCTGTGTATAACACTAGTATCCAGTATTTACTAAAATTGACATTGATGAAAATAACATATTTTTTTCTACATAACATCGGATCTCGATCAACATAGCTTGAACACTGTAAATTGTCAAGGTGAAAAAGGACGCCCTGCTTCACACACTGTCAGGCGATCCGCAAATGGCATGAAGATTGCATCTTTTATTGTATTATGCCGTCAAATGGACATCGGCTGAGCGGAATATACGGCTACAAGGGTGCAATGTATTACAGAAACATAACTATGTGCAATTTGTTTTAGAGGTGTAATAATGAAATGTCAGAACTTACGGACAGGTCATAAGACATTCATAATCGGAATCAGTTTTTCCACCTGCGAAACCTTGTTCAGATAATCTAGGCTTTGATTTTTAACATTTGCAACCATTCAGATTTAAGTTTAAGAACACTGCTACTCACTAATGACTTGACGTTGCGGTCACCATCACGGGACCTACGACCGAAGTGGCAAGATGTTGATTGGAGAAACCGGTAGACATTTGAAAATCAGGAAAAAGGAATACCTTTGATCCAATCTGTACCCAGTCAGTCATACAAATACATACGACCAGCTCCGGTCACGAATTCAAGGGAGAAGTGACCAAGCAATGGCACACCCAAGTTTTTGGAAGAGGGGGGGGGGGGCGCACTTAAGGGATTTCATGGTTTTTGTACACGAGATCTATGGCGGACATGCCAAAACCCTACGAAAACGAAGTATTTTGGTGTGTGTGTGGGGGGGGCTACATGCACCCCTGGATCCGGCTATGGCCAAGATCATCAGCAGTGAAGATAATCACCACCGTCGCAAGATTGTGAGGCCCTAGGGCCATCAAGATCTTCAAACCCAAAATCAAGCTCAACTTCAACCAAAACAGGAGCATCCACCCGACTATCTTCCACCCGCTGTCCTCTAATAGGAACTTCGAGAGCCCCGCTATGGTGACTGCATTTGTTAATTAGTTAGTAGTTTTCTTAAACTTAAATCATCTGAATGGACATTCCTGCTACCAACACTAGTCTACACAAAGATGCTTACAAGTATTTTAGTTCACACGTCATGATTTTTATTGAGCTCTAACCCTCTGTTCACACGTAGGGAGATAAAGTGGAGACATGTTCCACAAAATATTTCAGTTTCAGTTCTTTTACATGTCCACCATGAATTGAACGTACGACACCCATGAGATCCCTTAATAGTGCACCCTTACTCTAAAATTGCCGGATCTGCCAGTGATTATGCAATTGAAAGCGTCCCTTTTGAAGAAAAAACCCACACGAACAGCTGTATATCAAGCGAGGTTACTTTGTTAGAGCATTCATTGCAGAAATACACATAGGTTCTTGTAATTGTGGATGTATTCGTACTGTGGCGGTAACGAGTCCGGTTCAGAGACTAGTCCACGTAATATACTGTAAAGAACATAAATGTCAATGCACCATCTCTAGAAAAATCCTACATCATATTTGTACATGTAATTAGTGAACAAACTGCTCACCCGTTCGCCTCTTTTGGCACTACAACAACACAGCAACAAAAGACAAGAGCACCTCGTTATCTATCTAGTGACGTCATTGAGAAGGTATTTTTACGTGTATATCTTGTATTATCGTTAAGTCCCCACTGTATGTGTGGTGGTATTGAAATGAATCATACATGTTCACATGTTTCAAGCGCAATTCCGAGTCAACCTATAATGGGAACATTGTGACATATGAAACTGAACGTGTTAAGAGCTAAGCTCTATAGCACTAAAACAAGATGAGTGAGCAAAATATGGCAGGTCCAATAACTGGTTTAAGTTGACAAATCTCTGCTAAGATTGGTGCGCTGATGAAGTCGTATACACATCACTTCAAAGCAACATGTTCTCATATTTACAACTGTCTCTTAAGATGTTATTTGGCACCTATTTTCAACGCAAGTTTAAATATGAGGATGTTGACATAACTATCAGAAATTGTTTTACATCAGTTGGAAAATTATGTATT
>CM032666.1:22549062-22613191 GCA_019095985.1 Streblospio benedicti | reverse complement strand
AGTTTCAGTTCTTTTTTACATGTCCACCATGAATTGAACGTACGACACCCATGAGATCCCTTAATAGTGCACCCTTATAAAATTGCCGGATCTGCCAGTGATTATGCAATTGAAAGCGTCCCTTTGAAGAAAAACCCACACGAACAGCTGTATATCCAAGCGAGGTTACTTTGTTAGAGCATTCATTGCAGAAATACACATAGGTTCTTGTAATTGTGGATGTATTCGTACTGTGGCGGTAACGAGTCCGGTTCAGAGACTAGTCCGTAATATACTATAAAGAACATAAATGTCAATGCACCATCTCTAGAAAATCCTACATCATATTTGTACATGTAATTAGTGAACAAACTGCTCACCCGTTCGCCTCTTTTGGCACTACAACAACACACAGCAACAAAAAAGACAAGAGCACCTCGTTATCTATCTAGTGACGTCATTGAGAAGGTATTTTTTACGTGTATATCTTGTATTATCGTTAAGTCCCCACTGTATGTGTGGTGGTATTGAAATGAATCATACATGTTCACATGTTTCAAGCGCAATTCCGAGTCAACCTATAATGGGAACATTGTGACATATGAAACTGAACGTGTTAAGAGCTAAGCTCTATAGCACTAAAACAAGATGAGTGAGCAAAATATGGCAGGTCCAATAACTGGTTTAAGTTGACAAATCTCTGCTAAGATTGGTGCGCTGATGAAGTCGTATACACATCACTTCAAAGCAACATGTTCTCATATTTACAACTGTCTCTTAAGATGTTATTTGGCACCTATTTTCAACGCAAGTTTAAATATGAGGATGTTGACATAACTATCAGAAATTGTTTTACATCAGTTGGAAAATTATGTATTTTCTTGATACAAATATATGAATCATCACCATCATCATGATTTATGAGTAATTTACTATTAATCATGGAACTACTGCCTATCCTATACATCCAGATACCCCCATTTCAAGCATTAGGTAGGCAGTTACATATCTTTATAACCGAATAGGTCACGAACGAATTGTTTTGACGACACCGATGAAATCATCAGGGTAACGATATTTACACTATTCTTCTACCAATTAAATTAGTTCAAACTAAATCTTGCTTCCGTGGCCGAATGGATGGGGGAGTGGGGTTTGTGACCAGACGTCATGAGTTCGAGTCCCAGTCGGGTCTGTTGGTGGCTGTTGAGCGAACTGATCCACAACAGGTTGCACGCGGCACCGAGTGGCCTACATAGGTCCATAGGTACAGGCCAATCATATGAACGCTACAGCTAGGGAGCGATGGATATCATGCACTATGGTAGTAACTCTTATAGTAGAGGAAGGCGCTACAATGTGATAAAGATGCCAATGACCTGGTGTGAATGTAACGTAATTCGAGTATGACAACAATGATTTGCGACAGTAACAAGCATTATGCCACATCAATAAAGACTTTTAGAGGAACCGTTTTATACGCATGCAGTGTAGTTTTACCCATTGTGACACAACTCGTGATTGACGAGTTACTCACTGGTTCCGTGCATTTCAATCTTTCCACCTGTTGAACAGCCGACTGATGAATGTTAATGAGATAGTGCTTTTCTACCACACAGAAAGCTGTGATGAATCTCCACCATTACTCGTTCCTTGTTTAAAGAACAGAATCAAATGCGCTGACATGTGAACTAGACAATAAGTCACATGGACATTTAATGTATCTTCTCTCCTACCCTCTCCTCCCTCTCTAATCATTAACAAAGCATGGGCTACGCATTAATATGCAACGCACTATTGAGACCTCTTTCCTTTGTATTACTATTAGCTCTGTCATGAAGAGTGTGCTTTGCAGAAAATAAATGAAAGGAAATAACTCTAATATTAAGTTGTGTGATACAACACCTAAACGTAACGCAGGGATGAATATGCAACAAGCACACCTACGAACCGATATTTAGATGATAGTGTAGTTTATATATATGATGACAATGATATTTGGTTGTGCATAATGTAATTATTTAGTGTGTGTGAGTAACTACAAGTTACCATAATGATTGTAGCTTTTTCACACCATTTTGTTGCCATTAAAGCTCGCGGATGTCAACTATGCGTCAAATGTCAGCCACTTATGAAATGTCAATAGGCTTTTATTCAGAATCCATACACAGTTTGAGTAGTTGGCATTTACTCTTTTGATGAAATGTGCCAAGGGATGTAAGCGAATGTGCACTTGAAGGCAGTCTCTCTAGTGTCAGGAGATGAATCCTTTTGCCTGGGTTAAACCATCAACTTGACATATATGACAAGTATTGCCATTAGTACACAGCTTTTAGCTTGGTTACTGATGAGATATTATTCCATATTATCGCCAGCAAAATGAATGGTGATGTGTTGGATGTATTAGGAAATTCAATTCATTGAAATTATGGCATGTTTATACAATTTACAACACGAAGTAACAATTGCGTTTACTATAATTTTGGAAAATTTTCACCGGGATAATTCCACGTACAAAAGAATACAGGGTTAACTATTCAAGACACATTCCGTCTCCCACACACTAATAACAGTGGGATCAGAGACCTGGTCTATCAGTTCTGTCCATCACTGGGAACTTTGGGTGCACTTGCTCTACAAACAAGCCGCTGAGTCCTGATATCCAGACATATCAAGGTGTTCACACAACCTTTGTCAGCAGTTGCTGTTTATTTGTGATGATTAAAAAGTGGGGCTGGGCCTCGTATTACAAATTATGCAAATTCATGTAATAGTGAGTGCTGTTCAACAAAATGGCCAATTATCCTGACGTACAGTATATGTGATTTTTTTTTAATCTAAGAATATGTATTTTATAATCGACTGAAATCATAGCATTGCCAAATCACTAGTTTGCTCATATAAAGTACAGAGTTTGCAAATTGGCGAAAGGAGAATAGCATGATTACGGATGATACCTCATTGGCGGACGAGCTGACATATAACCAGGCAGACATCTAGTTCAACAGAGAGACCGTGCACGGCAAGGAGTCAATTACTGTAGCCCTATAACTTGCAACTTAAGTTTGCAATTATCATTCATCTCTATAAACCATAAAAATGTTTGTTGCCACACTCACACAATGGTATTATCAGTCGATTATCATCTACCGTTCTATTCAAATATACGCTGTTCTATTATAGATTATTAACAGTTCACTTGATTTCTGGAACTTCACACCTATAGCACTACAAGGCTTCATTGCGCATTTTTGTGACCTGTTTTATTTTGATATGCTTGCATTCAAAATAAGTAGCTCAAGTTGAGGTAAGGAAGATTTGTAATATTAATAATCTCTTTCATAGCACCTTTGCATACCCACTTAGACAATAGAGCACCACGGACACAGCTATAGCCCTTTGTTATTCCGTTTTTAAACCCAAGTAACCTGTATTTGGGAAAATATGAAGCAAATCCACACCAAATTTACACCAATTCTACCACAGGCGTGTACGTAATTGAACCACCATTATTTTTCAATTAGATATCTATATTGTTTATACACACTGGTGAAACTGAATATTACAACACTATGTACGAGGATGAGCTCTCTTTCGTGTGATGACAATGGCTCGTGAACTAAGTTCCCGGTGACAAAGCCATTTAATGATCACATACAAGTCGTGAATAAAATGAGGTACTTCCAATAAAACACAAGACATACCACTGAAGGCTACTGAAAGGTGTATTGAACTGACGCCTTCGTAGGCTGTATCACTGTTATACCACAGCTCCTTCAAGCACCATCCCATGCTGTGATGGGTTTTGAGCCGTGAAGCAAGGTTTGGTCGATCAGCAGGGAAATATCTGGGTGAAAGGGATATTCGATCATTTGATATCACTAGTGGGCTACCTAGTGGGTTTAGTTATGAAGTGACACATAGACGTTTTGTTGTTTTGATTAATCGATCTCTAGTTTTAAAATGATATCTACACATGTAATTAAATATCATTCTATACAATGAAACTCATTAACAGCATTTAAAATGAACACTAATTAATAGTGTCAAATTCTTTAAATTTCAAGAACTGACATCTAGTGTTCAAATGTGGGACACTCACAGAGATGAAAATAGAATGAATACTATTTGATATATCCATTAACAAGGTTAAACGGAATACTAGACAAACCGTTCTAAATATACACAATGTACCGTCCGAAACGTTTGCAGTCAAATATTAACTCTAAAGTATTCGCAAATACCACAGAATAGCTTTCTTAGAAAGACGTTTGAGCCTGTATTAAATTGGGTTTCATTTGAAACTACACTTGCGTCACAAAACAAACACACTGTTGTACAGTTACTTAATATTAATTATAACATGCATAAATCTTCTTTCCGTGAGCTAGATCTTTCTAAACATCCATTTACACGTATCTAACTAAACGTGCAGATTTATCAACTTGATGTCTTTTTAGCTGACACCATTAATCAATGAAATATAGTCTTACTTATTTTGTTATTTTGTCTATGCTACACTCGGGTTTAACCCCAACTAGCACATTCTCAATCAAGAATTGCATTGATTCGAAGACTACTGCTCTCCAGTCCCATGTGGGGTTTGAAACCTATCACCCTGTCTTCAATTTCGCGACAAAAAGAGCAAGAGAAATCTGTCCTATGGAACATGCGGGCATTATGTGTAAGATAGATATAATAGTTCATTTTACCTTTGCATTTGGTCATTTGACAAAAAACGGTCAATCTAATACATATGAAGTAAGGTAGATGGCTACGGATTATAAACAAGAATTCTTCACTTCCCAGAAGCGCGGGACGTGATGTGCAGTAGAATTAATCAATACCAATAATCTCATTACTATTTCCGGCGTCATGTAGTAGACTAACACGACTTAAGATATTTTAAGGAAAATTTCGCGTATCATTTATCCTATGTCATTCATGGAAAGTACTCTTCTGATAGAATTTTGGATGAGGATTATGAATATGTAATCGGATTTTAGGTAGCATTGGAATTGACGAAGATATGGGCAAAAGACCGGTCTTTACAGACGACCTGTGTAGGCTGCGATTAATACATACCTGCTAACCTCAATATTATAAAAAATGCACGTATCATGATATGATTCCTAATAGAATTTTGAATGAGGATTACGAATCTGTAATCGCATTTTAGTTAGCTCAAAAATTGACGAAGTTATGGGCAAAAGCCGGCCCTTGGTCAAATTTGTAGACAGCCGTGATTGGAGCAAAGTTGAGAACTTCACTATTATGAAGAATGCACGCCTCAAATAGATATATTTACTTAATTTTCCAACGTCTATCAGCGTGACAGCCATCAATTTTATGTAGAACACACATTTTGAATGATATGCCAATAAATGCTATTTTAAATGGGCTTATACCATACACCGGGAATACCCATGGACTTTTGTGTCTCAAAATCAAATAAAAAAGACAAGTGCGCATCTTTTCTGCGCAACTGAGTAAAATGTAGTTTTGAACCACTCTGTGCAGCTGATTCATTGTACATACATTTTATATGATCATGTTTTGTATACTATTTTATTGTTGTCACTAATACAGCTTTGATGTATATATGATGTGTGGTGCGAGAGAGAGAAGCTTAAAATACAACTTTGCGTTGAGCAAAAACTATCAAAAGTAGTACTCATTGTAAAGCTCAAATCAAACTTGACCATGGAGACTAGCTGGCAAAGGAACCAGGCCATTAGAAGCTATTTCATGTTTGTGGAAGATTATACAAATGATAACACCATGTAATGTCCGTCGTCCACCATGACACACTCGCTCTTCGGACAATGGTGATTCTATGACTGAAACTGTTGAAATAGAATAAAATTTATTTCTGGAAAGTAAGCTTTCATTGGTACCATGTCAAGATTTGAACACCGCTCATCGTCATTGAGAGTGCAAGGTTTTAGGATTGTGTAACGATTCGTGTGCAATAATATGAAAGTCCTTTTTCTTAAGAATGATAGGTAGTTAGGCACATATATATGGTAACATATAGAACTGGAAATATGTCTAATTTTGACAGAGCTTTCCTAAACCTTGCAAACGTGCATACGAAACTGGAAACTTTGTTCTGTGCTGCTTCACACTTCACACTTTGACGGATTTGGCAAATGTGAAATGTGAAGAAATGAACAGCCACATTTGAAGAGCCAACCACAACCACAGCCCTTCGAAACACAACTACTTGTTCACAATGACATTCATGTTTCGCGGCTATATGGAGTTACTACTTCATTACATGTATTTGCATAATGACGCCTTCCCCGACATTGAACTCATTTGAAGCTCTTGTCCTCAAATGTGATGTTGCGTAGGGGACAAAAATATTGCAAGTGTGGAACACCTATTTCATCCGCGTAGTTGTGTTGGTCAATACGTTCTGTTGGATGGTGTTTATTGATTCTAGTTGTAAACGCAATTGACAATGCATAGGGATCTGTCTGCTTGTAGAAACATCATGTTATCAACCAGCAACATATGTTTGGCACATTACAAACCTCAGACAATGTCTTACCCTAGAGCACCACCACTGGACGCTCACGGTCATAGTGGCTTATAAGAGTGAACAGTGGTGCGCACATAGAACCTGTTTTGTATGTAAATCTACTCATCTGTGTAAGTGGTCGAGTCAAGTGACCAGTGGTCGACTGTGGGTTGTTGTGATAGCAAGCATTAGCTGTGCAGCCTGGGGGTTACACATACACACAACACAGTGGGCAGCATACGCATATGTTTAGGATGTGTATGTCTACACGTAGAAAAATCATTGTACATCTAGTTATCAATTGTAATGCGGTACTCTTTTATCCATTTGTTGAAAGGCTGTGAAGAAATATTTAATTAATGTGAATGACTACTGTATTTTCTACGTTCATTTTGAGACGAGTACTACTTTTAATTGATTGAGTACTGCAAACGTCTTCCATTTTTCAAATCTTTAAAGTCTCTGGTCGTGTCCAGCGTGCATCAGATAAGAAAAAGATATAACGTGGTAAACAAAAAAGAATGTAATTTACTAAAAAATAAGGTAAGTACTTTGGGCACACGCGCCTGCCTAGATTTTTGTCCTACCAATATCATCTCTGATCAGATGGTCACTTAACCTGCCTATCTGATTGAAGTTGACGCCGACTCAAAAGTTAACCAGATCGCCACATATATAGCAAAAGATAAGTAGGCCTAGTTTTGATACACATTCTACGTGCAAATAACATTATCATTATCATGTATCAGACCCAGCATTCCCCTGTTAAAAAATAAATTCATTTATGGATATTTCCGACTAGTCCAGTCATTTTCAAATAATATTTGTATTATGCATATGTAAACACATTGTTTTCCAATAACATCAAGGTAAAATAAAACCTCGAGCATATTATAAGGATTAATAAGGACTTCAACACAAAGAACACATTTATTATTTAGTTTGTCAGTAACCAAATTACACATCATAATTTGCACTTCTGTATTAACACTCCATATCAATTTTGGCACATCTGTGAATTAATCCCTATTCTCTCGTTGCAGAGATGAAAACATATGTCCACACAAATCTGGGGTATTAAACCATACCTGGATCCACAGAAAATATACACATGTGAATGGGGCGTTAGTTACAATATGTGGCATTCCAATTATTATATATTAGTAAGCAGGTAATTAATAAATTGACAATAATTAATTAGAGAACTGACACTAACGTGGTTGTTGAACTGTTTGCCATAAAAATCGAACGAAGACTAAATTACCTAACATAACGTACACGTAATGATACTACGTCCCCCTCTTATCCCCTTTACCATTGTAATAATTAAAAAAAGATATAGGCCCCAAAATAACATTCTACCCACAACGGTGTCATACAATGTTTGTTCATTTGCAAAAGTTTTCCACTAGACACTCCGTGATTAAAATCACTTTCTTACAATTGTATACGATAAATTCTATGACCAAGACGTCACGGGAAATTTTGTTTCTTTAAATCTGGCTACGATACATGGATAATAAACGTTCAAAACTCTCAGTAACCCGTGAAAGAGCAGCGAAATTTTAGAACCAGATAATCACTTCGATATACCAATTCATGTTTGTGTCATTGTGTATCAGACCGGGAGCTACAAAACCAAATTCTTTGGCCTTCTCTTTGTCAACATTTTGCTCAGCAGGCTTGATTTTTAGAAGCTGAAAAGTGCACAGTGTTCAGCATGTTGTCTAACAAGTTACATATTAACTGATAATCTCTTGCCATTGCTACTAATTCATTTTACCTTCACCCATGTCTATCCGTGGCGGTGTAGATTAGCATGCTTGTCAGTAACTGTCTAAAACAGCAGTCAATATCTAAATTTTATTGCCTGTAAGATGGAATCTTGTTCGTAATTCAATACATGTGCATCTCAATGGTTTTACTTGGAATCTATAGATGTCACGGCCTGCACATAAAATCTTTTACGCCAGTTATTCAACAAATTCATTAACGTTGTATTAAAAACTATGAAAATCATGAATTAATTTTACCAATGCATAATTATTGGTTCATACTAGCAATATTTCGATGACTTAGCAGTTCATCTTGATCACGCAAATGAGGGTCATTTCCCAGGAAGTAAATAACGTCAAATGAGTGTTGGGTCAGTACTGGGTCGCCCTGGCTGCCCCTCCTCCCTTGATAAGGGTGGGTAACATCTGGGGTCTCAGGCCCTTTATTTCTGCTCAGCTTTGCTCCCTTGGCTCTGATGTTAATAGCCTCCAAGCCGTTTCTGCAGTTTTGAACATACTCAAAACAACCAGAATTACAAACCATGTAAGTCGAGCAGAAATTTAGACGTGCAAATCCGTCTTAATGCGACACCCTATACACCTATTCATCACGGTAACAGGGATTACTGTTGACCGACGATGACCGTCTTCTTAACTTGCAAATTAACATTATCATAACTCATAATATAAAAAACTTTGCTACCTGACATTTATTTGCGTCACAAATTATCTAACTATTTTCTTCCATTTGCAATTACAGCCCAAGGAGATAAAACAAATAGCCATTCACCCGATATTAATTACACATTACCCGCGATGGGGTTTTAAACCATGGTGATATATTGTCGTAAAATGATAACCGTTAGTCTGCACATAAATCACACTGGTGAACACCAAGAAAGCATGTTCCCACACGACAGTGAAACTTGATAAGAAGTGAAATAGAGTGTGTTTCAATTGTAAACACCAAGTGACTAATAAGTATAAAAAGGCACTGTAAGGTGCTCAACGTGACACAATTGGTCGGCACGACCATAGAGTATTATTTAATCTGTATTGAATACAGTCAATGAATAAATATATCATTGTGCAAGACATTAAGATATCAGTAGGACAGAGCCACACATTTGCTAGCGTGTAAACAATTTAGACTGAAGTAGCATGAGAAAAGAAAATAGAGCTCACTATTATATGCTTATTTGGACAGACACCTATGGCTTTGTTGATGATGACAGAAGAAGACTGCTAAATATTTGTGAAAGCTTTGATTAGTCTTTTATGGAGTTTAATGTGTTTGGGCGCCAGAGTTGAGTTGCCGTGTGGATTGTTTAGCAGGCGTGCTGCCGTGTGATAAATTCTGACCTGTCTGATGAAGTGATCTTCATTATGCTTGTGTTTTCATAATGTAGAATATAAATAAAAGGTATAGAAGCCATATTTAGATTCCATAAAAATATCCCTTGTAATGCTCTTTCATCCAGTAGCACTTGCTGCTGGTAATGAGCATTGTGTTTATAGTTTACATTAATTATGCCCCTGGTTGGGAGTAGAATTCTGTTGGATGGGGGAATAGCGATCTTAATATATCACGGTACTGGCATGCTCCATTGCTCCCCACCCCATACCTAAAAACCCTTTATTGAGGGCACACGTGCTCCTAACCTTTACCCTAATTAACACGTGCCCCTAATCTTTACCCTAATTAACATGCCGTGAAAGCAAGTTAGAGTACTTTGTCTACCAAAAGAATTATACACATCTTCCAATGGTATTAACATATATTTTACATTATGCTTGTGACATATAAAACAATTTCATTATACGTCTGGGTGCGCTTTATTCTTTATAAGCCATGAGCTTGCATCGTGTGTAACTCATACCAGCTGCACAGGTGCAGTTTACAGGTGTCTTTAGCACTTGCTGAGTAAACAACCGTCATGCGAACTCTTTTATCTTTGCAGTGTTTGTGATTCGTTTAAACGAAGACATTACACACGTACCGTATATGTATTTTCAGTACACGTATATTGTTATTATTAAGTGATGCTTGTCAATGAGAACCTCGAATACCAATACATATTTTTGACACCAGATGTAGGCGACCTAACACAAGGACTTAAAATCGCAGCAGCTGTAGAACAGTACTCGACAAGCAAAAATCGGCTGACATTGTACATCGTACAAAATACACATCAAATACGAAGAAATGTGCGTCCAATTATTATATGAGATTTTATTTCTGACAGGCTTACAAAGCTCATCTGTGAGGTTTACATAAGCTCCCGTTTCACAGTGTGCCGCCGCGGGATGGGTTTCACAGCTGAGTGCCTCACTCCCTCGCCACTTCTCATGTGATATTGGGAACAAAACTCTTACTGCGCCAAACTGCTTCATGGTGGAAGTGAGAAGCAGATCATGATCTGCTATTAGCATCACAGCAGACAAAGTTTGACGTAATGAAAAAAAGCATATCAGAAAAGTGTTCATTAGTGGGATGAAAACTGATTAGATATTATTGATGCTACGGTTATGCTAAATAATATATGTGTTAAGCTAAAATTCTTTTTTTTTGTTTTTCTCCATTTCTTCTGCGGATAGATTCTTATGTCAAACTATCATTCTGTACACACAATAAAATTGTAACTTTAGTTTCGTCTTAAGTACCTTTCCTCTGGCTGTGGTTGTCACCCTTTGAAAGGCGTTTGCGGGGTGTGTGGGTGTTGCTAATTCTGGTGTAAGAGTGTGTATACAGTCATTTGTTTTATGTATCATAATGGATCTGTGGGCATCCCGCCTACCTTCTGATTTTCTGATTTTCACAAAAGCACTGTTTCAAGCAGTGCAGATTTGTGGAAGGGAGTAGGGGGGTGGGGGTGGGGTGGGGTGGGGGAGCAAAACATCATTATTAGGAAAACATAATAGATATTTTGGAGGGAAAGGGTGTGTGTGCCCTTGCTCCTCTGGATGACTCATGCACTAGATACAGGTCCATTTATTTATCATTAAAAACAAGTCCACGGGTTTACATGTTTCAATTAGTCACTAAATCAGTTACGTATATAGTACTGGTGAACTTAGATTAAGGAACCAACTAAAGTAGCACTATGTCGATGAGTTGGTCAATAAATGACAATTGTGACGAATATAGCTTTGAGAGGCAAATCTGCTTTCTTGTGCCAAACATGTTAGAATCGCAAACAAGTTTATGGTGCGTTGTACAATGCGTATACTAATGCAAAAGCGTATTCTGACATATGTACAAGTGTTAATATTTTCTGATCACTCCACAAAATTGCTGTTAAAGTTTGTAGCAAAATAGGTTTTCCTTGCAATAATAATATTAAGTGTATTGCTCTTTCTAAATAGGAGTCAGCCAAAATCTACAATGTGGCTTTGGTACCTCTGCTCATATGATGTGGTATTGAATTGATAAAGCTTAATGCTTTCTCACTCAGCACATATATAAGCAAACCATGCAATACACTTCAATTATAACTTACACGGTAGTTCAAGACTTTTGCCCTATAGCTCATGATTTGTATCTAGTGTACGATGCCATATTATCTATTGTATCTGACTAGTACCCCGAGATAGACAGAGTGTTAGAATAATTATAAGGTACAGAAATGTTTCGAACACTAATCATCATAATGGTGTAAGTTCGCATTCTAAATTGATTATGTTGGAACAAATGTAACTAATATTTCCCAGTGCTGCAGTAATGTAATAATGGGTAAATAGGCCACTAGGAGCAGTGAGTGGGTATACCGTCTGGTGAAGATAACTTGCTATCTCACATCGCTGGACACGTGTCTGTCATGAACTACGTCTGTTCATAGCATCGATATCTGCACCAGATATCTGGTTACTTCAATGCATTGAAACTTCTTGCTTGGCCGATATTCAGAGGTGCATATCACGAACCCCGATAAGGCAGTGTAAATTATGTCACATTGGCGACTGACGTGAGTTCACGATCAAATGTTGTATGGCTGCCGTTTTAATTTATTTTTCTAGCTGTGGTCTAAAAGTCTACTCAGAGTGGTATGACAACTGGGTTTGGCTTTGGATGTGTCCGTGCTTTATTCTTGTGCAACTAGAAAATACAGGTATTTACAGCTTGTGTGAACAAAGCGGCTCCGCAGCAGCGCATGGAAACCGTCCAGGGTGTCAGACCGCTTGGTAAATGTTTGGAGATAAAGGCTAGATGGCAAAGGGATGTGGCAGAAATAGACATGTACATATGTATCAGTGCCGCTGCTAATTGGGCAAGGTGGGCAGAGCATAATCCGTGGTGGATTATAAGCTGGCCAAGTTCGAACATGTCTCTGAACCGTCAAGACGATTGGTTTAATGGATTAAGGCACCTGATATACACAAATAATTGGCCTGGTGGTATCAGGAGATCTGTGTTCACTTCCACGGTCATCCAAAGCTTTGCAATGTTTTCCTAAAATTTCTCACTTGAAACAAATATCAAAGTGTATGTATGAAAGTGTGCGTTTAATGACTGTGATGGGACTCAAAACATTTGTTTGTATTGTGTTCAAAAGTTTGAGAGCTTTAGTAGTAGAAAACACAGTTTTGAACGATTTTACCACAATTTTATTAGCCCCACCATAGCCCTTAAAATTGTTTTTGAACAAGACTACCTTGATAGCTTTCTTTGCGGATTTTTGTTAGTCTCCAGCAGGCTGATGAAGATCGACGACGATTGAAAGGACTTTAAAGCTATCTATGTATGCTCATTCCAAACAGCCCAATCGTTTGTGTCAAGCAAGACTTAAGAAGAGCTATAGTCAATTCAGTTTATGATAATATAATTTACAGGTGAACGCCTCGTATAGCCTACCCTACGCGTGGTGATAAGTAAGAGGCACGCTATGTGAGGAAATGTGCAGCACACAGTTCTGATGTTATGCACAGTTGCAATCAAATATTCCTGTCTTTCCATCTATGGTACAGGGTGAGACATTCAATTGATTCAAACCATATAGCCCAGTGAAAGCTGTTGCGGCGGCGCATTCAAACAAATGTTCCTCATTCTCGACCCCTGACAGGTCAGCTCGTATGTTAACACTCAATTTTACAAGTGAGTTGCTCGCACATACGAGTGAGTGGCTCATTTGACAGACAGCATGACGTGGCTGTCAAACACGAGCAGAACTGATGCTTTCTCCGCCGCGTTGTGGGTTTATACAGCGTGTGAGGACCACTTCATTATCCACGGCTCACGTGGTGTGCAAATAACAAATGTTAATTATTTTGTCATTTAGGTGACGCTGATCTAGAACATGTAAGCGTTTTGTTTTATCTGACTGTTGCTCTTGGCGTGTCTTACTGTACGTTGCAGTTGCCAAATCTGACAACATTTCATCACCACAGTATACCAGCGCAATAAGAAAAGAGAAAGAATCGCAATACTTATTAGCAAAGGCAACTGCATCAGGTGGCGTAGAGAAAATGGGAAATGAAAGAATCTAAACTCTAAAACTATTTCATTGATGCAGTTGCCTTTGCTTACTAGTACCTAACATTGCGTGACGCAACTAGACTATGTCATCTCACCTGTATCCACGTGCCCTTGCAGCCGGCCTCTTCGAACCCGAGTACCGCGGCCAGGAGCTCGTGTTCAAGTACGCCGTGGCGGCCGTCAACAAGCGGCGCGACGTGCTGCCCTACACGCGCCTCGAGTACGACGTGCAGAGCGCGCCCGTGCAGGACAGCTTCGGAGCGTCCAAGAAAGGTGCGTGTAGTCGCGGGCCAGCGGCATGGGAGGGCGTGTGTGGTATGTATATTACTATGATTTACAAACACTATGCCATCTACACACTCTCTCCTTTGGTGTTGGTGCCCATGCGTGCAGTTTACCTACCAGAGGGTGCTCTTGTGACATGTAAATGACCAAGCAACTGGACGGAGTGAGGTGTGTACACGGTCTTGCTTACTGGCGAATCTATCTTTTGGGGAAAGTGGGAAGAGGGGTTCAATTTTCATGGATTTCCTACGCCCGACCCTGCTCCCCTCTTCCCTGAATCTGCTGCATATGATTCTGTGGGTAGTATGTTTATCAGCCATAAACCGCAGCGTCGTAAGAGAGGTTAGGGATGTGGTATGTATACAACATTTGATTTATAAAACATTAGTTTTATTAATATAGAAATAGAATTTTACATCGACTGATTCGCCCCCACCTCACATGATGCTTTAGCCCAAGGAACGGACAATATAGATATTCATCTTTGCACGTTCACTCTTGGTTATTGTCTCTGAGCTTTCACAAAGTTGAGATGGCTCTGCAAAACTATTATGGTCATGTCGCGTGAAGCCACACAGGCAATCACACACAGCGACGATCGAGTCTCTTCACGCCATTGGGAAGGTGTGCCATTTGCATGGATGAAAGTGACTGGGGGAGAAATTGGGCAATCATTGAGAGCCCGTGGTGCCATCATGTGACCTTTCATCCTGTCTAAGGAGTGGAAAACACACAATGAATGCTACAGGCGTATAGCCACACGGTGAGGGTACAAATGGTGACAAATCAACACATTTGGTTCGTTAGTGTTTGGTATTTGAATATTGTGACATTGCATTATAAAGCAGACGTTTCTTTCGCAGATGGTTACTGCTCAGTGATTTGCAGTGCACTATCTCGTTTGTTCATTTAATAGCTGTATAGAATGAAATATAACTACATTATAAACTAATTGGCTGCATGTTTAATAGCTACAGTTTGTGGTGCTTGCGTGACCAAGTGAATAGGGAGCGAGATTCCGGGTTCTGTCTGGTAGTAGGTGTTGTGCAAGCTCAGCTCTTACACGTTTTTTTACTGTTGCGTGGGAAATGAAATATGCACAGGTCAGGCAACTGAACGCTTATGTGAGTGAACACTACGTTTTATAGTAGCAATTGGTGTACGAGATAGATAGATACATGTATGAAAAAGATACTAAAGTGCGCCATGGAGCAAACAGGCAGGTGGGGTTTTACTGATGCTGGAGCATGATGCCAATGAATTGCGACTGTAAATACAACGCATTTACGTTTACATATACTATGTCTGTCTCCCCTACAAAAACACCCAAATCATATGAAATAAGGTTTGCTTTCTTGCCTTGAATGCCTGTGAACTAGCATTATTTTTGACAGGCTTCCCCCTCTGAGCGTGGTTTTCCACAGGCTGTAATCAACACTCACATTATCCTCTCCTCTTTCTCAGACGGCCAAATATGCCTGTGCCGGCTTCAATAGAAAGCAACATAAAACCTCTTAGCAAAGCCAGCTATTTATAAGCAAAATCTTACATCTTAGAAAAAGCTCACATATTTTCTAAAGTTATGCATATAACGAATAACAAGGGATTGGCTTGCTCTTTGATAGGCTTGAATAAGGCGTATGAGAAAGTAATGTAGATATAAGTTAAAGCAATACAATGCAGTGTACCGGTAAAAGGGAAACATTGTGTATTGGTGTTCATTAGCATTCAGAAATGTGATATAGACTCATGATAAGAGCAATCCGTAATTCACGCCTGCTTCCATTCTACTCCCACTCTCGTAGGCACATATATTTGTAATAATTATCTGTTTTACAGTATTTTGAACACCCACAAATTAGAGTTAATGGCATTAGACCTGTTAGACATAATCCATGAAAGAAAGTAATGCTCTAATACAACCATTCATCCGTCTTGCATAATGTTTTGTGTTCGGTCATGTCTAATTTTACGTGTGATGTGAGACATTGTGAACGATTATCATAGAACACCATGTAGAGACAGCATTAATGACAAACTCATGACCAACAGATGGGTCCACAATATTTTAAGAGAAAATCCAGATCACTAATCTGAAGATGCACTTATTATTGTTTATTACAATTTGATTTTAATGTTTTTTCTCTTTATTATACACAACGGACTGTAAATAGCATTTGCACATGATACGCGCAGTTTATCACCAGATTTTACATTTTATCAAACTCAAGTCATTCACAAATGAGCCAGTATTATGATTAACGGACATTCGCGCACATATGTGTCTGGAGGCTAAACCTGAAATCCATTCTGTGTATACCAGGAATATAGGCCTATGCAGGTGGTTATTAACAATGGCACCCACAAGATTTCATGGGTTTAGTACATGCACACGCACATGCAAAAAAAGGCCATGAAAATAAGATATTTGAGGTGAAAAGGGTCGGGTTGGTCGCCCCCTACCCCGGATCTGCCTATGATTAAAGTACAGTATGTCAGAAAACCACATACTTGCTTAAATACAAGAACTGGTGCAAACGATTTCTCTTTGTTACTGTGTGCTGACCCTTTCATGCAATCATTGTGCTTGAGTTGGGTTGATAGGATAATCCCGTCATCCTTACCAAGTAACATCATCCACCTCGTAAGTGTAATCCGTACATTTTCATAAATGTCTATTATTCCCCTGAGCATGATGGGCCATAGCTAACTAGAACGGTTAACGGGGTCGTTACACCACGACTGGTTAGTGAATGGCGATGGCCCCTGGTGTGATTTCTCATAGAACGCTCAGCATCAGTAATGGGCTTACGAGATGCTCTTTTGTGCCGTTATAATTACGTTCCCCATTTCTTCATATGGTGATATCGCGTACTATGTACAACAGAAACTAATGTCACTACATACACTCTGTCATTGCCACTCGTGTGGCGTTGCGGAGTTCTGACCTCGCTGTATAATGTTCACCAGCTACATGTATGTGTCATGCTCTAAAATCGCTATATATGTAGTACCTACTTAATAGATTAAAACAAATTCTTATAACAGATTATGAGACACAATATATGGAGATTTAGTTATATTACTAGCTTATACCCGTGTGGTCAAAGAGGCATGCTGAGAATCACATTGAATCACTCCAGTTACATAATCGTATAAGTCGATCCCAATTAAATCATTGGTGAAATCCTTTGACTTTGCATATAAAATGATAATTTAAGGGAGGACATGTTAGTGTCCATGTAAATGGGAAAACAATGCCCTCCATGGGCATAGAAAAAAGACATATTTGTTGAGTGTATAAATATGTTTTTACAGCATTTTATTTCCAAGCACCCTTGTCCTGACGACACTTACCCACCCACCCATCCATGGACATAGGAAAGGGATATATTGGGTAAAGTGTATGAAATGAGTACAAGAACCCTTGTGCAAATTGTGGGCATGGGTGATACTCTGTAACGTTGGCTCTGTTATTCAGGACATACAAATAAATAGTAAATAATATTGGCACACATCATTGTACTGACAACTTAGCACTTTCCAAGTATCAAGTATGATATGGAGAAAGAGTGTTTTGGAACTACCTTTAAGACTGAAGATAAATTGAGTTTGGGAAGTTCTTATACCACAATACAGAATCTTTTGGAATGAGCAAGAGGTTAAGCAACAGATCAAGTTATGAATTTCTGAGCTTGGACGTGGTATACTTGGCGAAGACGAAGAAGTATATCTTATCAAGTAAGTCATAGATCACTGAAAACGCACTTGGCATCTAATGTGTAAAAGCTATGGGATGAAAAATTAGTGTCTATGGCAATGGGAACATAATGCTCTCCATGGCACAAATATTCTTACACACCTCAGTAGAACATCCCTAGTAAGACTGCCCAAGGTCTTGCGTCAAGTGGTTTAAACTTAGGGCCTATACCCATGGGGTGAAAGAGGAAACCTTTGTGTTTATGTAAATGAGAACATAGTGCTCTCCATGAGCATAGGAGAGGGAGGTACAGGACTCCTTTTTCCCCAGCACCGACCCTTGTGCAACCCGTGGGCGTGGGTGATACTTTGCAACATAGGCTCTGACCAATTTCAGTTTATTGTGAGTACAAACAAATACATAGTATTGTCACTTCATTGCAATGATAACTTATAAATAAATAATATTGGCACACTTCATTGTACTTAGCACCTTTCAAACATCAAGTATTATATGGAGACAGAGTGTTTTGGAACAATCTTTAAGACTGAAGGTAAAATGGGAAAGGGAAGTGTTTATACCACAATGTAGAATCTTTTGCAATGACCAAGAAGTCCAGCAACGGACCAAGCTATGTATTTCTGAGCTTGTTTGTAGTATACATGGCTCACACTGAGAACTATCTGGATTGACTCGAACTCCAATGTTGGAATCTAATATGCAAAAGCTATGGGGTGAAAAATTAGTGTCTATGGTAATGGGAACATAATGCTCTCCATGGTACAGATATTCTTACACACTTCAGTAGAACATCGCTATTTAAGACTGCCCAAGGACTGGCGTAAAGTGGTTTAATATAGGTTGGTCTCATTAGGGACATTTGCAATGGTCGTTTTATGAAGACTTGGGACTGTAATATATCATCTTATAATAGAGGCGGTGTCTTTATAGAGCTGGTCTTAATTGAAGGTTGTAACGTACACATAGCCCAATTGGCAAAGTGGCGGCAATCCCTCACTATATGAACCCATGTGTCGCCTTTGGCGTCTTTATGACGTCACATGACTCCACATGACGCTGTCATGACTGCCGCTGTCTGCTATTTTTGTTATAAAACCGCTAATTAACCACCACAATGGCCATTTTGACGATGAAAAACATATTCGTGCAAAACTACACAGTACCATGAACGATCTCCTGTAGTCAGATGGCGTCCAGCTAGTCAGGTTAAAGAGGAGATAGCCGAACAAAGTAAAAAAAATAGCGTATTAATATATAAGATGTTTAAGGACCTGGCAATTTATTATTAGATATTATTCTATTGAAAGCCGGTTGATAATGGTCATGAGTTTAGAATTAAATATAATGTCACAGTTCACAGTATCAACCCCCGTACCTTGTCAATATTAATGGGTCTTGATATAACACTATAATAACAGCCTAGTTTGCGGTGGGGATGTATAAGAAAGTGGGATGTTTTTTTTGTTGTTTTTTTGTTTTTGTTTTTTTTTTTGTGTTTTTTTTTTTTTTGGGGGGGCTGAACTGAGGGAAATGCGAAAAAGGCCAAAAAGAGGAATCGGGTGAGTGGCTAATAAATTATGGGGAAACGTACAATAAACAGAAATATGGGAAAGAAGAGCCCTGAAAGAGGGATGTGGGATTTCTTGTTCCTTAATACCCCCTAATCTCCATTCCAAACCTGTAACAGTATAGTTAGTTACATGATGTATATAATGTCTGTGATCACATATCATTAAACAACGGTCTCATACGATAAAACGTTATTGCATTTTAATAAATCTATTACACAGTTCGTTTGATTAAATGTAACGATTCAGCAAATGTTTTAATGATATTACTTGGTGCAGCTTTTCTAGCTGGCATATACAGTGTATTTATTGCCGATTTGACAGGCTACACGTGTATGCAGAAATTAACTTGCCCACACAGTGCGTGTTGGCAGGCTATTCATCAATTCCTGCTCAGCCTACTTTCTGCTCTATTAGACCTAATTACGGACCACAAAGTTTTATTATAGCAAAACCCTCGTCAATGCATTCAATAATTTGCAGATGAGGTACAAGGAAGGGTGTGTTAGACCGTAAATTATGACCAACATAATTGTTCCGGTTATAATTTACAGGCTCCAAAAATGGCCTAGCTGCCGTAAAATGCAATCGCCGTGAATTGTAATCACGCTCAGGAATCTCACCTGCATTATTCTCTGGCGTAGGGCAATAGGACTGCCACTATTATAAACAGCTTGAAAGGTAGATGCTTTTTCCTGCATTGTACATCCACATGCTAGTACTTTGATAAGTGACAGAGAAAAAGGCGTGAGTCAGGCTAGGACAATTGTGGTGTCATTTGAAATATCTCTAGTTGCATCACATGCCTTTCTTGTCGACAAGGGGTCTGGCTTGGGGGGCAGATGCCAGACGTCCAATGCATAGTGTACTCGATTACAATTTACGGTGTTTACATTTTATGGCATCTAGAGCATTTGGAAGGGGGTGTGTGATCATAATTTACGTTTGGGTAAATTATGACCGGTCACAATGTACGGCTGTTTATATTTTACTTTCTAGTACCGGTGTTCATGGTAATGAGCAACATGGCTGAATGTAATCATAATGTATCTAATATCATCTAATTTGTGTCCTACACAAGTAGCCCATATTCTAGTACAGCTGTACGTATTAAGTGTGTAGGTATCACTACGTATACATAGAATTTAAAAAACAGCAACATTTCATTTAGGGGATGATAAAAAAAACTTTTGTAGTTAGGATATATGAGCCAGCCTTTCCATCATCTTATCAATTATGTGACTGATGTATCACTTGGACTGTATATGTTGACAGGGTTTCAATAATGCAGGAACTTCATTAAATCTGTATTTTCCCAAATGCCTTAAACGGTCATTTAATTTTGTAAGGAGTCTTGAAAATAAATTATTTAAAAAGTCATTGGATTTTGGTAAAAGTGGTGATTCAAATCCTACTTGTTAGTAGAAATTAAATTCTGTTTACCACGACCTTTGATATCTTCCAAAATAAAACATAATGTGTCCTTTTCTCAAACCCTCACACATCCACCTCTGATAAGTAGATGTAAACTCTATCAGCTCCTGTATATGTGTGAGAAAGATTAACAAAAATATATACAAACTCTTGGCTTATTTCGTCTTTAGATGGGCCCTATGGAAATGAAGCTAGGTCTCTGCAACAATTGCTTGACACATAATCTATCTTAAACAGCCTTTGGAAAGTCATTGCATTTCATCACACAAAATCTGTAGGAACACTATTTGAACATCATCATCACTTTTGAAGACCAGCTATATTGTTGTAAGGCACTTATTAATTATTATTTATAATCTGTTATGTATTTATTACCCACAGTCAAATAACAGCTTTAAACAGGAGATAAATATCGGCACCTTTCAACCTATCCACCCCACCAATATGAATTCTCGACTGGACAAACAAACACAATGAGCAAGATAATAGACTTGGTAATGCAGTAATGCTATGAGAATACCAACATATAAACAAAACCACGGAGTTCGGGTCTCTGGGGAGCGTCTTGCCTTGACCAGTGGATTGGTGCCAATGCACAGTGCCTGGCACTATCACGTGTCCTCAACGTTTTGTCAATATATTCAACAACTACGTTACTCGCGTACCATAGTACCATATATACCTCTTAATCTTCCGTTTTCCCATTGTTCAACGACATTTTAGAGTTTATGATATAAGTGAAATGCATGAAGTATTTGCAATATCAGCACATATTGCTCAGCCGTCTCGAACTGCCAAGGCTAAACAAACCATTATTTCTCTTGCTGGATATAGATGTGCGTGCATACCGCTATAAAACTGGGCAACTACGAGCCATGCATGAAGAAGCACCATCTAGCGACAAAACTCGTGTCGCACGTCGCATCTTCACTAAGCGTACTAGCTCTGAGATATCCCGCTACAGTTTGCACAGTTACAACATGGGGGAAAGAGACACCATATGAAATGTGGGCACTAGAAATAATCAAATAGACATAACATTAGAATATCAAATGTCTATGTGGTTTACATTTTGCCTCGTCATGCAGTGTGCCACCAGCTGAGAGACGGTATCTCCGTCATGTTCGGCCCCATGTCTTCGCTGTCCGCTGCCCACGTCCAGTCCATCTGCGACTCGTTCAACATCCCCCACGTGGAGACGCGCTGGAACTACGATGACGGCAGCCGTGACTCATTCTCCATCAACCTCCACCCCCATTACATCACCCTCGCCCAGGCTTATGTGGACTTCATTGAATACCTCAAGTGGAAATCATTCACCATTTTGTACGAGGATAATGACAGTGAGTGAGGTTTCTGGTAAATATTGAAGTTTTGTTGTATTTCAATGTTACATATGAACATAAAGTCATAAATACTGGATGAGGTATATTTTCTTTACAATGCTTTTACGTGCAGTGAGTTGAGGTATTTGAATAATAATGTTGTTCTCAGATTAACATGACACTCGCTGAACATGCCATTGTCGTTATGTTTTGTGTTACATTAGCTGATTATTTGCTAATAGTATATTTTATTGCATTCTTGGAAATGCAGATAAATTTACCTGGTTCTTCATAGGTTTAGTGAGATTACAAGAAGTACTTAAATCATCAGCAATGTACGGTTTCCACATCACGATACGTAAGCTCTTGTTCACATATGATATCAACGGAAAGCCCGACTACAGGCCAGTCCTGAAGGTACAGTGTACACAACGTTTACAGTGCATGCCTATATATTCTTATACACGACAGATCAAGGCTTTCAGAAAAGGGGGGCGCACAGCAGGATTTTGTGGTTTTCTTGTGAAGACTTGGAGAGATGCCAAAAACTCAACAAAAATGACATTTTGGGCGCCCGCCTGCGCCCCCTGGATCTGCCTATGCTGATACAATCTAAATTAAATTCGCTACAAACATTTGATTTACAATAACATCGATTGTGTCACGAATTAATTCTGGTTTTCTTGAAAAATAATTATTACTAATTATTTTTAGGAAATAAAGAATAGAGGAGAAGCCAAAATTATATTAGACTGTGATTACAAAACTGCTCAAATGGTGCTACATCAGGTGAGAAAGAAACTTGATCATTTGTTAGATTTTGTGGCAACATATGGATTTATATCGTTTTATTCACAAAGAACGTCCAAGATCTTTATGAATATAAGTCACGCATTTACTTTTCATCGGGCAAAAGACCGTTACCAATATTATCTTTGGCCATTAATTGTGATCAAATGTACGCAAACATATTATTTGTGTGTGCGTGTGTGTGTGTGCTTCATGTTCATTTATGTTCGTTTAAAATATTTTCAGTTAAACGTACATGCATGGCACACTAGTGCCGAATTCACGTAGGGTGTTGATTATTTACCGTATTGTGGTGTACTGTACTGTGTTTATTTTAGGCTCTTACAATAGAAATGGTGACGCAGTATTATCACTATTTGCTTACGTCATTGGTAAGTCTAAAGGGAAAGACCCCGTCAGATTTCACTGTGTTCTGCGTGCTGACTAGGTGGTGGTTACTTGAATATATATTATCATTGCTAACTTATTGACTTGCTATCAAACCATATTTTGAAAACACAACTCGGTGCTTACATAATAATAAATACTCTTTAATTGAAACAAGTAGTTCCACTTGGTTGTATAGCTTATTGTCAACCGAAATGTGCACGTCAAGAAGTTAGCATGGTAACTCAATACTAATGTGTGTATTAACCTGTTTAAACAATGCCTTTAATTCGGTTAGCCTCTAATTCAACTGGAGGACGGGTCTCCTTCAATTGTTTTGAATAGTTTCTATATGACGCACCCTTTTCAACTGACTATGATATTATGCATTATTCACTAGATACCACCATGCGATGCTGCACAAAACGCACGCGCACATCTGCAAAGAAAATGACTGCCTCTTGCAGATATCATATGACTTAATGCATAATGGCATATATCCGTTTAAACCCTTTTCTTCCATCCTGAGGGAATGTGGTAGTCAATATCAAAATGTTCATGATTGTGATAAAATGAAGATGAACGTACTGGTATCACGAACAAAATAAATAGAGGTGGATTCCTAAACACGACCAAATAAACGAAAAAAGATTGTTTAATAAAAAAAAATCTAAAATAGTTTTACTTGAGATGCTGGGGTATTTTTGTTCCTCAAATTTGTTTTTCGCAACACCTATCTCCCTTTCTTGGCATATGGATCACAAACTTCTTTTCCCTGTATGATACATAACTTTTCTAATATGCTGGTGGACAATTACATGTTGTTGTTGTTTTTTCATAATTTCGGTAACTCTTTTAGTAAAATGGTATACAGAGCAAACTTTTATGCTTTTTAGGCTGCGGAGATTGAAATGACATCAGAATATTATCATTACTTTCTCACGACTGTGGTGAGTTGACACAATGCACCCGTCAGACTGGTTTCTGTGATATTCTCACTGATCCACACGGTGATTCAACTGTGGTTCTCATCGTGCAAATATAAAGCACCATGTTGTGAATGTTCTGTTGTATGTCTGTGGAATAATATCTTCTACTGTTATCAACTAAGCAGACCCATGCCACGTTAACGGTTAGATGGATTGTATATATGCTGTTGATACTACCCTTTGCATTACTAACATGTATTATTCTGGTCCAAAATATGTATGCATACTCTATTTGGTTTGTCAAAACAAAAATCATTGCTCAGAGAAAGCATGTTGTTATAAGGAATACAGTTTTACTTCAGCCATATATACCGTTCTTATATGATTATAAATGTTTGACAACTGGTCCACAAACTCAGCAATGCACAACATGGATGTATACATTTTCACGATGCAGACACACAATTGTAGCACAGTGACTTAGGTGTTGATATTTGTCTGTTCTTTGTAGCTTACGAAGTGTTGTTCATGTATACATCATCATCTGTTATTTAGTACTTTGTGTGCTGCTGAGATCGTGTAGATAGGGAGTAGGACTCGTCACCAGAAAGTCGTGGGTTCAATTCTTGGTTGTGGTGGATGTTGGGCTAACTCATCCCTAAACACTGCCCCATGGTACCTACTCGTTAATTAGGTAAAGGTCATTAGGTTGAAGAATTGTGTGAGTGATTTGGATTGTATGCTGAATGTGCTGCAGATGCAATTTGTATGTGAAAAATGATCAATTAAATGACAAGTGTGCCATTGGCGTGGTGTAAATTGTAACGTCGTGAGAATAGGCATTGAATTACAAACATAAACCATTACTTTACATTTAAACTTACTTGATACATTTACTTTGCCTTTAGAAAATGCACTCTTGTACAAAGTTTTCAAAACTGTGAGCGTATTTGTAACGTATTTTGATAAAAGGTAGGCCTATAGGTTTTACATCCAGTCAACTTTACGTATGTAAAAGACAACCTTAATTATCATACATTTAGTGTTGCCATATTGCACGTCAGCATACACCGGCCATTGTGATTATGACCAATGCAATATTTAATCAAATCATATAATACTTAAGGTTGGAGCTGCGTTTGCTCAGCACACTCCACTGGACTCGAGTGGACCCGAACTGTAGACCGACTGCTCCATACATCTAGCTACCAAATATATGTTTATGTCTGAGGTATGATAAAATACCAGATAGACAATGTAATACATCATATGTGATGACAGGATATCAGCCTGCTGGACTTAGAAGACTACCGGCATGATGGCTGTAACATCACGGCGTTCCGGCTGGTGGACCCCATGCGCCCCGAGGTCCTCACTGTGCTCAATGACTGGCGGGTGACAGAGGTGCTCGTTGGGGAGAGTCCCCTGGAGAATGCCAGAGGGGCACGGGTAGGTTTTTATTGATTGGTTGGATTCCAGTGAGTAGGTTTGGTGGTGTGGTCCGTTGGTTATTTGGTTGATTGGCTGGCTGGATGACTGACCGGCTGGCTGGCTGGCTGGCTGGAAGGTTTGCTGTCAGGTTTGTTGCTGTGTTCTCAATTCACTGATAAGATAGCTGATTCTATATTCCATATTATTCAATTGAGCGAATAACAAACAAAGCAATGAACTGGTTTGGCGTGGTGTAAATGTTGTTATTGGACCTCCAGTCCTCCACTGTCGTCTTTAAAAAATCTTCTAAAAATGTTAAGATTCATCTTTAAAAGTATATGGTATGGAAGTAATAACCCATAAGAAGGTTATAAATAAGTTTGATAACTATGCCCGTGTTTATCATGACTCTTTTTCATGCTGTACGTTTCAAGTGGAACAGTACTCACCTTTCTGTAGGTTGTGTTACCAGATTTTATCATTCTTAGAATATTGTAAATGTAGGCCTAGTATGCATTCTGTATTTCAAAATCTGTAAAAGTGTGTGCGTACCGTATCAGTGTTCAGTGTAGTTGTACGTTGGTTTTGAATACTGTAAAACTAGAAATGTTTGTGCACGATTTAATTCACGAATTTCGCAGGTGGTGTAAAAACGCAAAATTAAATAGTCAGCAAACATTGATAGCCAACGATTGGTAGGCTCAGAAGGCCCCAAAACCGCGAAATTAAATAGTCACAAAATAATTGAAAGACAAAAATCACAAAATTTAATAGCCGCGAAATATTCTAGTTTTACAGTATTGTATATATCTCGTAACCTTGATAATTATTATGGCTGTATTTAATAACCCAGACATGCACTTAACGTAACACTTAGTTAAAGCTCTCACTTTTTAGTAAATGTACATCGCAAATTTATCTATCTGAACAAAGGCACCAGAATCACTTCTAAATAGGGCTTTTTAATATGCATGAATATGTTTAATATTTGACAGATTTAGCTATTATAAATACACTGGTGGCTAAGTCCACAACCACAGATGATGGTGTCCGTGTTTTTGAGAACCCTTTCTAATGGTCGGAATATTCATACTGTTAATGTGACACAACCAGGACAATCAATCTTGGAACTGACAAGAGTGTGAAGTTCAAAATTCAAAATTGTGACATCAGACAGTATTTCAATCGACGGGTGGCAGTCCTTGCACACAGCAGAGTATCATATCAGAAATTAGCTTTGAGATTGATTAGCGTGACATTTTCTCAGACAACTACAACGTCATCAGGAAGAATTATAATTTCCATCTTCACATAAATCCGGCTTGACTGATACGCTATCCACAAAAGCTCAACCTTGACAAACCCACTCCCACCCACCCACCCACTCCCCGCCACCAGATTCTCATCGTCTCCTGGCTAACAGACAGGCCATGCAGCAGATGATTTTTGTATCGGTCATAGGTTCCTTGATGGATAAATTGATAACCCATAGGCAGATCAACGTTTTGGGGGGGGGGGGGTTGCACAGGCGGCTTGCACGCCCTCTTTCCCCGCCAATATATCATATTTTCATAGAGTTTTTGGCATGTTCGCTATCGATCCCATGATATGTCCCTTCTGCATCTGCCTATGTAACTGATGGTGTAACTTGAGTGTTTGCACAGCCATGCAATGACCTTACCTCTGCTCATATATTTCTCACAGGGTAGGCCTACGTCAATTTATTAAACTTTGACACACAATGTTCTCTTTTAAAATTCTGAACAGATGATGTCTATTTTTATTAGATGCATTATCGGATATAGAAATCATATTGACAATAGCCATTGTAATCAAGTATGTGCAATGCTTTGCATTCAATGGATAACTACAATTATAATGTAGCCAATCTTTCTATCAACTACACTATTGTAGACGGAGACTGCACTGATGTATGACGCTGTGCACCTATTCGCCAAAGCGCTCCACCAGGTGTCACGTGCTCAAGTGATTGTCCCCACGTCACTGACGTGCAACAAACAGAAATCGTGGACAGATGGAGAAAGCCTGCTCAACTATATGAAGATGGTGAGACAATTGTCCTGCCTGAGTTATTTTTTTCTGCTTGTGATAATCTGGTATTTCCTGATGACGCGTGGTAAAAATTATGAAAATATGAGAAATAAAATAGAAAATAATAATAAAGCCCGCTTTACACTATAGCAAATTCCACCTACGTAGCTCTACGTGCACTGGCGAACTGGCAAATTCGTCGTAGTCTATCGGGAAATTTTGAACATGTTCAAAAATTTTGACCGAACATTCACTTTGGTTAAAGTTTGCTTCAAATAGTTATGCTGCGTCTACGGATCGCAGAGCATTCGCACATATAACCCCCCATTACATATGTTGCACAGCTGGAAATAATAAAAATATTTATTTTCATTTTTAAAAAGTGCGGGGGGCTTTTAAGAAGTCATGCCGTGGGCGTTATTTCTTTGTGCCGCGTCTGGATTAAAACCAAAAATGGCCCGGTGACGTAGGTGTCCTGCGGCATGAAATATTCACGGTATACGCCGCCGACGGTACAAGCATGTCTGCGGTGTCATGTTTCACCATTTTTCATGCCGTCGGCGGCTTCAACCACACCGCTGGCAGCATGACATGTCGTCCGCGTCTTGGGAGCGTGCCGTGTAAGGCGTCAAATTTAACATGGGGAAACATAGTTCCATGTAGACTCATCTATCCAGCTTTTATATATGAGAAGATGAAATTAAACTTTGTACTGGATAAAATTGTTTCGAAAACTAACACTTTACGGCAACTGCTAGTGAAACCGAAGGATAGTCTCGGAAAGGACAAGATAGTGGGTCCAGTCTACCAGATCAATTGTGAGAGCTGTGAAGCCTCTTATATCGGTGAGACTGAAAGATCGCTGAAGGCAAGGTTCGCAGAACACCGCAGACCTAGTACCACCACCTCAGAAGTCTCACGCCACATTCACACCGATTGCCCAAACCACAACATCAGTTTGGAGGAAACGAGGATTTTGTGTGTGGAGAATAGATGGTTCGAGAGGGGGGTCAAGGAGGCCATCTACATCCGGATGCATGAACCTACGCTGAACAGGGACGGAGGACGCTACCAGCTGCCCCCCGTTTGGACCAACACCCTGAAGGTTCAGGCAAGCCGCCCAGGACATCAGGGGGGCCAGTTCAGTCTGCTCCACACGCCACCTGGTGGGCGACAGTGAACAAGCCTCCAGCGCCGAGGCGAAAGCTCAGTTAGCTTTTATCCATCTTCTCGGGACGCCATGGTTCCTGCCGGTGTGGAGTGGAGCGACAGTGAACAACGGAAAAAATAATGTATTTTCAGCTTTTTAATGTTTATTTTACTATAAACAATGAATAAGAACATATTCTAAAATGAAGCTTTTATCATCAATGGTTTTCCTTCTATAACACATTTTGTGTACACCATCGTGAAGATTATATAAGGACTCAATCTTTGCTGCACTAAGAGGTGATATGGGATGAATAATCAATTTTCAAACTTTTTATATTTATTATACTATAAACAAAGAACAACAACATACTTTTGAAATGAATCTGTTATCATTAATAGTTTTCCTATTATGATACATTTTATGGACACCAACTAGTAATAATATATAGGGATGTTCAATGTTCAAAGGCCAATATCTCAAAACTAAATTTGTGTTATCCATGAATCTTTCAAACCAATTTACTCTTTAACAATGAAAAAGAATCTCCAATTTTTTGGTTTTATTTGAAGATGAATACGTTTCGAAGGAAACCTTACTAGGGATTTTCAAAAAAATATTTTGTTAAATAATTATTAGGTTTTTTGTATTAATTGTTCGAAAATTATGAGATTTAGCCGTTTTCGAAAATTGAAATGTGTAGTAAAAGAACAATTTAACAGATATCAAAATTTTGAGGCAAGGTTTTCTAGATTATTATATGAAGTGTATTGGTACATAGTGTTTTCAATGATTGCACTTTATCATTCTGAATAATATCGCATAAAGCCAAAATCGTGAAATTTTCAATTAATGCTTCATAAATTAATTTTGGGATATTATTTCTTTTTTAAACCATATTATATCAATAGATAAGATTAGTACCTACAAAACAAAAGGGGTAAATTGTAAAAATTGGTGCCATAAGTACAGAGAAAATCTCATTTTTGTGAAAGACTAAACAGGTCTGGTCCACGAGGATACTGCAGCTCTGGTCCGCCCCCGGGCATAGGCCGCCATATTACTTATACCCTCTGCTATATATTAGTAGACAATGAACTACCATTGTGGGTGTGGTTTCTGCTCACGTGTAGAATATATTAACAGTGATATGATTTATTAACATGATCTGCACCAAATAATAACTTCAATACAACATGATGAGAATGAACATGATTCATAAGTTATTCCTGCACACATATAATAAAGATACATATAGGATCTAGCCTAAAACTCAAAATCTTATACACCACGTTAACATAAAAGTGGGCAAGGGGTCCCCCGTATCATTGGGATTTACATTTACACCAGGTCTTTGCCATTCTTGCTCGCCTCACCTGTACCTATCCTGTAATGTGTACGTACAAAGGAGCAGTATGCAGCCTGTTAAATATGAGTTTGGTGGGGGTGGGGGTGGGGGTGAGCGATAAGTAACACTTCATTTGCCTCAGCAACCTGTCGTACCAAGCATTTTTATTAGTTCAATGCCGCCACAATACGCCCAAGTTGACGACGTGACATAATACGTCCAGGTGCGTTGCACGGGTTCGCTCGTGATCTCTCAAGTGTAAAGCGGGTTTTATGAATTCTCAATAACCAATAGTAGCTGTTTAAACAAATTTTTAAAGAGGTGGAACAATACACAGAAACGAGAAATAGGATGATTTCATAATGTAAACAAACTGGTTTAATGTTTCATCTTCCACTATTATAGCAAGGATCACGCTAGTCGTTGGCATTATCTCAATTTGCAAATCACAGTAATAATTAGATAATGAACATTTATATTGTACTAAACACAATGCGAATTGAGTTGTTCCAGTTCTTTTGCACTTTTGGTTCAATATCTGTGATGGGAGTCACAATTTGCGGTTGCATTGTGCTCTATTCAATTATACATATGGAATAGTGAACCAAAATGATTGTTTTGTTGGGTAGGAAAGGTATTCTTATTCTTATTTTAGCGTATGATATACACAAAATACTAAAATAAATAAAGCAAGACCTGTCACCACTTAGATTTTTTATTAGTATTTTATGAAATTGGTGTAGTTATCGGCAATATATTAATATCCACAATAATAAACATTTAGTATGTTGGAATGTAATAATTCTGGTATGACATGAATGACAAGTAAATTATATCATGAAATATTAGCTCTGTGATACAAAGGGCGATTTTTCTAACTTTCAGACGGAGATAGACGGTCTGACGGGGCGGGTAAAATTTGATGTGAAGGGTCGAAGGTCACAGTTCAAGCTAGACCTTGTGGAACTTACAAAAGAAGGATTGCATAAGGTATAGACAAAATGAGTATCTGGGGTTTATAATACAGTAGACACGAAAATGTTAATTCATCTAGTAATTTCTTCTTTACATAGATGCCGGAAATTGTAAGAATATAATTATTGGTGTTGTGTATCACTGTATTCGAATGTTAAGATGCGTAAATTCAGATCTTATAATTTACATCATTTTCAAAATGTTTACTGTAATTGTCATGCTGATATGAAAATTCATTAAAATAATGAATTTGAATTGCACAGTTAGCCACTGCTTATTGGTAATTTATGCATAGTGAATGGCTCATTCCCCTTAATAATGAAATATATAAAATAATTTCTTAGCATTTATATAATTGCTTTGTCTCTAGGAAGTCATCATGGTTCTTATAGCTCATGATGTCGTATCGTATACATGCATACTTTTATATAATATTCGTACCTATAGCTATATGATTGAAGAAACAGTTTCAGATCTAGAACGGGTGCAAGCAGTGCCAAATTTCCGCCCTGCTTCACCATTAATTACACCCGAGAAGTAATTGCATGTTGCATTGCTTCATTCAGTCATATACATATGATTGAATTGAATTGAACACCCCCACCACATCTCTTGTTTTTGAGTCCGGATCTGTCAATGACAAATCCAACAATGTGAGCGTCTGTTTAGATGGGCCATTGGGATGCAGAGGGCAGGCTTAATATCACCAAAAGCAGTACAGAGGAATGGCAACAAGTTGCAGAAAATCTTACAAACAAGACTCTTGTTGTGACAACTATACTTGTAAGTACTGGTGATTGGAAGGCATATGTCTGAACGTTGGCATGATAGTCCATTCGACGTGGTGAATTGTCTAACAATGTATTATTAGATATAGTAACGTATCCACCACTTTAGGGCCTGTCACCAGCACAGTAGATTTTAGTTCCATTTGCCAAGGTTTAGTTTGTACTGTCTTTATCATTGGATATTTGAACAGATACCATTTTACAGACACAGTCAGTTTTAAATTGTAGGAGAACGGGGTCAATTATGTGGAGAATTCGTATCAGCTGCATTTTGATATACATAATCAAATTATCCAATGGTAACATCTTTATTTCCTGCATCATTCACCCTGTAACTTTTTCGGTTATCTTTCAGGCGTGAACTAGTAGTGCCGCCTGAATGCCATCCATTTGTTGTATCCAATTGAAATGTTGTACAAAATATGATTTGCATTATGTATGTTTCATTATTATCATTTGCTTTGAATGTTTTCTTAATTTGCGGGATGATGCTGTCAGCTGGGTGTCTGGAATCCTGTAGATGGACTCAATATTACAAAAAACCAAACAACTACCGTTAAAGAGTATGCAGAAAACCTTCAGAATAAATCCCTCGTTGTAACTACAATTTTGGTAAGTCTGAGTTTCTTCCACGTGGTGCCGCTCTCCGTACTGTTTGTCTGCGTGTAATAAGAGTGCGGTTCAAAACCTGTTTCAATGTGTCAGGCATTTATGGCATAACATAAATGCATTATGTATTAAAGATATTTTATCAATAATGCTCACTAGATTCATGTGAATTAAGCCTATTAAATTAATTAGATTGATTAGATTAATTGAACATTTGAACATTACCAGTATAAAAAAATAAGATGATAAACTAAATTGTGCCCATGAAAGTCATGAAAAAATGTTTAACTAAATATATCTCGTATGTTCAATTTACACATTTTTGCTTCTGTTTGTTTTGACTACAACTATCATGTTGGAGATAGTTTAGGCTTGCATGATGATTCCCCTTTCTTTGCATTCACCAATTAACTCAACAGTCTGATAATTGGTCTACTAATTAAACAAAGTTGTTGAATTAATAAATAATAAAGGTTTATGTAAGATTTGTTATCATATGCAAAGTATCACACAGACATTTTTGTATAAGATTAGCGACATGTAAATGGATATTGAAATATACATGTAGTAAACAATACCCATTGAATATTGATACGATATTGTGTTTCGAAGATAGGACCAAGAAAGTTATAATTATATACTTTTAGTGTACGTTCGAATTGGAAATTATGAAATATTATGCACTGCATGTATATCAGCCATAAGAGAAACTGTTATCATAATGACATATTCTAAAGATTTGATTCAACAGGAGGATCCATATATGATGATAAGACAAGATCCTGACGGAACCCTCGTTGGCAATGACCGCTTTGAAGGATATTGTGTTGATCTGCTGGCAGAGATCGCAAGGCTTCTTCAGTTTAACTATACAATCAAGGTACTCAATTGCGTAAGCTCTAAATGCAGGTAACTTGTAAAAACACACGTACCAATATAACAACTTGAGTTTTTTAAGCATCCCACAGTTCAATGCTAGATATATATGCCATTGTAAGCACACGATACATACTGAATAAAAACACCTTTCATCACAGCTATGACACACATTCTAGTGGCGTTAGGCGACCTATCGGCCATGCGCGCAACCCCTGCAACTGTATCCACAATCGCATTACTTTGAAGAGGTAGAAAACCAGAGGGCCCATGGCTTCTGCATGCTCCCCCTTACCCAGAACTGCTCAGCAGTATTATGTTCCAGAAATCCTGAATTTGCCATATATACATCCCCTACATCAGCCCTGCTCCCCCACCCCCTCCCCCAACACACACACACACACATTCCACAACTTTAGGGGGAGTATATGCTAATTATCCGTGGAGCAAAGTGGTGCCGAAGATTGAAAACAATGGCGTATACCTAGTTGGTACCTATAGGTCTATAATGACTAGCTTCCTCCGTCTCCGTACGGAGACATAACGCACGCAGCATCAGAGACAAACGCACAGCAGCAATTTTGTACACAGGCATTAAAAAACACAATGTAAAGCATTGGAAACTTATGCAGCAACAGAGCAACATAACACAAAGAAACATAACGCACGCAGCATTTCTAAACCCGTGAGTCAGACGCACGCAGCAACAGTGAAACATAACGCACGCAGCAACAATGAACCGGAAGTTCACAATAAATAAAAAAAACAATCAGTTTCATTAGTTTTTTGGATGGTAAGTCGGTTTTCTCGTCAATACTGATGAAAGCAAGTGCACAAAGAACAAACAAACCTGTAAAACATGATTTCCCATAAAGAGGTACACTCAAAATGCGTGAAAGCGCCCCAGGAAACTGAATGCAGGCGAATTTAAAAAACAAACAAAAAAACATGGACATGTCCCCTCTCGGAGAATTATATATAGATAGATGAGCATTGCAAAGAGCGGACTTTACCACTTTCAAAAGTGACATTGTTTTTATTTTGTATTTGTTTGTGTTTGTTTTCGTTTTATTGTGTTTCAGTTAAAACATAATCTAGCAAGAATGTACGGTTTAGAGAGAATGAAACAAAGCCAATTTGAAACGCCATGTCAGGCGAAAGAATGCTCTTTGTCACCGTCTTTGTGTCGAGTGGGACTGTGGTATAACCTTGTCAAGACCTATATGTGACCTACACTACAGCTTATAGGATAAGGAGACAAGGTCCCGACATGATCAAGACCAATAAGACCAGTCTTTAAAAATAAAAAATAAATAAAGAAATCAGAGGGATGTGGGAAATGAGACGGAAAACAGAGTGCTGTGGGATTTCTCTACTCCATATAAACACGTACCCACTATGGTGCATTCCGCCCCCCCCCCACACACACACACATCATGCTATTGGCATGATGTCTATATATTTATTAGTTCCTCGTAAATCTAGTCTTATAACATAAATGAATGCATTACAATAGCAATAGTAATACAGGTTGTTGTCTTCTCTTGTAGCTGGTCGATGACGGTAACTACGGTGCACCGGTGGGAGAAAATGGCGAGTGGAACGGGATGGTCCGTGAGCTGATGGACCGGGTAAACCAGCACTAGATGTACCGGTTATAGATAGATCTATAATTACATGTTATTATAATATCCTATAGATAGATTGACATTACGCTCTTTCAATCAATTCCCATATATAAGAAGTTAATTTAGACATAAAAATCTATACACTCGTGCGCTGTCTCTGTCAATGAATGTGTTAAACTAATTCTCTAAATATAGAATAAATTACTAATATTTATAAGCTCATAGGATACATTTGCTCTTCACATTGCTTACCACAAATTACCACAACTCCTTGGCCATAGTAATTAGCCTATCTGTCCCTTATAGAAGGCAGACCTGGCCGTGGCCTCACTCACCATCAGCTATGTGCGCGAGCAGGTGATCGACTTCACCAAGCCCTTCATGAATCTTGGCATCAGCATCCTCTTCAAGCGGCCAGAGAAGCAGAATCCCAGCCTATTCTCTTTCCTCAGTCCACTCTCTTACGAGATTTGGGTATGTGTATTAAGGAATTGCTTTCTTGCATCTGGGTAGATCAATGTGTTTACTATGCACTCATAAATACAGTAGATGGTTACTCTCCCACATATCTCTCTCTGCAGCTCCGTGTAATACCATAAGGTCATATCATTTGTCAAGGATAATATATTGTTCTATGCACACCTTTCCATAATGTAAATGGCATACTAAGATGGCTCCCACAAGGAAATACTTCCCAATGCAATGTTATATATTTTTGAGCTGACATAAGATTGGGAATGAAGAGCCAACTGCACCCAAACTTTCTATTTCTGTTTAGGCATTACTATATAAACTTAGTACCATCATTTCGATGGCATAACATGTTATTTGTCCGGATAGAAATATACAAACGGCGTAGTTTCTTTCTATTGTAGGGCTATCTGATAGCAGCTTACTTAACAGTGAGTTTTATGCTGTTTGTGATTGCTCGCTTTTCACCATACGAGTGGTATAATCCCCATCCGTGCAACCCAGACTCCGATGAAGTGGAGAACCAGTTCACTCTCCTCAACTCATTCTGGTTTACAATAGGTTCACTTATGCAGCAAGGTAAAGTGGTAAATGCTCCCATTATGCACAATTTTAAAATGGATCAGCAAAATCTATAATGCTCTCACGCTGATTATATTAACGTATCACGTGCAAATGTTGTTGTTTTTTTCCAATGTTCACCTCAAATCAAGAAATGGACCAAAGTACACCCCGATTCTATTTATAGATTTTTCTCTCATTTTCCGGTTTTAAATGGCCTAATCAAACGCTGGTGCCTCTGGCTCCGACCTTGACCTTGCACAGCTGACGTTATAAACACAGATTAGTTCAACTAATCTGTGTTATAAATGTAAACAAACATTGAGCTTTTGCCTTTTTACAAATCTGTCGGGGAGTCGGTGCATTATTAACAGCTGTCAGATAAAACATAAAAACCAAACTGTTAATAGTAAATTTCCAGAATCCCTCCCCATTCAAAAACATTTGCTACAAAACACCATACATTCACAACCTTTACTAAACGCTCCGGTACGTCAATAGACTTTGTCAAAAAGTCATCCCGAATCTGTAGCCTTCATTTTGATAATAATGAGAGTTCCTTACAAAGTTTAAGCCTGGTTAGTCAATCTCAATGACAATCTCTTACCTGTTGTCTGTCATGTTGTCAATTATCCACTCATAAATACCGTGTAAAAGCACTGTTTATATGTGGTAATTTCACGGTTTGAAAAGTCCGCCATTTGTCACTAATGTCAACATTTAAAGAGGAACTAGTCTGTAATTCAATCTGATTTTTAAAAAGTCACCCCAGGTGAGCTGAACAAATGCCAACAACGTTTATTAGGTATTAATGGATGTTCAATTGATAAAGAAAGATGCCTCATTTCACTCACTGCCCTTGACACCACAAAGACACCCACGCTAATGAAATGCATGCTGTGGTGTGGGCCTCAAACAATAAGTAGTCCCTGTTTTACAATTTTCTGCACGATCAGCTTCGAATGTGAAGCTGTGTGCATCAGTAACATGTACATGATAATGAGGGGCTAATCATCATAAAAGTTTGTGGCTATCTAAAGCAGGTTGGGATATCTTTGATTCTTGGTAATATGATTACACATGAAATATTTATTTGTTGAGAAAACTTTGATTGTTTGCACAAATGTGACCGTTAGATTCTGTTGTGGCGTACTTTGGTCCACATAATACTCGACGTTTACCGAGTGATACCGAAGTTCTTCTTGACCGATTGAGGCGAACTATTGCAAAAAGTAGATCATGCAAATTAGCTGGCAATGACATATGGCGTTGAATTATTTAATCCTCTTGTTACTGTCAATAAATGCCATTTTTAAAAGTCCAGTCTCAAAATTAGACCACTTGGATATGAACAGGATATAAGTTGTTCTATTTTCAGATTTGCGTTTTAGATTATCATTCTTTAGCTCTCTGATGTTTCCATTGCAAGCTCTTATCTGGCCGTTTTACATTTCCCTTCAACAATCTATGTTTTCTGTCTTGTCGTTAACCTGTTGTATCTGTCTTGGTTATAAGTGAACGAACCGCCGAATGCCCCCCACAATACCTGTGGTTATTGCTGTTGGACCCACGCGTGTTGTCGTTGTGTAGTTGGTTGGTCCCGGTACCACCTGACTCCCTGTCACACTCCCCCACCATTGCAGGCAGCGAAGTGGCGCCACGAGCTATCTCTACTCGTATTGTGAGTGGCATTTGGTGGTTTTTCACCTTAATCATCATCTCGTCCTATACTGCCAACTTGGCGGCTTTCCTAACTGTTGAGCGGATGACGTCCCCTATCGAAAATGCAGACGACTTGTCCAAGCAGACGGAAATCAAATATGGTACCATCTGGGGAGGATCAACCATGACATTTTTTAAGGTATAATATTTTATTCTTTCTATCATGCACACTGTATGATATTTGTTAATTTACTACGCATATCATTCCATCGTGTGATGAGCTTAATTTGCAGAGTAAAAGAGAAGAAAATATAGACCTACTTACATATTACATGAGGGTTTCATGAGTTCTTATATTTATAAATTATATATTATATATATGAACATATATTGGCTTGAAGCTGGTTTATGTTTGACTTTAACGTAGTACTAAAATCTTTATTTTCAAAATGTGTACCAACATGGGGGAAGTTGGATCACGTTTCCAATAAAAAGCAATCGGATGTTTCTGTCCGAAACTTTCATTTCCGTAGATTAACTAAACTTACATACTTATTATGCTTTAAGTATGGATCAAGTTTAGATATTAAAAATCTAATTTCGTTTACGTTTGATTTCCAATTTCACTTAACATTTGCGGACCTAGCCACTAATGTATAGTTATGATAGTAAGAATACTGAAAAATATTCTTATCTCTTTTTATTTGTTTGCCTTTGTATGTGGTAGTTTAAAACATGTACAAATAGCATAAGATATTAATGAGAGTACCATTTCTTATTCATTTTCAAAGTTTTAAATGAGATCTTTGGACATGATCTTGTGTGTTTGGTAGTCAAACTTGTGGCCATAATTGAAGTTCAGTTATTGCCATTTATTCAACATAACATTTATGTGTGTTTTTTGTATAGAAAATTAATATATATACTGTTGGTTATGTTTTAATTGTTTCTGTAGCTTGGTTTTTATATGTGATTTTCATTATTTCTATATCAGAGATTTAATAAATCGATTGAAATTTTTAACGACTACAATTTGTATATACATATAAAATTTTACCATAATAACAAAAGTTGTAAAATAATATAACGATCTATTATATTAGCAATAAAAATGTTGAATCCCTTTTGGGACTATATTTTGGACAAATTTTTTATTTGCATGGTAAGACAAACTGAAGGAACATGAGACCACACGCTATATATCTCATAAATTCTATTTTAAGCATTGTATTAGTAATTTCATTGTTGTGACCCATAAAGATTAAATATTTCTTCATAAAAATTCATAGTAAGAACGTTAACTGTGATGGGAATCAGAATTTTCATTTGCATTGTACATGCATATGTTCACAATTTTGAGTGCATTACCAAAATTTAATGAGACCCATTGCATTAACTAGTATTCAAGTAGTATTCAGTAGTAATCAGTAGAAAAAATTATATGGAATGTGATACCATTTTCAACAATCATATAATGAACCTGATTATATCCCCTTCAAACTCTGTTGCATTTGTATGTGTCTCTTCAAAAATGCAGATCATTTCAGAACTCCAAAATTGCAACCTATGAGCGCATGTGGAACTTCATGAGTACGTCAAGAGAGTTTTTCCCTAACAGTACAAAATTAGGCATTGAGTGGGTTAAGCAGGGCAAATATGCTTTCCTCCTGGAGTCAACAATGAATGAATATATCACAGAGCGCAACTGCGAGCTGATGAAAGTTGGGGGATTGCTGGACTCCAAAGGTTATGGCATCGGAACTCCTCAAGGTAATCCCCATCTCTGTACGTGTCAACCTTCTCACGACTATTTTTTTCTTCACAGGTTTGCAGTGGAATGCAAGTACACGTTTTAGGCATGGGCCCATAGTTCACCCGAGTGAATTAAGACACGCACTGTTATTGATTGTATGAGTTATTTTTTTTCACACTGGGTCCTTTTCAGACTTCCAAAATTCCTACATACGAACGAATGTGGAATTTCATGTCATCGGGGAAGCCAAGCAATTTTGTTAACAGCACAAAAGACGGTATAGAGAGGGTTCTCCAGGGCGAATATGCCTATCTTTTGGAATCCACAATGAATGAATATACGGTCCAGAGGAACTGTGAGCTAATGCAAGTTGGTGGCCTGCTTGACTCGAAGGGATATGGTATTGGTACTCCAAGAGGTGATCCAGAAGGCGCTATATAATAACATTGTTGTTTGATCGTGACTGTCAGTATTCAATGTTGTTCAATGCATGGACTCACCTATCTGCTTCAAGTTCAAGTTCGCTATTGTCCCTTCCAACCTCCAAGTCTGGTCACTTCTGTTTGCATTTAGTTATAATCAGCCCCGCTCAAAGAGGACGTTATGCTCACTGCTTGGAGGTTGTGTCCACCTGTCCACATTTCTCTTGTCAGTCTCTTATCGTGTATCAACTCTGTGGTGCTATTCGTCAACAGTAACTGTGAATTTGTGCCACTTCCCTCGACGAAGTTGGCCACGAATTCAAGTATCAGTAGTAGAATTGATGTGTGCTTCAGAACATTAGAATATTTCACATTAGCCTATATGTCTCTATCTTCTACCACATTCTCTCGTTTTGAATGTCGGGAACATCTCAATATTAACAATTCAGGGTTGAACCATGTAAATTTAGTCATTGGAAATGGACATTATTTTATATTCACGTGATATACCCGGTATATCATTTATTACATTTTATTCTTTATTTCATCGTATTTGTTGTCAAATATAATATTTAATGTCGTATTTGTTATATATGTAAAGAATAAATATATCTATCAAAGACATTCTTTGGCTGTAACTGAGTTACAGTAAGCTAGCATTATACTTTTCTAGTGGTGTCAATTTTATGCCACTGTATCTGTTGTTATGTATCAATGTCGCTGTTGTAAGACAACGCCCGCGCTTTCATAGCTTTATGTGTCCCCTGCATCACTGACCGTGATGACGTCATTCTCCCCGCTGGCTTCTGCGTCAACGTGCAGCATGTCCACACCATGTGCATGTACTCTACAACTGCTCACTGCATTTACTTCTACAAGTGCTTTACTGATAATGTGTTCATTGATAATTGTATGCACTCAAATATAGTTGTTCTGTGAGATTTCTTTGTTTCATTTACGAATGCGGTACTATCAAGCTTTAATTAATTTGTATGTAATCGTCAAATTAAATGCACACTATTTGATACAGTAATGAATATAATTGAGTAATTTTGCGTATTTATCATGTTTACTTTTTTTTATTTAACATGAACATTTCAACGAAAGTACGAATTTTGATATTATGAAAATTGTAGCTAGGAAAAAAGCGGAAGTGTTGCCAATAGACATGTCTTAATTTTGTAATTAAAATAGATTGCTTTCTTTGACTAATACTTGAGACATTGAGTCTTGCCTTTGTTTATATTTTAGAATCACCATTTCGTGACCTTATATCAAATGCAATCTTAAAGCTTCAAGAAGATCAAATCATGCAAATGCTGTATAATAAATGGTGGAAGCAGAAAGGTGAGTGCATCTTCCAATTCTTGTGGTATGACAAGTGTGTACGCCATGAAATAATTGCAACAATGCTCTTGACCAACCTGTAACTGGCCATACATTATCGGTGCTGTAAGTAAATTGTTTGTTTATATAGCATTGATAAAATAAACATTATTGGACTAGGGTTTGTGACTATCTTTGCCATACCCAAAATGGTGTAGACCATACTACCAACTTCCACGGACTGTTTTTTTTTTTTATCCATTTATGCAATGTTGTGTATTCCAAGAGCTTTGATATGGTTTGAAATAGGTGCAGTACCTTCATTGTTGAGAGAGGTATGGTCAATAGAATTAGATGTGTATGTCCAGGCTAGTTCGTGGTGGTGCCATGTATCATGGTACATACTGTCGGTATTTGAAGCTAGCACTGGACCGTGCAGGGGTTATTAAGGGAAGACGTCACAATCAATACATGCTCAAGTACAGGCGATATTTAATTTGAACTAGCATAATATTACTTCCATGATGAAAACGAGGATGCAAATATATGTATCAATGACACCCAATTGTGCTTTTCAATTGAATTGTCTTCACGTTGTACTGTTCCCTAGGTGGTGGAGGGCAATGTGATGTGGATGATAAAAACAAGAAAGATGCCAACGCCCTGGGTATCGCAAACGTAGGCGGTGTGTTTGTGGTCCTGGTCATCGGTCTGTCTCTGTCACTCATCGTTGCTGTGCTGGAATTTACGTGGAAGGCACGGAAAAACTCTGAAGAAGACAGGGTTTGTATTTCTTCTGCTCCTTAGTTGTACCATAACTGCTAGATACGGTAATACATTCATGCATGAGCATCGAGTGGTGGGCATTTGAATTGTGATGGCTAATTGATTGACACTGCACGAATCATAGTTTTAATTACAGTCATCATAATTGAATGTATTCCATCGAAATGTGTCATATCACCTGCTAGTATTCAAATATTTCATTAGGGAAATTATGCATACTTCTACTTGGTTACATATATAAACAAATGAAAATAAAGTCAATATGTCATTCAGTTTTATCAATTTCACCATGACCGGGTGAGTATGAACCAATGGTAAATAGTAATTGAGTTTTACTCTAATCGGTGTAAGCTTTTTCAACTCATTTGTTTTTGCATATTCTCAATTTTGTGAAGTATGTGGAAGCTTTATTTCCCTACATTTTACAGATTCTATATTTTGGAATAATCCTTTACTACTTTCAGTTTATAGCCCTGTTATGCTACAGTCACACGACCACTTACTGTAGATACGGATGCTTCCGGATAACAAATACATAAGCATCCGCAAGTATATGTATCCTCCATAATCATGCGTATCTATCCGTAGAGGGGTCTAACTCAATACGCAGGATACGCACAGGAAAATTTTGAAATGCTCAAAACTTTGCAACGGATGTCAAACGTCCGTAACATACGTAAATGTCCGTAACACACGTAATTATTACGTAAGGTACGTAAACTCGTCCGTAAGATACGTATACTCATCTGCGATGAACCGTATCATACGTAACACAATCCACAGGATCCGCAGTTTTACGATGACCCATCTCCTGATATTCACAGCTGGGATCTTGGGTCTCTGCTGCGTATTTTGATAATATTTACGTATTTCCATTATGCAAGCATCCGCAGGTCCGTATCATGCCGTGTGACTGTAGCATTAGGTGAACGTGATGTCCATTACATATAATTACTATGAACTTGCGTGCGTTGTGATCTTTATTGTCTTTAACCTTCATTGGTGCTATATATGTTTCCAGTGCATTTTATTCATAGCCTACTTTCATAAAAATAATCAAAGTTTTATTTTATTTTTTATTTTTTTATTCCAGCTGCCCATTTGCACGGAGATGGGTCGTGAGCTGCGCTTTGCCATGCGCTGTTTTGGTCCCGACACCAAACCCGTGAAAAAGCCACGCGAGGTGCCGGAGGACCAGTTTGACGGCAACGGCATGACCATGATGCCACTGACTGCGGGATATATGCCACATAACCACTTGACTGTGCCCGGTGAAAAATACGCATAGCATTGTGGCTTGTTGTATTTTACATTTATTGATTTTAATGTAAAGTGTGCTTCAGTTTATTGATGGACGTAATAAGTCCAGACCCTCTGCCAGCTTTTAGGTTTTAAGACGAGTACATTCTGTTCGCATTCGCAAGAGATTCCTGTAAGAATGCCGGATTAGAGAGGCTATATTATTAAGCCGGGTCAACTAGCAGCTGCTGAATGACAAGGAAGGAGGCTCACCAGACAAAATGCCTTTGTTTTACAGAGGGTGGATTAAAAACTCAGTAGCTTTAGTGCATACTTGTACTACCCTACTCGCCAATTTTTGGTGTGCTTCTTCTTTAAGAAACAACTATGGTGCGTATTGGAAAAGTGCCTTCCAACAATGAGTTACATGCAGTGTATTAAAAGTGTGAATGTAGTTATTAACTTTGTAGACTAGCTTTTGTTTATATTCCTCTTGGTTGGAAATTTGTTAATTGACCGGAGTCCAATGACAAATGCTCTTGTGGTATGAATGAGAATTAGCTTAACTAAACATCCTTGTGTGTTCCATGGTTACGTGATTTCAGGGAGGTACATTTTAAAACAATCCCAATAGTTATTTGGGACCTAACTTTACTTGGTAATATTTGTGTACAATTACATATATTTGAATTGATAAAAGTCACTAAAATCATGTGTAACTAAGAAATGGCTCTTTACCTCCCTGGATGGTTTAGTTCTTCAGGAAAATTTTAAATGGGAAAAGATCATCAAGTATCAGAAAGCTATTGCATTACCTGTACTGCACTAATGGAACTGCTCCAATTAAGTGGTAAAACTTTGATGTGCAGTTTTGTCTATAATTATATGAAACGTCAATTCTGTGTATGTTCAAACTGATTTTATACAATTTTATTAGTCATAGGCATATTAAAGCTGTAGTGTTTCTACAAAATACATGCATATATCTAACTAATATTCCACATACATGTATCGAATATTGTACAATTAAAGCAATGTTTATTATTTTTTATCTTTAATCTCAAAGACAGATAATAACCTGTGTGAGGAATTACTAGTATATTAGTTATCTAATTGATTTAGTTAGTAACAAAGTTGTACATTTCTTCTTTTTCATTTCAATATTTGAATTTGATAAATGAAATAGATTTTGTAATTGACTTGAATCATACTTGTGTAAGTAACTAGGTTATTTGATGACCCATATTATTTGATTTAAAACATAAATGTATTTTACTGTGTATTTGCTCACGTGTGTTTCTTTGTATTTTGATATTCTGTCTAGTTACGATAGTTGTTGTATTTGAAAAGTAGGTGTGTATGGCATGAATGTGTTCAGGAAATACCATATAAATGAAGTAGAATATTTGTATTTGTTATTCCAGAGCTTGTATGTTCATACCTGTTTGACATGTAATCAATCTTGTACAGATTTGATGTATGAGTGTTTGCAATATTGAATAGCCTAATGCATGTGTGTGGTTTTGTATTATACCACCATTCTACTGATTTACAATAATACAAGCTAATACAGGTACGATCCCCCACGTACGACTTATCGTGTTGCAGCATACCATACAAATGATACAGTGCACAAATACGTTACTTTGTGTCGTAGAGCTCCAGTTTTATGAGGTCATCTCTCCTACTAGGAGGGCATAAGTTGCAGAACAGCTGTGCCGTATGCCCGTTTCCATTATTTATGAATAAATGAATGAATGAGAGAATGAATGGTAACATTCTATCAACTTTTTATTCTCAATAATGCAAATGAATATGAGAGAAATGGTGATTTAGAGAAGCCACCTAGACAATGTAGTACAGACAGATGAAGGAAATTGATATGAATGCTTTTGTAATAGTGAAAATGATAACATTTAATAAATGAAATAAATAACATATGCCACGTTTTATTTTAGTGTTTTAATAGTACTGATTATATAATATTGCACACATTTATGTTTAAACTGAAAATCTCATCTTGCACCCTGACATATTTACTCATACATAATGGAATATTTATCAATAATTAAATGACATTTCCTGTATAGAATCTACAAGTCACGTGCATATACGTACTTTAACCAATCCTGATTTCAACTCATAATAACCATGAAGGATATTTGAAAAAATAAATTCTAGGTTCATAAATTAGTTTGTGTCAGTCAGTTCTCCTAGCTCTAGAAGTATCTGTGCATGATCGAGTAATGCATCTAATATTGTTATAAATTGCCTATTCAAAGAGAATTAGTGCGCCCTAACTGAAGTATGTCAACAAAAATGAAGAGTAAAGCAAAGTCTTCAGCAGAGCAAGTACTTTATGGATGCCCTCGTGAACATAGGGCAATACCACATTGTCAGATTTAGTTGGCTACACATAATTTGTTGATTGACTACAGTAACAACACTTTTATCTCGTATATTTAGTGTGATAACACCTTATGATCCTGCTGCATTTATTAACCAGATTGGCATGGATCAGGCACACAAATTTTACTAAGGCTATGTACAGCATGTTTATAATGTCTCTTCACTCACAATTATTCTTTAGTTTGGATTTAGATTTTACTTGAAAACTTGTTGGAATAAACGAGACCCAGAGGGTAAGTTATTATCATTGAAGACGTAATGTTACATGTACATGCAGGTGTGTGTGTATTTTGTTTTCTAAGTCAACCTCTAAGGTGATGGTTCTGCATGTTTTTTCTGATGAGTGTTCAGAGGGATCTATAGAAACACATTATAGCATTTAATTAATATCCATAATTTTAAATGACAGACATGATAGATGTAATTGACAAATATACGTTAAGAGTCGTCACCACACCCTAAGTAAGTTCGTATCACCGCAACAGCTTGTTATCCGGACAAGGTAAATATTATAAGTGTGGACAGAGGCAAATGTCAGCCAACTAGACGCGCATATATTTGTTGTTGTTTTGTTTTCTGTGCTACGTTATGTTTCAGGTAGTACATGTACGTACGTACGTACGCGCGTGCGTGCGAGCGTGCGAGCGTGCGTGCGTGCGAGCGTGCGTGCGTGCGTGCGTGTGTGTGTGTGTGTGTGTGTGTGTGTGTGTGTGTGTGTGTGTGTGTGTGTGTGTGTGTGTGTGTGTGTGTGTGTGTGTGTTGAAAATGCCATTAGATGTATAGTGCTGTAGTGCCAAACCCTTCGGTGGCAATTTCACTACACTGCTGTTCTCAGCTCAAGACCTGATGATATATTAAATGCAAAGTAAACGCAGTTTCGCTTTATGACCGACTACTATTGGACTACAAACACAGAATATCAAAAATACTGATCACAATTACAGAGTTCATGACCCAAGATGGATATTTAAATGTTGACATTGCATTGCCATTTAGACAAAAGTCATGCCTTGGGCAGTCAAATTTGTGTCAGCAACATGTGTTTGAACAACGAGTTGTCATAAGACGACGACGAACCTTTCAATGACATGTCGTTTGGTGCTTTCCCATCAGTCACTTGCAATTATTGATAAGGTGTACGTATATGTGTGACGTATAACAAATTAGACTATCGAAGGCGATAGTACACCGTGGTTGGGTCGACCATTGATGTAAGCCAGTGGTTAACGTGTTGCAAACAGGGAAAGCGTGACTATTCCCACATTTATATAGTCGTTAACGTTGTTGAAAAGTGGTGTTGATAATATATGATTTATTGTAAATCGATTGGCACACATTCTCACTCACATATTGATGATGAGATTAACAAAAATACTATTATTCTCTATTGTAGAGAACGCCACCGACTGAGCCATACGTTACATGAATAAATTATTAAAGATAACTACATCCCCTAGTTTTGTTTTTCATTCCCGGTATTACTATGACTGTTATATTAGCTTTCAGATAACATTAACATCAGGAATGTAGTAACCTTTAAATTACTGACAACTGACATGCACATATAAAGTAAAACAATTGTGCGTGGCTATGTGACAGGAGATACAGTCAAAATTTCTTGCTACTTTGTTTGTACACCATCACAAAGATTCGTAGTGTAATAAAAGTATCTTACGACCAAATATAGATCAAAGTGTTGTACCATGCTTGTACACTAACAGAAAATAAAAGCATAAATATTGCACATGCAGCACCACGCAAGGAGAAGAGAATCACAACGTACGTTTAATGTATCATGCTGTATGAAAGCACATATTCAAATTATCAAAATTATAAAATCCATATGAATGACGTCATTAAATATGAAGCCATATAAAACATTCCTATACAATGTTCTCTCAGCAGCGCCTACTTTCTCACAACCAGACAATTGTTCTCTAATTAAACCACTACTATGATAGTATCAATTACGCTTTCTGGCTTCCATATATCACCCTGGCCGGTCACTCCCGCCGCCACCCCCGCGCCCGTGGTCTTTCACCCCGCGGGCTGTGACCTGAACTGCCCGCGCGAGCTCGCGCCATCTGCGCGGCCGCGGAGGCCGCACGCCCCCGTACGATGGCCAGCCACACTAATCACCACTAATTAACCGTGTCAAGCGCCACGTGTAATTACCTGGCTTAAAATATTAACTGCTCGTGTCATCAAAATTGGTTGATTAGTGATTATATAATTTCCTGGAGCTACATTGTACGTCGTTTATGTTTCTATCAGAGGTGAAAATGGTTCGCTTGCAATGTTGTATGGTATATCACTGCGTTAAGCAATTCGCCAAATATAAAGATGGCAGTAAGACTAGTATCGTGGCTTTAGCCCTCTACTACAGGCATCTAGGATCACCCATAACCATTTATTTAGATTATCAGTGGACAAGCGTTTTCAGTGTATCCATACTAATAATAGGTATGGTGACAGTAATGAGTTACAACTTTTAATTCTTAACATAAACAGTCAATTGTAAATTCACTCTCTTCATAACGTCTACCCGGAATGTATACTGAAATTGTCAAAATATGTACGCCTTAGTGCACACGTTGTATGCATTTCATCGAGTTCGGTCAGTCGAGTTATGTCCAATTATTCAAGTCCTGTCAGTTCACAAAACAACATGTTCTTACAACAGTGTCATTGACTTGTAGATTTTGAGTTAAAGGTCCTCATTAAAACATCAATTAGTGTTCTAAATACAGCACTGCGCATATGCTGTGTGGTCAGTTGTCCGGCTGTTACCCACATTACGCGAGGTGTGGCCGCCAGTCACTCACTGCCCCGGGGCTCCACACCCACACACTTAAAATAAAACCCACATTATTTCAATCAATCCCGATCTCCCACCACAGTTTGTGCTTTCTGTAGATTTAATGTCAAAATACAATTCATAGATTCTCACAGCTTCGTATCGTTTTCGCACGCGGTTGCGTCACACGATTAAAAGTTCCCAAGACTCGTCTTCGTACAAGCCGGTGATTGCGGCATACCACGCCGGTCACAGCTTGTCCATAATTAGGTGATTACTGACTGTCAAGATGCTACCGCTCTTTATAAGCTCCACCGTGCAAAGATCTTACCACTGATGGGCCAAAGCACACCACCCTGGCACGTTTTGCAACTGACCTCTTAGAGTCATAAAACACAAGGTTTTTGTGTTGTATTTTTTTTAGTTGCCTCTTGCAGAAGGTTCGATTATTAGTGTACAGAAGGTCGTGTGAGATATTTGTGAGAAAGTGGTGGTATGTGATGCAACACGTTGGGGCCAGATCTCCACTCTGTTTGGTCACACCGAAGAGGCAATATAAAACATTGGCAGAGATCAGGCGGATCTTCATATTGGATAAAATTGGTAAGAGGAGGACAAACACTTGAACTGTTCGTAAGAAGCAGACGGCCTGCAGACAGGATTACCGTGGAGAGAGACTTAAAACAATGGGCTAGTTTGTTACTGCCTCGGTTTGGCTTTGAATATTCCTAAGCAGAGTTAATTCTGTTAAATTTGTCAAAATTGACTAACCTAATCGGAATATTCCTTTATTTAAACAACTGTCAAACATTCATTAGATAACATCTTAAGATTCAAGATGGTGTACAATTTGTTATTTTCTGATTTATTGATTAGCAAAACTCAAAGTGACATTGACGCGAGGTCTCAGGTTGAGCTGCTGCTGTGGAAAATTCCGTCAAAGAATCGTGAAAGAAGTTTTGATTAAACTGTCAAGAATTGTCTTTTATTTTTAAAAATACTAATGAGTGAGCTTACAGTGAAGACTTAGAACACCGTGCTTACCTTCTAGGCAGTAAACAGCTTGCAAATGGTTGCTGAAACACATCTGCAAGGTGAAGTGCTGTCCAGAGGATAAACACACTACATCACAAGAGGCACTGAAGTTCAAGATAGCACTAAAAAGGTGTAGAAACAGAGAAGAGAAATCCACATTATGACCAGTTATCTAGTGAAGGAGTGTCAAAACAGGACAATTTTTTCTTTCTATTAGGCATCAGTATATATGATTATTCTTCATACACGTAGTCACAATTATTATATATTTCCTATGAAAACAGACGTGTGTGGTGTGTGGTGAAGTTCGCAAACGAGCACTTCATTGCTATGACTTGATTCAAAAGAAAATGTTGATCAGTTAAAAAGACGTGTCGCTGGGTCATCCAAGATGTGGAGATGAAGTGCAGGACCACACATGCCTAACAATAAGCATAGTCTATAAAACTGGTACAATACTACATTTGAGCATAGTTGTAAAGCTGCAAATCAACTGCCAGATGTAATGTTGTGCTGGGAAAGAGGCTATGTCTGTTAACAGTTATATGTAGCTGTGAATACCAGGTGGCATCTGCAATGTGTAGCGTTCCGCAATCCCGATTTATGTAAGTACATTTTGTCGTATATACCAATAACACGACTTAACGAGTTCATGTTCTATCATTGTCTATAAAAGTGTTAGAAAAGGGAAATTAATATATACATAACACCTGATTCACAGAGTATAATCGAGACTGTACTATTAACTGTACATTGGCACATGGTATTTTTATACATGTATGTCCATCTATCACTATGCATGCACTGTTATTTGTCCACGCTGAAGTATTTGTCCTTCAAATCTGTGTGCTCGTGTCTTAAGAATCAGCCAGTTACCATCAACCATCAAATAAATGCATCAACCATGTATGATCTCCTATGCATTAGCTTAATGCCAATCAGTAGCTTCACAAACAAAGAAAAACAACCACTATAACACTTAGTATGGCCGGTTATACTGTTACAACATTTGAACGCAGCGTCAAGACTAGTAATTAAAACATTTGATTTAGAATGGTGACCTAATTGTATCAGCCTTTGATACAGCAGTGAAGAAGGTAGCTCATGATATGTTTTCCATTTATGTTTTCAGAATCTTCGATATAAAATTCTTCAGTAGTTTCATCACTCGCTGACCATATTGAAGATCTTCACACCAAAAGATACTACTTCTGCATGGCGGTGGTAGTGGCTAGATGATAGTTTCTCAAGCACATATCTATGATCTGTGTCTATCTGCAGTCATTTTTATATTCTTCCCCACCAACCGTTCAGACCATCACACCGCAATCATTCTATACCTCGAAGTGATATATACAGTGATATATATAGTACAACAGCGTATTCATCGGTGGTTCATATTGGAGCACCTTCCTGGTAAGCGGTTGGTGTAAAATCATGTCATCATATTGAGTATGCTTTGGGCGGGGGGGGGGTTGCGGATTCTCGAGCGACCCTACTTGAGATCAATTTATTATTCCTAATATTTGTTGTTGTGCCGTGTTAACTGCTGTACAAAATAAGTGCCAAAGATTTTTTAAAAAATCAAGTTTATTTAATTTTGCTGAGCGCTTTCGAACATAAAGTTCCGCATCAGAGCTAAAGTATCTAAAGGTAGCCAAAGATATAAGAATGTCTTGTGCTTATATAAAACAATTTGTATAACATAAATATAGGTTAAAATACAAATTTTGTTGTCAAGAAGTAAAAGAACAGGCAATGTAACATCGATAAGATATACAGGTATGCTAATTATAAAATGCTGGGAACTTATTCATAATGTTTACAATATTGATATACTTTCTATTGTTTGTTTATACTCTCTTATAAAGGTGTAAATACAATGCACTCTTTCATTGGTGTTTAGAGCAAAATTGAGGTAAAATCAAGATAAAAATCAAAGTAGCAGGGTAAAGAGCATATAATGAGTAATATGTAAAAGCGAACATTTAACACACACACATAAGCGCTCTGCAAAATTAAATAAACTTGAAAATATTTAAATCTTTGGCACTTATTATGTACAGCAGTTAAGACGCCACAACAACAAATACTAGGAATAATGAGAGGACCTGCTGCAGTTCAAATAATGAATTTGGATCAATTTATTGAGCATTTAAATGCCTTTTTCCTCAGGCAGACAGGTTATAAGGAACAGGCATCTGAGGGTAGTGGTCAATGTAAGTAAGTAAATTTGTTCAAATAAGAATTTGATGTTTTGCCTCACTGTGAACTCAGTCTACCATAATCATTTCAAATAACACCGTACAGTTAGTTTCAAATGGTGTTGAGCATTTCTGATTAAATTTGTGGCATTTGTTGGTTTTATGGACTGGTAAATCGTGGATTCAGGGGAATCTCTTTTGCACTGCCTATAAGCAGGGTTTTTTTTCAATAACTTCCAATTGAGAATTGAGCAATAAGCCCACAATACACGGTAATACTAAATCTAATAATGTATAGATTGATAAAAAATCTTTGATGAAAGATACATATACTGTTTAAAATTGTGTCAGTGTTTTGCTTCACTTTTACACTGTGTTTATAGTGTGGGGTTATAATGTGTTAAAGACCTGATAAGTTAAATTCCACTGCAGCTAGGTGTTCTTGGACAATGATGTCCCAATATATGTTCGGTATGCTTTTCTTGTTACCAATAGTAGAGCACAAATTGTTCCCGCGTAGTCCAAGTGCACCAAATACGCTGTAAACGTTTGCATTATGATGACTGTCCTTTTAAATCGAGTATAAATATGTGATGCTTTATAGTGAGTAGGTTTTTATATGTTAAAAACATACAACAAATATTAAGACAATACACTTAATCCCTATTTGTAGATCCCCCCCCCCCCACGACTCTTGTATGATATTTTGAGGAATTGTATTTGATTATTTTTTCTCCTTATGTAGAGGAAATATATTTGATATAGTTCTCCTTTTTAGATATTGACTTCACCTTTGGAAATAATGGTAAATATTCAAAATTATCAAATATGCAAAATTGAAAAATATAATTAATATGTCGAAGCAGAGGAAAATTACATTACTATAAAAAAAAACAAGCTCAACCAAGGGCCCAGCATCATTGGAGTGGGGTGTGGTGTGTATACTACTACGATTTACAAACACTATACCATACACATTACTACTATTATATCTAATATTATATCTCATAGTAGTGATGTAATGGTAGTATTTATAAATCATAGTGGACTAGTACACTCACCCCTACCATGCTGCTAGGGCGCATGGAATTAAAGATAAACTTTTCTCCCACTTTCATGCAAATTCATGAATGAAATAGCAGTGGGAGATTTTTTTATCTCCCACGGCTGAGATCGGACAAAATTAATGCGCAGAGTATAATTTGCATAAATTTACTATGAAACCGAACTGCTTTACTACAGCCAGGTGCAGCAATGCTATCTGTTTATTTACTTCATGTGCTACTAATCCACCTGCTTGTACTGAAGTTGCCCTATATTTTTTTTACTGGTTTACTTGTGCAAGTTTTGACGATATGAAAACATTATAGAGTTTACATTATTTCACAAAAAAGACATTATTATTTCAAAAAGTCGGACTGTATCGTCTGATTGATTTGTTCTTCTGTCTATCATCCACCCTCAGCACAACTCCTTTCTAATGTAATGCTTCTAAGCAGCACAACTCGTTTTGCGAGGTGTGAGCTCATTATATGGAATGATCCACAACAACAAGTAAAATCTATAAAGGAATGTAAAGGCTTTATATAGTTTTACCGACTGTCTCCCAACCAATATTGCGAATGGGATGTTTGCAGCTTGAATGCTGACTTCAGATTACCGGTAGCTTAAACAATAGAACAATTAATTTTTGGAAGTATGTTTTTGGATTTTATTAACTATCTTTATGTACATTATTTTTCTATAAAAAAAAATGCGAGTTTAAAATATGTCCTTTAGTAAATGAGTTAATGTGTATGTGTATCGCAGCATGCATAAAGTTTTACAAGTATTACACTGGGTAAAACAAAGCTAAATAAACACCAGCAGCACTGCCTGCTATAAAACCGTTTTACTCCCGCTAGAACTATGTTGCGTAAGAGCTTTCTGTGGTGGTGATTTAGCTATAGTCTGTTTACAAGTAGGTTGACGTGATGGTTTTGGACACTTGTTAATATCAATATGCGTAATACGTGGGAGAAATAGGGTATTGCATTTTGTTGGAGTGGGAGATAAGGAAATATCTCACCTCGTGGAGTTGTCACAGCTCTCGTTCGCTGCGCTCACTCGAGCTGTGACAACTCCACTCGGTGAGATATTTCCTTATCTCCCACTCCAACACATGCAATACCCTTTTAAAATCCGCACGCCTAGTAAACCGTAGAGATTATTATGCAGAATATATAAATCAAACATCTACGTTAATGACCGAAGTAAAGCCATAGAAACATGGGAAGAGTTGTACTATTACGTTCAATATGACTGGCCATCTTTGATGTCAAACCTTTAAAGAGTCTTCCAAGTTTGAAGGTTACAATTATTTAGAAAATAGGAAGAAAATGAAAATGCTTTGTAAATGGCTAAAATGAATATAAATATACATTAAAAATAGACCTGCTTGTAGACGTGCTTGCAAGTCTGCAGATCTTTTTCTTACACCCCATTATAATGTCACTAGATGAAATATGTAGCTCATTAGTCTCAAACCTAGAGAGCCAGATATTGACGTTCTCGAGTCCGAGCCGTTCTATATCAATTATCGTGCATTAGTTACCCTGTGAATCAATGAGCTCCAAAATAAAAATCACCAACCGTATGTAATATGATGCAACACCCTTTTGACAACCGGTGTTCTGTACTTGTATCAGCGTTATGTTGATATGTTTAATCATAAGTTTGTTTACTTAAAAGAAGCTACACCTCGGATATTACTGATAATGATAACATACACTAGTCTAGTATTTAGATGCATCACACTTTATTTATATAAGAATCATTCAGGGGATCTAATATAGTACGCAAATATATTCAATATGCAAGATTGATTATATTATGGCTGTTTTCTGTAAAAATTAAATATAGAATACAAAATGAGATATGTATTGTTAACGTGCTACTAGAAGTCGCACACGTTATATGTTTCATAATTTTATGGTGGAAAATAAACAAGTTAAAACAAAACACGTCCCATGTCATATTCTATTACTAATCTTGAAACTAGACTTTGGACTGAATGTACAAAATAAAATGATAAAAACTAAAAATATTGACATGATCGTATGAACGGATTTATCAATGCGCATGCTTCACGTTCAACAAACCTGATTTGATACTAAATGTGGACAATTCTTGAACTTGAACGCCATGAAAGTAACTAAATTACATGATTTTATGCTTCACATATTTTTCTATCGATATATAAATCCATATTATAAGGAAACTCTTTCTGTAATGTTTACACAACTAATTGCATGCCACATTTGAATCAATTGGTACGGAATCGAACGCGAATATTGTGATAGTGTAGTCATCATGTCTGATTTTAGTGTGCTTCAGTGGCCGAATGGTTAGGGAGTTGGATTCGTGACCAGAAGGTCGTGGGTTCGATTCCCGGTAGGGTCTGGTGGTAGGTGTTGAGCAAACCTACCCCTAGCGGGTTACACACTGCTCCGTGGTACCTACACGTTAAATAGGTACAGGTCATTGGGTTGAAAGAGTGAGTGAGTGATTATTTGAGTGATGAGCATTGTGCGCTGGATGTGCTGCCTATGCAAGTATACGAGAACTGATCAAATGCTGATCAATAAGTGTGCCAATGACCTGGTGTAAATTGTAGAGTCATGAGAGCCATACTGGGATCAGGACTATAAACCACCACATTCACATTTACATTTATGTTTTTGAATGAAAATAGCTGAGACATTGTCCTCAAACATTTCTTGTATCACCCGTCATACTATATCGTGCTATTTGCTCTAAATAAACAAGTTAACAAACATTTCCCATTGCTGCATTCAAAGTTTTCAGTCAACATGACTAAGCATTTCCAGAATAAATTTCAATATACCCACAATACACTTTTCACTGTGGTTCAACTTATTTTCTGATGAGGCAAGTTGGGTATAATAAAACGTTGTATGCATTATAACACCACATTCGACATTGTGAGCGTTTTGCCGGGAATATTTCAAATACACATTATTTTTCAGTGTTATATACTGAGCAGAACTATGTTACGTGAACTGGTAGATGGATTATTTACTACAATAATAGTAAAATAGTCAGCAGATATTAGCATGTATTATTTTGGTCCACAAATGTGTACCCTCTATTCGACATTGCGTAATATTTAGAAAGAATACATTGCCTGCCTTATTTTGCTACATATATCTTTATATTATTCTTACATGAATATAGTATGAGAATTACCGACATGGAAACACTTGCACAAGTAAGATTAGATAGACAGTAATGTTAAAGCACCGTGATTTTGGATCCTCCAATGTAAACAGCCTATTCCAAATGAATGGCTAAATGTATTGAATGTTTTTAAAATGTTAATATATATTATATACATGTAGTTTAATCAAATGTACCATGTATTTATACATAATGTTGTTGTTTAGTTTGTATAATTGTATAGTGCAAAGAATAACATATAATTATGTACAATTCTAGTCTATGGATAATGTGTTATTTAAAATCGGTTTATCTGGTTTTATCATTATGATACACACGTACAAATATCATAGATCTATTACAAAAGTTCAACAAAATGTACAAGTATGAAAGCGTCACCTGTTTACGTGTTTGCAGTACACAATGGCAGATCCAAGTTTTTTGAAAAGGCAGGGGGCGCACTTTAAGGGATTTCATGGGTTTCGTAATCGCAATCGATGGCGGACATACCAAAGAACGTACAAAAATGAAGTATTTTGGTGGGAAAGGGGGGGGGGACACGCCCCCTGTGCCCCCTCCCTGGATCTGCCTATGGCACATACAAATGTAATTCCAATGTAGTCATATATATGCTTTAATGCATACAAAAGTACGCAATAACGAGTGTCCCGCTTCAGATCTTTTATATCCTTCACAGATCGAGTGATTATAGCTTTTTCAGGCAGGACTATTTTCACTATAAAACCCAGAAAGACATGGCACTATCGTGCTTTATCTTCTCACGATCGATGAGTTAATCTTCCACATGCTCCTTTCACAGTTCTCAATTAGTTGAAGATTATTCAACATTCGATAATTATAGACTAGATGTCATGTAAATAGCAATATAAATATCAATGTCGATACTTGGTACTTTAAACATTAACACGAGCAACTTGAGGGCCTCATGTTTTGAAAAGACAAGCTGTTCTGAATTACCAGGAATTGATACGTGTAAGAGAGGTTAACTAGATTTAACTCTCTCATTCAGTAATGAGTTCTTAGCATATGGATCATTCATATGAGAAGGTGAAAATTTTACTCAGATACTTTTCATTTCACCATGAAGCGACGTTTCAGACATTTCTCCTATTTCATTCTTTGATGGCAAATTAAGCTGGTTGTTGCTATGCACTTTGCTAAATTCAGCTTTGAGTCACATGACGGGTGGAATGATTTGAGGTGTGTGTGTGTGTGTGTGTGTGTGTGTGTGTGTGTGTGTGTGTGTGTGTGTGTGTGTGTGTGTGTGTGTGTGTGTGTGTGTGTGTGTGTGTGTGTGTGTGTGTGTGTGTGTGTGTGTGTGTGGGGGGCTAGGCTTGTTTCAGGTTGAGCTTGGGCTTTAATCTAGTGATCTTATAGGCGATGGGTGCCTTTCTCTGTATGTGCTAGTTCTCCTATTAACCAATGTCCTTAATCTCTTTCTTGGGAATCAGATGTTCAGTTGTGTTGGTTCCCATCTGCGGTGCTGACTCGGTGTTATTCTCGTCGAAATGCTCAACCAAACTTCTGCACAAGTTTCTTCTTGTATCACCGACGTCGGTCTTCTTTCTCCATTGACGTGCGACACAATATACCGCTTTTCTTCAGAGGTTCAGACTTGTTTTTTGTTTCTTAGGTTGGACCTCAAGGTGTTAAATGGTTTGTGGTAGCTAAGTAACCCTTGGCTTCTGAAAATTCTCTGGATCACTTCCAAAGTCCCTCGCTTTTATGGAATGCTCATAGGGGTTCTGATAAACTATCACCAGTTTCTCATGTCTCGTCTCTCGTGATTGTCGCGTGTGTGGACATGTGGTCCGCAAGAAAAATGTGAAGATCATTGGGCAAGAGAGGAACTGGAGCCGGAAAAAGACAGCTGAAGCCCTCAAAGATGCAACCTAAAGGCTCAACCTGAAGCAAGGCAAGGCTGTTTCCCCAGTGTTAACGAAACATCTGCCCCTGACTGGCAATTCCACTTGTCACGTGACGCAATGCAGAAATGAGGAGCATTGCCAATACCTGGGCATTTTGCCATCAAATGCAAAGCAAGCAGGAGAGGCATTCCAGATGAAAGAAGAAGAATCTGAGTGGAATTCTCACTTTCATATTACCATTACGTACATGCCGAGGACAAAAGTGAATATCTCATATGAAATCAACGCCATGTTCACTAGAGCCAGACAAAACATAAATTAAATTCACATGTGAAAAGAGACACTCATTCGTCATCAAAAACTGCAACCACTGTTACCTTCTTAAGTTTCGGTTGGGAATTTGCAGTTGTGTCTTTCAGTTTACGATTTGAACTTTTCTCCGTTGTGTCGTTAAGTGTTGGTAATGTTAGGTCTGTGTTTTGACCAGATTCACCAATTTCGTTTGCCTGTGGTGTTCTACTGTCTCCATCTGTACTTTTTGCAGGGACCAGCGATGAAATCTGTATTGGTCTATTTGCGCTATCTAATGGTCTTTGTTTCATATTGGAAATTTGATAGGTATATTCTGGTGACCGCTTAACTCCATTTAATCTTACTTGTGATGGGAAAAAGAATCCTTGTCTTGCAAACGGTTTTGAAGTTTCGAATATGTGGAGTTGCTGAAGCTTTGCCATCGACATATCCTTGTTTTTAGATCTTCTGACCTTTGAAAAAAGTGAATAAAATGATGTATACATGGTTATATATTTTACTCACATCATTACAATGTACTATGTTGCTGTACTTTACATATACATTATGAATTATTTATGGCGCGAAAAAACACAATGTGATTAAAACTGTTCTGTACAATCCTACTATAAGAATAAAGACATCACCTCATGTAATATCTATAATGTTTTACGAATATAAGTTCCATGGGTAATGGAAAAATGCATTACTTTAGAATAGTACGTGGCAGAGTTTCTTTGGAATGCTCGTTCTACCGGTGTATATTTTTTTGGTTCTGATCTAGGTGACTCATCAGGAACTTGACGATCAGGTGAGGTTCTACCGTGAATCTCCGGCAATTCACAATCATCATTGTAAAAGCTGACACATGACTGAGATGCTAGAGTGGCACTTGTCTTCGAGGACTGAGCTCGGCTTGATGGATATGTATGTGATGAACTACATGTAGATGCGGACAGATATGGCCTTCTGTATCTTCTAGCTTGTTTCAGTGCTATATACCCGGTGGAAGCTGACGTGCAATCTCCTGTGCATTGGAATTAGAGGATATTAAGACTAAGTGGCGCTGTTACTGTGATGTACAAGTAGCTATCATATATTTCTATCAAATGGTCACCCTATAATATAAGATTGTGTAAGATACCCAGTAACCAATAATATCAAGTCCCAACTGTAAACAATCACGTACCTTCGTGGCATTTGTCCAATTCGTCTTGTCTAAAATTTGTGTGTTTTGACCTTACGCTGACAGCCGATAATTCACGCTCCAGCACACCAATGACATGGCTCAAGTTCATCATGGTCTCCTTGTAGTGCTTGGAGTTGGCATCCATCTACATCAGTCGTTTTTGATAATAATTGTAAATTACATTGATATTAATATTCGCTACTTTATCGTGTTTTATTACATGTGCATTCTTGCAGTGTGTCTTATCCTTGACAAAATTACTAAATCATACCTGATTCTTTGGTCGATTGGAATGCGTTGGTTTACAGCTGTCTGAACTTTCAAGACTAGAGCTCGATTTCAGCGATTCCCAGCTGACTCGTCTGGGCAATTTTTTCTTTCTACTAGGAGAAAACTGTTTAGGTGGTAAGAGGCCCCAGTTCACCGCCTGGCCAGACCATAAAGACAGGTTCATCAGATTGGCCATTTTGTCTTGCAGCTGAAGCAGCATTGCAGGTGACGGAGACTGTCTGAGGATTAAATTCCTTGATAGTTCTAATTGGAGCTTGAGATCGCGGACAAGTTTCAAATCATACTCGGATTGTTTCTCAACGATTGACGATGATTTTTGTTCTTTTGACACCTCGGCTGATCCATCATTAGGAAATTTAGTGTCTGCAGATTTGAAATCCGGCACTAGTTTGGGGTGTTCAAGTGAGCTGTAATTTGTTTGATCTCCAATGATTATATATTCGGCATCCTGTGTTTTCCACACTGATTGTTCATTGTGAGTTTTTAAATGAGCATCATCTATATCACCATTTAACTCTGTGCCTTCCTCGTGTATATCTGCATTATCAATTTGCGCGTCGTTCCTCGAATTCAAAGTATTATCATCGGTCTTCTGTTGTGGTCCATTTTCTTTGGAACTCTTATCATCTTTCTCATCTAAAATGCTTATTCCAACTTTTGATTTTGGTCTCAAGCTTCGCAAAAGTCTCTCACTAACCTCCACCTCCGAGTCGTGTGAAGGTAGCCTTGGTTTATTCACGTGAGCTTCTGGTCGAGCCCTTTGAGAAATGGTTCCTCCACTCCAGGGATCAGCTATTGTGTGGACAGACATTATGAATTATACACGCAAACAAGACATATGCTAAACGTATTTACTCATTGGTCACTTGAGGGCATGTGTAGTTTGTTTGTGTATCAGATATCCCAATGACACTGTTTTCATTTTACCCAAACATTCGCATAACTTAGCAAATATGTGCATATATCGCAGGTCCTCTACATCCTATGTGTTAGTACATGAGCTATCCATTATGCGTAACCAGTCCTCCCTCTCTTAACGCTGTTCTATAAGCGAGTAAACTAGTGCACCTTCGATTGATGTATATTTCTACTAGCAAATTATGTCTGCTTTCTCTATATCCGAGTAGACTAAACCTTTGATGCCACTTTCATTCGAATGTAAGTTTTTCTGTGTAACAAATATTGAATTTCAATGACTAATCCAGATTCATGTTTACTTTTTGGATTCGAAAAATGTAGCTAAGCTAACATATAGTTTTATTCAAGGCGAACACATACATGTAAGAAATTTCTTATTGGATGATCATGTACATATAGATGGACTACATTCTTGCACGTCTTCATTTCGTGAATGTTTATTTGTCAAACAAAAGCCAACTTGTGTTAGGTACACTTCTTGAGGACACTGAAACAAGATTTTAAGCAGGCGTTATCAAACTTACTACATGTTTATACATAAACTAATGAATGCGTATTTGTTATATCTTTTCAAGTAACCGAGTTGAAATGCTTAGTTTTGAGTGTTGATTTCACCTAATCTAATTTTCCAGTTCTCCCCGATATTCGACTTTAGAATTTGTCATAAAAACTGAACCAATGTATTGAGTGCAGACCATGCAACAAATAGTTTTTGTTTTTCAGTAACTCATTCATTTGCTTAGGCAAATAATTTACCCCCGCATTTAGCACGGAGCTCAATCATTGTTAATTTCTGGCCTGAGTACTTCTTGCAAGGGTTCTATGTCACCGTCGATTATATTGCCACATTTGCCACATTTTTACGTTCTAAAAACGAGTTTGTGTCATGGAGCTGCTTTGGAGCAGTGCTTAACAATTACAGTAGGCATTAATTTCCTCAACACCCGTCACCAAATTCAACTCGTCATGAGTCCATCTCTCTATCCAATCGGCGACGGAAGCACACATGGTAATCATAACCATACTAAAATTGTGTAATGTGTGCAACTGGTATTGCATATACAAGGTAATTAAGAACCCCAGAAAAACTACCTAAAAGTAGAGTGAATGTAATCATATTACAATTATTTAATGGCGAGACCCGCATAATTGCACCTTTCAGTTAGATCACACTCACGTGAAATCTTCTTCTTAATTATTTATAATCTTCAGTCTCCAGAGGATATCACAGAGATTAATATGATAAATTCAGATAAGATTGGACAGAATAAGATAAGATGGTGTATTGGTGTGGTTAAACATTAATTTGTGTGATCAGATTCTAAAGCATATTCGATCTAATCAGTCGTGTACTTTGCAAGTGCCGGAGTATGTGTGTGTGTGTGTGTGTGTGTGTGTGTGTGTGTGTGTGTGTGTGTGTGTGTGTGTGTGTGTGTGTGTGTGTGTGTGTGTGTGTGTGTGTGTGTGTGTGTGTGTGTGTGTGTGTGTGTGTGTGTGTGTGTGTGTGTGTGTGTGTGTGTGTGTGTGTGTGTGTGTGTGTGTGTGTGTGTGTGTGTGTGTGTGTGTGTGTGTGTGTGTGTGTATTACTTTATTTGTTCAAGAACATAAATTTGAAATATTATTGATAATATTTTGGAACAACTGTGAAAGTCAAAGAAATTGTAATAATTATCAAACAACCTCTTCTATTTAAAAAAGCATGTCCACCTTCAAGCCCAACTCTCCGCAATCATGCATTACACTTGCTATATGCTTCATACGCCATGGAATTTGGATTATTGCTGTTGTTGTTTTCGAATGTATTGGATCTGGATTTGCTTTTATCATATTGTATATTACTTTTTTTCCTTTCAGTATAAAGTTTATATTACTACATAGGCCTAAAAGCCACAGTCATCAGTGTCACAAAATGCCATTTATGAAAATAAGGTGTTGGATGGCTTTATTCATAGGCACATGCTTTCACTTTAGTAGAAGTTTAATATAAATGAGAAGGCCATCTCTAAATATAATTTACTCATAACAAAGTCAATGCATGGGCCTGTGGCTCTATTCGTCTTCGCGTGTGGTGTTGGTCCCGGGATGTTGGTATTGTAGTGTGTGTGTGGGGGGGGTAGATCTGTTTATCTCATATATAAACAAGTCATTATTATACGCTGTTTGGTTGGATGTTCAATGCCTGTGTTTTCAAAAAACGAGAGAGAAAAAAAAACTTACCCGCACCGTACATTTGAAGCTATGTGCACGGAAGTGATTAGAAGTCTATTTTACTATTTCGAAGATCACATTTTGAAATAAAGGACAGTCAGCAAGTCTCGTTTGAGTCTCTATCGGTTGCATTGTGATGTGAATGTACTGATATGTGGCTCTTTCCAAATTAAATCTACTACAACTTATTGGTGGATGGTCACCATCATACACGCTAAAACAACGATAGCCACAGCTACGGACATAATGAACGAATATCGATTTCTAGCATCCTGTGAACGTTAACAGGCCAATCTGAGAGGCCACCAATGGGTCATAGTATGATACCGTGTCTAGCAAGGCATGCCAGTGGCCTACAGATAATCCCATGTGCATGTTTGCCATAATTTCTCAGAAGTATGCAGATACTAGTATGTGGGCGATCCATAGTGATTCTTTGTGCTTTGACGTGTCAAATTTTGACGAGTCTGGCACGATGTGCGACGGGATAGACACGGCTAGCCAGGCGCTAATTCATGGCCGTTCCTTGACATTTTCCCCAAAGGGCACTGTGTGCCAGCTCTCGTGTAAACATAGCATAGCGGGATTCTATACATCAATGTTAATGAGCAGGTGTGGAATTTACTTTATCAACCTTGTGTCATTTTTGAATTTAGCAAAAGAAAAAAGTATTAGAAACTAAGTACAATATATCCTGTACAGAGATGGAAATGTCCAGCCGTATGCACCTTACGTATACACGCTAATTTAATAAATGCTGGATTATGTGAAAGTTTCGAACAATTTCAGTGATGTGCATAATCCTTATCACTTCAATGAATTACATAGCTATAGATAAATATCCATGGTGGGTTACAAATCTCAGTTGACTTACATGTGGGTAGGTATATGAAATACTAGTGGAAAATAAAATGAACAATATATGTTGTAGAATTTAATTTGTATAAAAATAACACTTTTAAATGAGCATTCTGATATATTTCTGGCTTATTTTTCTATTCACAGGTTATTGCAGATATAGTGACCCTGCCCATGGCAACGTAAAACGACAATGTAAAATGAGTATTAATAACAGAAGCCTAAACTCATTGATTGAATATCAATTTATTTAAAAGCATTATCATTGTATCAACTTCACTTGTGCCAAACAGTATATTATAACACAAAATTCTTATTCATGAATGTGTTTGAAACAGTATAAGAATATTCAATGCAAGACTCTTAATCACTTTCTTTTGAATAACATCTGTATTGATGTAAAACATGCTATTTCATAAAATTGAAAAGTAATTTATTTTCGAAGATCTTAAAACATAAGTACATGAAGATTTGCTAAATATATTAATCTAATCTTAATCTTTTACATTCAGATGTGTATTTGAATAGTGTATATGAATTGGTTATTATCTTAA
>CM032666.1:22493418-22548962 GCA_019095985.1 Streblospio benedicti | reverse complement strand
TATACTCCATTTTCATTTTGCATAATTATACATCTAAACTTAAATTTGACAATGTTTCAAGGCATATAACATCAAGTTGGCATGGAAGTCACTAGGCAATTTGGAACTTGATGAGCCAAAAGATAATTAACTCTCTGTTTATAATTTTAAAAGCTGGTCTTTCGTTACCAATAAGAAATTCATAGCCATTTCTACAATCAATACTTTAATTAAAATGATGAATAATTAATTCCTAAGTATTACATTTTATAACAACAAAGACTGCATTTATTTACAGCGGTCTTATTTGTCTAGTTATTAATCATTTGGCAAATAACAATTTTCGAAATAGCACCGACCATTTCTAAAAGTAGGATTTGTTCAAAGGCACATACAACATACAAGTACTCGTATCCTGCAACTGGGCATTTTAAACATCACATTTTTGGATCAGTTGGCGCTTTCCATGTCACACCATCAAAGTAAATGGCATTTTTAACATGGCAATTTGGTCAGAATAGTTCAAACTAGTTCTTATAAACACACATCACAAGGTAATTACTAAACGAAAACAATTAAAAACATATCAATAAAACCTCAACATACTGTCAGCTATACCATTTATAAGATGGAATAGTAAAAAACAAACATCTGATCATATAAATCTTCAAATTAAACTTGAAAGATTTCAGTCTTTTACAACTCAGTCAAAAAGGTACATTCTAATACAAAATAAATGATGACCACTCTAAACAGTATAGCTAAGATTAAAATACATGCTAGATTTTTTTTAAATTCAAAATATATATTTTTCAAGCACCATAAGGTTCACCAACATCAATAGGCATATTGGAACTCAATATTAAATGCATTTGATTTAGGAATATTCATATTTATAGTACAGAATTGTTCGTGAAAAAGGATTCAAATGAAGTCGGTAATGTTTACCAATCCAATGAATCAAATACAAAAAGCAGAACAAATTTAAATCTACTTATTAGCAAAGCATGTATATTTTAGCTTTATAAACAGACTATCCATGTTAACAAATTTTATGTTCAGCAATTATTTTGCATATAGTCAGGCTAGAGTATTTTACAAATATAAAATGGCAAACTGAAGAATACAAAAGTAATGAAAATATTCCATTTCCAAAGCACCAATATGGTCATTATCATAGTTTGTTCACTTCACTCAGATCACGACAATCATATCACAACTACCAATCATCACACTTTTGTCACATCCGCAAATATCAATAAAACATGTAATAATAGCTTTCTTATATCAATTAACATATACATACAATTTTATAGTAAAATACATGCAAGGTAAATCCTTTGAAATACCATGTTTACCTGTTAAATTGAAGCACAATTTTACTAGAAGGATTCTGTATTACAATTACTGGTACAATATTACCAATAGTCTAAAGAGGCAGATCACTTGTAGGTCTACATGTACCTTCTGAATATATTTTTTGCAACTGGTAAAATTTGTAGTTCCACTCAAAGTAACTTTCAAGATAAATGTATTTGAATTATTGAAGAATATTTGAAAATTATTTCATTTAAAAATCATTCATTACCTTTTATAAATGTTCTACATGAGATTGTTAATGTTATACCAGTAACCTACTTCAATTGCTTCTTTTGACATCACTAGTCAGTCAATGTTGTTACTGAATGAAGTTTTGTAATAGGTGGAAGATTCATTTAGAAATTTTGTATTTCTCATGAATAATTGTATTGTTATGTAAGTTTCTAAACATTGTTCTTGTTTTACAGCGTGATAAGAATAAAGAGCAATTAAATCATGTGTAAGGCCATCAAATTAAAAAAGGTCATTCAGAAATCAACATTCTAAATTTAAATTTGTCATCAATGAGAATTGTTTTAGTCTGATGTTCCTTCAGTTTGTCTTACCATGCAAAATAAAAGAATGTCCAAAATATAGTCCGAAAACGTGATCCAAAATTTTATTTTATTGCTAACATGTTTTCAAACCCACAGGTTCCTTTTCAAACAACATGTTGAGGTGTTCATATTTTTTTCTATGTTGTTTGAAAAGGAACCTGTGGGTTTGAAAACATGTTAGCAATAAAATAAAATTTTGGATCACGTTTTTGGACTATATTTTGGACATTCCTTCATTTTGCATGGTAAGACAAACTGAAGGAACATGAGACCACATGCTAAATACCTCATAATTCTATTTTAAGTTCTTTTAGTCTGGTTTTGCTTTAAACACACTGACCATGGACTGGCCTTTCAAACTGTAGCGAGTCAGTCCTATGAGATTGGGCTCACCTGCACTGAAAGCAATTCCATGTGGATTAGGATAATTCACTATCAGGTGATTCATAAACTCACCGTGAGGTGAGAACATTGTGACTCTCTTGTTTCTCACATCCGTGACTAGCAAGTTATCCATATCATCCACACAAACACCTTTTGGCCACTCTAACTCACCATCACCATTTCCACGGTGTCCAAATTTGGCTAAGAATTTACCCTCAGTGCTGAAAGCTTTGAGGCAGTGATTTGAAGAATCGCAGACAATAATCCGATTATGAGAGTCAACAGTCAGAAAATCTGCCATTTCCATTTGTGTGTCATTATGCCCACTTGAACCAAACTCTTTGATCAATATGCCGTCTGGTTCGTAGATTCCAACTTTACATTTTTCGCGCTCACAGATGACATATTTGCCATCATTTGTCATGGAAATGCCACTAATCCACTTGAAAATGTCATGTTCCCACTCTGATACTAATACTCCTTGCTGGTCAAAGATCTTCAGAGTTCTGTCCCTCCGGTCACCAACTAAAACTCTATCATCATTGTCAACATACAATGAGAATGGTTTAACATCATCATATGATGTCACAAACTGACCATCTGCTTCAAACATCTGCAGATGAGAATTACCATACTCAGCCACAACAATTCCTCCATTGGAGAAAAAACCCATGTTTGTTGGCATGTTATAGTCAAATCCAACTATTTCATACAATAATTCTGGTTGATATAGCACCTCTTTTGGTTCACTAGCTTGTTCCTCAGAATCATTGTTTTCATTAACATCTCCATCTTTATTCACATCATTAAGTTCATTCAACTCTTCACCATTTTTATTCATTAAGTTTTCACTTTGATTTTCCACATCAGAGCTTTTATTCATATCACAAGTGTCTTTAACCACATCACCATGTTCATCAACAACTTCCCAAGTTTCATTGACTATATCTTCACTATTATTCTCCACAACATAATTACCACTAGCTTGTTCCTCATGACTTTCTTCAATGTCAGACATGGTAGATTTAACATGCCCATTATGAGCACCATTTGTTGTAGCTCCATTTTGTTTGGGTTTCGATGAGTCTGTAGTGAAGTCTGGCAGGGGAGGTCTCCGGCGCCGCATCTTCCTTGGTGTTGATGTATTTGGCGTAGAGCAGGCATCTTTTGCTATTGTGGTTAAGTCTTCCCAACTAATATCCGTCTGAGTTTCCATTGTAGCTTTGGGAACATTGATGCTAGTATTAGAACTATACATAGATTGATGTGATCCATATATATCTTCTTTGGACCCTCGAATATTATTTACATGATCATATAATATTGGGGTTTCATTTCTAGAGTGGATTAAGTCGAAATTTCTTGAGCTGGGTCGTGAATTCGGGTTATCGAAGCGTGATGTGTGGTCAAAACCTGAAACATGTGACAATCTAAACTATAGATTTAGAAACGTTTAAAGCTAATGTATCTAAAATATTTAGTTCAAGGCTTGGTTAAGGACCATATTCTAACTAAATGTACATAATACATGTACTTATAACAATGCACACTCTGAAGAAAGAATAATGCTTAAGCTCTATGTGAATATTGAAGATGTAAGTTTAAATGCTCGCATTTATCATCATGAAATCAGTCTATACATACTATCAGAAAAAAAACAATGAAATTGTATAATACACAATACTGACCTCGTGAACCAGTAAGATTTTCATGTGAGGATACAGAGGAACTACTACTTGATCTCGAGTCCGAGGCACAATCTCTATTCAGTGACTTTTGCAGTATGCTTTTCATCATCATTTCGTCTACCAGCTCTCGCACCTGAATCAAAAATGAAATATAAGAGCATTGGAAATTGTAACCTTATAAATCGCTTAAGTTTGTTGTGATATATGATATGGAAGTCTCAACCTACTCTGAATATTTCATAATAATAATCCAAATACTCATACCAGACAATTACCAAATACCTTAACATTGTTTATTAATAGACAAATCAATTTTACTACTTATAAGTCTTCCATTTATGATCTAAATAAATTGAGAACTGGCATTGATAGTAAAGAGTTACATACATTGTAGCTCATAATTATTCAATGGATCATTTGTGAATTTGAATCTAACCTAAAAAGAAGCTATATCAAATTCAAAAGATATACATTGTATAAGATTCCATGACATACATGTACCAGGTGCTAATTGTTTTTGAACAGTTTTTCTTTAATGTAACCTCAATACTTTTTCATGAGTCAATGTGTAAGTCGAAAATGATCATTGTTGATTAAAAAATATATACATAAAAGTTCATTTTATAGTATAGAAAATTATAAATTCACAAATCATGAAAATACAAACCTTTTCCACTTTGAGATCTACTGGAAAGTCTGAGATGCCACCAAGTGGAATTGCCACAATTGTAAAACATGTTGGACATTTTATGGAACCAAGACGAAAGTGGGAATCTGCCTGTCTAAGGTTGTAGACACTTTCTATGCACCGCATACAAAATGTATGCTGGCATGGCAGTAGTCTTGCATCATCAAAAGTCTTTTTACAGACCTGAAATGAGTAATCAATCATTTGACAAATGAAAATAGAAATGTGAAGCAACCTGAAATGGTAATTCTTTTCAATATTAGAAGCTTTATTTTTAAAATCGAAGAATAGGCCTACTATTATCTGTCAAGTTGTTCTTTTTAAGTGTGCTTACATGTATACATCTTTTAGTCTATTTAATCCAGTTTACGCCAATTATTCACCAGTTAAAGTATTCCAAATAAAGTAACAATCTTTTTTGATTATACATTAAAACTAACTACATGTAGTAGACAAGCGGCCAAATGTTAATTCCAAACTGATTTTTAAACTTACAATGTATATTAAGACAACTTTACATCCGTTGCTACATGTTCTTGGCTTTGTGACACAAACTATATGTATGAGTCCAAGATAAATTTAACCAATGAAAAGACAAAGCTTAATATTATGTATTGGTACATGTAGCAATAATATGGATCTAAAATAGATGATTTAACTGAATATAACGAAAGTATTATCCAAAGACTAAGTCAGTCATCCACATAATTTACAATAATTCTTTGGGTATGCTTTCAATAAACATTAAATGTAATCACAAATAAAACATCTACGACTGCATATTTTACATTTCTTAATAAATGTTAAATAAATTCCCCTTGTTAAGATTTAATTGATTCAATATTTAATAAAAGTATCCAAGCACTAAAGGTTTCAATTTGCTACATGTTCTTGGCTTTGTGACTACACTATATGTATGAATCAAGATAAATTTAACCAATGAAAAGACAAAGCTTAATATTATGTATTGGTACGTGTAGTAATAATATGGATCTAAAATAGATGATTTAACTGAATAACGAAAGTATTATCCAAAGACTAAGTCAGTCATTCACATAATTCACAATAATTCTTTGGGTATGCTTTCAATAAACATTAAATGTAATCACAAATAAAACATCTACGACTGCATATTTTACATTTCTTAATAGTAATGTTAAGAAAATCCCCCTTGTTAAGATTTAATTGATTCAATATTTAATTAAAGTATCCAAGCACTAAAAGTTTCAATTTTAAGGATCCCAACAACTTTTGTGAACAGTGACAACTGGCAGTCAGTTCAGCAGTATGTGATACTGTCTATGATACAATGGAGTAAAACATAGGTTAGCAATTTACAATAAAAAGTAGTGTCTGCTGGCAAGAGATGTCTTCACCAGCAGACACAAAAAGTCTATAACTGTAAATAATTTTGCTTTGGTCATTTTGACAAATTAATTCAGGATGTTATATCAGTAACAATTTAGAAAAAAACTTACATACAAATACCAAGTTACATGACTTGAATTTAACTTTATTTCCACATGTGATAAAGTAATAAAATGCTAAATGAAATTTATTTTCAACAAAAATCCCCCAGGCTAATACATTCTACTATGGTCAAAAATGGTACTAGTGGTTGCTCTGAATGTTTTTTATAAATTAAAAACCAATTTAGAATAAATAGGGCATACATGCATACAACTTAAATATTTCACAACTGATTCAGAATATCATATTCAGTCTAGAGTCTCATAATTTCAAAGTTTTATCAGGGTAAACCATTTAAAGGTAAAAAAGGGACTTACAATGTGGAAAGCATGAAAAAAAAGTAACGCTATGTCATTTCTAATTTGATTGTTTTTTCTTAATAAATATTTTCTGCAAAATAACACTATATTTCCATTTGGGTTTTGTAGCATTTAAATATTTTCCAAAGTATAAATACAAATTACACACCTCACAGATGATAAGCTCCTTGACCAGTGGACTCTGGAGTAAATTTGCTCCCTCAAGTCCATTCATGTTTGCACCCGATCGTCATCAAATTACAAGGAAGTCATCGACCTGGATCTAATTGCAACTAAATCCACAAATAGGATTTAGTTACCTGAAAAATATAAATATTTTCAAGTTTCAAAAATAACTATTATGGAGGAATATATTTGCATTAATATATATATATATATATATATATATATATATATATATATATATATATATATATATATATATATTTGCATGATGAATTGTGACCCTTATTTTGATAATTATTTTTTCTTCTCCTTAATACACTAATAAAGTAGATAATCAATCCCATACTGCTGCAAAACAAGTTTGATAAAAGTTAATTATTATATAGCTATAAAATAAGTATTTTTTATTCTGGTTACATTTTCACATTTGCATATCTAATACAATTAATCTTCACTACTTTCTCCTTACGAAGTTCATAACAATGACATTTGGCTTCGAAGTGTTTAAGGCAAATATGCAAAGATGATTTGAAAAGCATAATCAAAATCAACTATATTCACTGTAACAATTTTTCAATGAGGTACAAAATGTATACAAAGCTTGGAATCTTCAATCTTAGTTTTCAAAATACAATCTGCTGTGATGAATTCCTTTACAAATATACTTATTCACTTTCACAAGGCCCAATTTGGAGATTGAGTGAACCATTATAATCACTTAATGCAATTTCTCGTATGATTGGAAGTAGAGCTTGAAAAACTTGTATTTCCAGACATAGTTTTTATCCATATGCAAAACAAAGTTACTTACTAATCTTTTATATTCTATGAATTATAAAAGATTGTGTACTCAGTAGGGATACATGCATTTTTATAGTTTAAGACATCAAATATATCATAATATTGGCAAGTGTGATTACATGTATTTAGATGTAAACAAAAATATATATATAATTTACCTTACTTAGATGTAAACAAACCTCATAAGAATCACAACCTTTTCGTAGCAATAATAGAGGATAGCAAAATAGAACAGATTTGTGTCTGTGCTTTTTAAATTCTACGCCATACAATGTACATGCTCAGCTAAGTTCATTTTCACAACATTGAGAGCTTATTCTGATTTACCTTTATGATAAATAATTTTCCAAGTAAACATTGAATGTGTTGCTACTCTACCATTTGAAAAGTTATATATTGTAAAATTTCAATTGTCTAATTTGGTTAAAATTCATTTTGACACTTTAATAGATGATTATGTACAAATCATACTATAACTACATGTAATAGTATACTTCTCTGCACGAAAACTTTTATTCTATTATGTACCTCTTCTACAAGTTTAATTAGTAGTGCTGCTCAGTATAATTTTAGCCATTTTAGCCACTAACAAAAATATATAAAATGACAATAGTAATCAGAATTTAGACTTGGATCTGGCAGTTGACATTTATTTACTACCTAAAAAGGATTACCTTAAAATAGGATACCTTGTAATGGTAATGATGATCTGTATCAAAAATGATCAATGAATGTCCATGGAAAAGCAATACTTTTTTATGTACCAGCATACCATATATTGTGGAAATAACCCACACCACCACCTAAAATCAATTTTCTATACATGTATTTGGAAAAGGCATTAGGCCTACCCATCCATCAAAACATATTTTAATCTTTAAATAATAAATTTGCATATTCCACATGTAGGATTATACTTATTTCACTTTCTAATATATCTCTATAAGGAAAACTACGCTGTAAATAAGAATAATCAGACAGCAAAATAAAACATCTATCAATAAGTACAAAATAACTCATACTTCTGATATTTACAACATTGAGAGTTCAGAAGTTACACGTACCAAAGTAAAAGGTTTAATGACATCTAGTAAATAATTAATCCAGTGAACATGGATGCCAATAAACTCCTAGAGGCATAGCATACAGAATAGATGTTCTTGAACATTCATAATAAATCAACAGGTAGCTTTTACACTTTTAGAACACATTTGCCTTGAAATTTTAAGGGCTCTAACCTGATGAAATATTAAAACTAGCCTGGTAACAAAAAACAAGTGATAGATTATTATTATTCAGTAGATATTTACATTCAATCCTCAATAAAAAATTATATTTACATGGCTGTAAGCACTTATGTATGTAGTACTGCTAATAAGTTTGATATTGAATGCCTAAATGTATTTCATGAATCTGCATAAGATCTGTGTGCATCTTAGTTTTGTATCCTATCCAGCATATATGTGACAAACATTCTTTTTTTTCTGTGACAGAATATTGCATGCAAACAGATACATTCATTATATATAATGAATTACACATTTCAATGTTCCTCTACATTTTTAATAAAATCCCGCTTAGTGTCTGTCTCACGCAAGCATGAAGTATTTTTTTTTTTCTTTTGAATAACAATGTTTATCCTACGATGCATGTTGTAAAGGGTTGAGCCACTTTACAATGTGTTGTTTGCTTTTTATTACTATAAATATTCAATACAATTAGTTTTATTTGTTTCTAATTCTTTTTTAATACATTTTTTCAAAACCTTACATATATTTTCAATTCAAATGGATCATAATTATGGTGATATTCTATATCATTGAAATAATATCTTAATTAGAATTAAATTAATAATTTAATACAATTTAATAAGTTAATTTATTATATTTCATGATTGAATTCAATTCATACATGTAGTTTGTTATGATGAAGGACATATCCTGTCAATAATCTGAATAGCCTGGATAAATCTATTGACTAGGTGTGAATCAAGTCAACCTAATTAAATAAAATTATAGTTTACTACATGTATTAGACACACACAATTGTAACTTCTTACATCAAACACATACTTATTAAGTTTACTTTAAACAATTTATTCCTTTTGTTCATTCAAAAATAGATTTGATAAAATGATGTCAATATATCGTCTTTGAAATGAATCACTTGTTCACTTGTTTTTATTCCACAAGTTAGAGAAGTATGAATGATATCAATATCTACATGCGTATAGCATATGACAATATGGACTAAGATGTGAATGGTTCATTTATTACTGACGTATAGTCTGGATGCAAATTCATTCATTAAATGCTGTCATATTGCAAGAAATTAGATATGTACCGTACACAAATAAGTCATGAAGATAATGTTTACGCTTTTCTAAGAAAACTAGACAGAAGAAAAAGTCAAATTACTTTTTATGAAGTTATTCAATGCATCTAGAAGGTTACATTGTCTTGCACCATATACATTGTATGTGTGGCTACTGATAATTCATTACTTTTTGACATCTTTGCATCCAAATTGTTGATAAAATCGACACATAATATGTATTTATGAATATTCTATATTAATGACATGATTTCATCAAAAGTCATTTGTTTACCAAAGTAATATATATTTCATATCTTCAAATATGGTCAAAAATGATGCATGGTTTCACTTCATAGCTAAAAAACAAAATAAACTAACAGGTTTGTATCTTGTCCTAATCACTAATCATTAAATCCACATGGTAAGAAGTCATAACTAAATGGTAAAATAAGCTCCTTGTTTATATCTCATCTATTAAGTAATCAATTACAGTAATATATAGTTTCTGTGCACAATGAATATGAGTTTGTACACCGAACCGGAAGAAAAGTACATTACAATGTACATGCATGTGTGACATTGTAATCTATATATAATCGTAATGCAATGTACCTGGTAAACTTAAAATAACTGACATTAAGTAACCCACCAAACTCAGCAGTCTCCTGGAGCTGCATGCTGCAGAGTGCAGCTCTATTGAACAGGGGTTTTCATGTGCCCGGGAACAAAACCTGGGTTGCTAAATAACACGATTCACCTGTGCATTAAGAAACATATGACCAGCTTGTTATTCAAATCTGAGTCTTTCATGTCCCAGATGAGATCGAGGTGATATGACTCATTTTCTCCTTCCAGGCACATCCAAGTCGGCATTCAAATGTAAAAACTTTGACTCTGGTTGGACTCAGGTACACGAGTAGCCATTGGTGTGCTATGCTGTGTGCATGTGCAGGAGGCTAACACATACATTTTCTCATGTAAGCTCAGTGTCTTTACCATGTACAGGTAATAAAAAATCGAGGGTAAGACAGTCTCGAAAATTGAAGCCTATCAGTTTAGCCATCTAAGTCACAAATTGTATTGTGCCTTTCACCATGTATTTCTCATATCCTACACCACAGTAAGCACATCATGGGATGAACAGCATTTTAATACATTAAATAAATTATACTTATTTATATTATATAATAGATTTTTCATCAAGTGGTTATATTATCTATACATATTAACAAAGTATGTGTACTCTGTCTATTCTAATGGTTAGACTGATATATATATAGAGTAAAATGAGACTGATATTCATTTTGTTTTATTCCCAAAAACACAACCATTTCACATTTAATGATATCAACCTCATATTTTGATCATTTTGTCACAGCCATTGCCAAATATTCTGATCCAAAAATAATTACTAACAAATTACTTATGTGCAATCACTGTTTCTGATATAGGTAGTTTACAACCTTTGATCAATAAAATTAGACTTTTGACTGAAATAAATTGTGTATGGCAAAGATCTTTGGTTTTAGTGAAAGACTTATTTGAGGTTTTTTATCCTGACAATTTAATGATGATCTTAGTCTTTTATCACATTCATATGAACACATTTTAAAGTCTTTGCATCATTAGAAAATGCATCCCAATTATCACTAAATTCTAACATGTGATCATTATTGCCAACTTAATTATTGAAAATCTGTCATCTAAGGTTTGTACTTCAAAAGAAAGTGGAATATATTGCAAAATAAAGCAATTTCAATGTACATGTAGATTTGAGTTATTTACATGTACAAGACCCTAGTCTACTTGTGCAAGGAAGTTGGGGGCAGGAGAAATCACATGGTGTCAATGCAATTTTCATTACAAATTTGCTTGTACATTGCTAACCAAATATATAGCAACAAAGATTTACAAGGTCATAAAGTGTCCATATGTATGATGTACATTATGGTCATCAGTGTTTGCAGATTGACTACTTACAAGTTGGGTACTCTGTGATAGAAAAGTAACTCTGCATCATTTGTGCATTCAGAAAATAAAATAATGTACTGGAATGATTTATATGCACAAAGTTACTGTAATCACCTAAAATTGAATCTTTAGTGTACCATGAACAAATAAGGTTGGGTCTTTCACTATTTAATCAAACAGGGCTGAATAAGTTTTCACTTTGGATGGTAGGTCTATGACCTGAATGTACTGACATTCAATTATATTCTTATTATATTCTATCATTACATACATACACCATATACCATGGTTGAACAATATGTTTGAATGAGGGACCCTTATTCAATTATATTATGATAGCACTCATTATTGTGCACTACCAAATTGTCGGTATATAATTCTTCATTTGATGGTTATAACCTCACTGGTCATAACTTTATGTTGATTACACATAATAGCCTTAAATAAACATTTTGTTAATAAGTTCAAGTTGTTTAAGAGTAAGAGTAATAGCACTATAGCCATTATATGTATATGAATATGTTTCAGTAATATGTACATATTCCACATATTTCATCATATCAATTTACAAAATTCCTGCACCGACTCTCTGCAAAAGGTCGTGTTTACTTTTATTTTTTTTTTATTTATTTTTTTGCACAAATAAATGTTTTCACAATCTTATAATCAGAGCATATTGTATAGCTAAATTAGGGCGGTCCTCTATATTTTATGTTGCTTGATGATTGCCAATGATGTGACCAAAAACAACATCTTTCGATATACATTCTTTTAAATTTGACCACCATTGTACATTTAATATAAACTCATAATATTTTTATAAGGCGCATTCAAATCTCGTACATGCAAATAACAAAGATACTACTCCACAAAAAACAATAAGACATGAAGATTTCAAATTAGTAATAACATTTTTTTAAATCTCATCAGTTACTGCTTAGTACTTCCATCAATATATATCAATCAATTATACTAATAAGGACACTAATTAGTTGAAGATGTGCCAGGTATAAGACATTCTCCTGAAAGGAGCTATTATATATAAGACACTTGATACTGCTGTTGTCCTACATTTCTTTGGGACAAGTCAGATATGAAATCTAATTATTTAAACACCAATGGAATACACAAAGATGTGGCTTGTGATTGTCAAAGATTTGAACAACACCTGCATTTGCCTGTGCAAGGAAAAATGACCTGGGGATAATTTCTTATAAGCTGTCAGAAAGAAATACCAAACTACCTGAATTGAATCTATATTTCTAAGTCTAAGATTTGTGCAGATTTGATTTTTAAATATAGCATTCAAATAGTAACAATATCCTAATTAATGAAACATAATTATAAATTCAAAAACTCAAGGTCATTACTTTTGCTCTAGAAATAACTGTATGTTAATATGTTTGCATAGTTCTGATAATGTTAAAACAAACACATGAAAAGCTTGACCATACACCAGGATGATCTTATTCCTCCATACATGTATGCACATGGTTACTTTTAATTATTACATATTGATTTTATGATAATAGATGTATAATTACACCTAATGACTTTACAATTGACTTGCTAATTGATGAATCAATCTGCTATCTGAATGCATGTGAAAATATTTAAATTCCATTTTTTCGTGGAACTGTGAAACAATAAAGACATAAACATATCAAATGTAAAAAAAATAAAAGGTAAATAATGGTTCATAAGCTACATGTATAATATATATCAATATCAAACCTAAAACAAAGAAAGACAATTTTGGTCACACAAATGATATTTGAATTACCTATGACCCAGACCAAGCAAGTATGAACCATGAGAGAAAAGTAATTGCCAACATAGCCTCAATATAAATTGGCCATTATTTGCAGATTTGTGAGACCAAAAATTTACTATTTGAATCAGTGTTGATGTTGATGTTAAACTGAAAAAGTACTTTGCATATTATTATAAGTTTTCTAAATAATATGTACCAGTTATAATCAGTAGGCCCTATTACTTGTAAAAATTGAATATATTAGGCCATTCCCATCAATCACTACTTCAATGGAAGTATCATTATGTAAGACTTCACATAAACACAAGAATGATTCTAAAATATCGAACAAAAAAATTAAAAAGTCGAAGGAAAGGAGTAAGGGCAAAGGCCAATAAGGCCATGGCCATACCAATAATGAAAATGAACAGACGTTTCTCATCTTATTAGACAATGTTTTTGTCTATTTAGGTAGCCTCTCAGAGCTTCCTGGATGCTGGATGAGCTGCTGCTTGTTCAAAAAACTTTCTTTGTGGTGGTAGTGGAGGCCCTGGAGGGGTTGAGTGTTTATATCTCCCCCTCCCCCCCACCCACCTCCATTCTTGTTACTTGATCATTGTTGTGTTACACAGTAGACCAAGATTTTCAAACAGCCTTAATAAATTGCTTTTGCTTGCTATTGGTCTGTCAAGTTATTTACATTCCCACCTACTAATAATGTATTTAGTTTCATTTACTTGTATATAGTTTACATTGAAAATTTTCTAAATACACCAATGATTGTGTGCATGAAAATTCTATACGTTCTGTTACTTAATAAAAAGATGAGACTTCTTACAAATATTATTCTTTATTATAAGTAGATATATTGAAATGAATTCTTCATAGTATTTATATCAAAAACTATATTGCTTTATGAATCATACTTTATATTCACAATACAAGAACCATTTAAAATCATTACCTTAATGTTTGTCTAGAAAAACTGAATCCAGAATATCGTTTTAATACGTTGATCAGTGTGTCCAAGTGGTACACTCTCTTTCCTGTGTAAATTTGCATTTCACAATTTATCAAACACTACTGATATCACAATTTTCAGTGTGTAAGTAGCGTAATCTAAACACAAAGCTACATAATTTTAACTATGATTTAACCAGGGACACTTGAATATTTTAAACAACATTAAAATCTCTAACATCTCATATATAGGTGCAAGTCCTCAATGTTTTAACACAATATCCATATATTGAACATCTTTATAAGGTGTGCATCATAAAGAACACGTTCCACTTGCGTTCGTAAGTTAAATGATCACAGTATGTAAAGTGCAACGTCTCTTTGAAAATGATAACTTTCTACCTTTATTAGTATTTTGAAAACTTCGGTGTGAAGTCAGTTGAATTTGAAAGACGGGGTAATTTACACTTGATTTCTCTCCAGACTATGTAAGTATAACAGCGCGCTTACTTACTAGTCTAAATTTCTTACTTAACTAATACTGTTCATAAATACACACATAATCCACACATAAGAGCTGACGGACATTGCTCTATAACAAGAAAGTCAATACAATTTTATGAATGTTTGTGTACTTTTCAAGTATCAATTATCTTATTTGATATAATTATTATACGAAAAAGTGATATCCTCACTTTCATTGGTAGTTTTCACTGAATGGAGACCCATGTAAATAGATACATTGTTGTCTTACTATTCTAGCTAATACAATTCTAACACATTTAATAAAGCACTTGATGACTATTCAGATAAAGCTTTATGTCTGGCTGGATAGGTTGCCACAAAAGAACTTTATGTGTTTTGTTTTGTAAAAACATATATTACATTGTACCAGCAAAGTATTATTTTCTAATTGCGTGAATATTGCATGCATTAAGTAAGTGGCAATGGGTCGCATATTATGTTTAATTGTCTTTCCTTACCATTGGGTTATACAATCCAAAAATAACAATATAAATTCTGTTTTAATCTTAAAATATTTTCATCTCAGGAGAGATGTTCTCAATTTTCATTATAATTTTCAAATCAATACAGTACTTTAACCCAGGAAATATTGAAGAAATATGCCATGTTTAGTGGTGGTATATCGGTTAATTCACTGTCCGAATCTGTACAATATTGTACAAATGAGGGCAGTGAATTAACCGATATACAACTATTTAATATGGTATATTATCATTATACCACGCAAACCCTTCAAAAATGTCATTTCAAAACTGAAATATGACTTTTATCCGTGCAATACAGACGATTCATGGCAGCAACACTGTATACTAGTCTAGCTAACACTGTGCGCTGGTTTGCTACTTACGAACGTTTTTGTGCGTTTTTTTTTATTATAATACACAAACTAATCTGAATGTCGATATTTCAGGAGACTTTATATTATGAATATCAGATTTTGGTTATAAATTCTGTTCTTAATCTATTGACAGCATAAATATTCCGTCTTAATGACCTGAATCGAGTGGTTTCAAAATGGTGGATTCAGTTGTCATAAAAAAGGTACTAGGATTAAGTGTGGTATATGGAAAAATATACTCTGTCTGTTTTGTGCTCTCCGCCAATCAGCGTACAGCATTCAGAACTGTGTCACATGACAGGGGTATAATGTTTTTTTTTAAGTTCTAATTGAGAAAAAAATGTCAATTGTATTTTAACCATTTTGACCAGACATCACCCAACCCTGTTCAGACACCACAACCCCAAAACCTACAAAACTTTTGCAATGGTCTGTTTATGAAGGCTTGGGTAGTCCTCATTGAAAGTTCTACTGTACACAAAAAAGTGGTGTGTGGATCCCTTACTACTAGGTGCATTGGTGGATTAGTATTTGAAACCATGTGATGCCTTTGGCTTCTTTATGGCGTCAAATGACTCCAACATAGCTGACGTTGTCTGCCATTTTTATTATAAAATCATGAATAAACAACTAACAGAAACCTTTTGACAATGAGAAACGTAAGCTTGCAATACTACGCTGTACCTTGAACGATCTCTTATTTTCAGATGAAGTCTATCTAGTCAGGTTAAAGAGGAGTTACCCACACAAATCATCAAATTAGAGTATAAATATATAGATGGTTTTTCAACTTCTTCAAAGTGTTTAATTTTATCATACTCTGGAATTGTGTAAATTTTGTTTATTTGTTGTATGATTAAAGAAATAAGTATTTCAAAATGATCAGACTTTTATCTTATCTTAGGATTCCCTCATATCCGCAACAAGTTTCACATGTATGTGACTATTCTCATCAATAAAGCCTTAGTGCCCTGTGAGAAAGGTAAATTATTATTAAAAAAAAAAAAAAATTATTATTATTATTATTTATATCAAACATTGTTGAATTCCAATGTCTTAAACAATTTTTCATTAAAATCTACACCAAATGACACCCTAATACCCACATGTTCTTTGTAGGTTGGACCTGTATGTGCTCATAAATACACACCAAACAGGGAGGTATTTGTTTACAAAACTGTGTCAGTATTATTATGATGATAGAATGCCAAAACCAGACAAAGATCATTACATATGTTTTGGGCAGGTGACAACAGTTATTTTTCAATTATTTTGGTAACCATAGTAGCACATTATTACCATCAAATTATAAGATGCAAACACCTGATTTCATTCCTTTGTATCGAATAATTAGCTGTAAATAAATCTATTTCAGTTATTTGTATGAATTCATTTGTATATGTATACAGTGAAGAGCTTGGATATAAATTGTCTGTGTTCTGAATCCAGATACTGGTACAACTATAATAAAATGGAACTTCATGAAGTACAAAAACATGATGGATAAAAAGATTGAACTGCATCCTGCAATTCTATTTCATCTGAATTTATAAATAGTGACCACTATGGCATATACATGTACATGTAGAGATATTAATCTGCAATTTTTGAAATTAGTATCTATTTCTTATTATCTGCAGCATTTAATAGGAAAATAAATTATGTATGATATTATGCCAATATACCGGTAGATGAAGGAACCTACAAAAGATTTTCAATTTTTAAAGATTTTTAGCCTATAAATCTTATTTTTGCACAAGTTAAAATGTCTTGGAATCAAATGAAAATTGATAAGCTATTTTTCATAAAAGCTACAAAATGCTTCCACTTTCCAAAGGTAAGTCTCAACAGTATTATTCATAATTATTTTATTGAACTATTCATTAACATTAGACTAATTAGAGGACTCTTTCCTCAAATCTATAGGGCTATATCGAGTCCTTACAGAGGCTATCCGATATACTCCTAATAGACTTGGAGAAAGAATCCTCTAATGTTAATACTACTTACACCCGAGTCAATTACTTCTAATATATCCACATACGAACTATTTATATTCTATGAAGATATCAATGCATGTCTTACAAAAGTATTACCTACTAAATGATTTTAAAATGGTCAAAATAATCTTGCTGTCTGATAACAAATTTCGAGAAGTTTTCATTTTACCATCATGGTAATCATAGATACATGTAGGTCTAAATTTCACAAATGAAAAAATGTCTTACTGCAGTCAAATCACTGTCAAATATTTCACTTAACTTATACCGACTTTCAGGCCTACATGTACATTGCAATATGCAACCAATTTGTTTTTTTTTTAATAACTATGTTTATCCATCAGAGATGTATGAATATAGGTCCCATTATGCTAATAACTTGTCAACTGGATTATAATCCAACAGTATTACATGTATGTCCGGTCCATCAATATCTAAGTAACACCAATGTTGCTTAAGTTGGGAGATTACCAATACCCATTCTAATCCATAGAGCCAATGTCACATCTGTGTGATCCATGTTATTAAGATGAACAGAATCTGATGTGATGTGAATATGCTACTGGTAAAGCAGGATGACCATACATGTACCTGACATGGACTGATTACACTACCTTAATTTCAACTGTTCTTTTCCTGAGTTGAGTCGAACTATATGATCTATACACTAATGCATTATTCTAAGTTGATGGACATAATGACCTCTGATGGTCAATCTTTGCTGCTTTTACCAATCTGTATCTACAACTGTACAATTTCTAATATAAAGTTGCATATGCTTTCTATTTTTGCACTAACGAATCCTAATGTTTAAATAGATTTTAAGTGTAGGGTAACATAACCAGTTATCGCCCCCAATCAAATGCAAACAAACTGGGTGAAATCCTCTTGTTTTTATTTATTTTTTAATACTGTATAATGTATCAAACTTATAACAAGACCCGTAGATAGTTGTATGTTATCTTAAAAGAAAACACATTTACCAACAAAAATGGTTTTATCTATGATTTTAGATTTCGGCCCCCCACGTTTCAGTAATTGGCCCTTCTATATGTTCAAACTAGAACCTTATGATTGTGTAATAACCTACTCAAAACATTAACTAAAACTGATCATGCGCATTCATCCAGAACAAAATATGTAGTAATCATAATGATTTTAGTAGATTGTAGGAAGGTCATAAACTTAAACTTACTAGGGCCGAAAACTGGAAGGCAAATTTAGCTCTGCATGACACGGACCTTACAGAATCTGTGTAATTATCGTGTTGTTGCCTTAAGGAAAAGTCTTTATGACCATATATTATGATCATCGTGAAGGACTCTTGTTGACAGATTATAATCCACTTTACTGCACACGTCCATGTTATTTGAATGAAAAACAATTGTATTTTTCACTACAGGGGCCGATTTCTGAGAGAACCAAATTCTGGTTATGTTACCCTAATACATGCATCCAATACTGTTCTGTAGCACTTATAAGATATAAAAAGGGTACGGATTTGGTAAGGCAACCATATTATGTGTATGGTTAATAGTGCAGAGTTGCAAGAGATACATGTGTACAGACAGCTCTCATTGCATTCATACAAAGAAGTTGAGAAAGAACATGAGTGCACCACAATATATCTGGTGTAAATGTCATACATAGTCAGCTGAGCAACCTGTAGGCTGACACATCTACTTCTGCATTTTACTTAGAAATTTTTTCATTTCTATGTAAAAGTGCACTGTCTTGGTAAGATCTCATACTACATGTACTAATAAACTGAGCTGTAAATCAGATACATTCATTTTTTCAGAGATGGTCTCCATCAGTGTTCGTGCTGTACAGATTTATCTTAGCAACTTATGGTCTGGTGGCACTCATGTTTGTTGGTTTATCATCAAGTGATGCAAAATTCTTTGCTTATCTCACCAACTGGACTTTTATGTTATTGGTTATATATTTGTTATTAGCATTTGCCATTACTCTTTTACTGTACAATAATGCTATCAAAGGTTAGTATGATTTAATATATTCTATGATAATTTTTACATGCTTTCCCAGTATATACTGTTTGCATTCTAGTGGGTATATGGTGCTGGACTATGCTAGACTATTAAAAGACAAATTACATGGAATTGCATTCAGTAACTTAAGTCACACAGAGTTAGCAGCTGAAATACCATTAACTTATTATTTTGTATCATAATTTCCATCCATGGGCCCTTAAGCATCATGAGGATGGAAAGGGTGTATGTACAGTATACTAGTATAATTTACAAACACTACCATACACTTAGAATGCATAATAGATTATATATGGTAATGTGTATGGTATAGTGTTTCCACATCATACATGTAGTTGTATACAGATCCCCCGACTCCCTATCATGCATGATGCTGGGGTCCATGTTTCCATCCGTGCACTATGTCCTCAGTCTCTTGATATATTTCAGAGGAGAAAAGACAAGTCATGTACAATAAGCTTTGGCATCTCAGAACATCATACGCACCACCATCAACTTATTCTTCATCATCAGGAAATACAGATGTGTCTGAAAGACAATACAAATTAAAATCGGATAGTCATCCAAATATCCATAAACAAGCGCAAACGTATAGAAAATCTCATATAACAACATTATCAGCAAAGAGGAAACCTGTACCCAAGAAGAAAAAACGCAAGTTAAATAAGATTAAAAAGAAAAGAATCAAACAAAGAGGTAGTCTTCATGTATTTGTGCAGCAAATGTCACTAAACAGAAATTTTACTAAACCTTCAAATGAGAGCGAAAGAGTATCTTATGATTTTCAAAGGATGACAACTAATACTAATGATTCGTACACTAAAGTGTTCAGATTTAAAAAGGCGACTTTGCATAAAGAAGATTCTGGAGCAAGACTAATTTCATATTCAATGCTACAAAACAGAATACTTAAAAGAAAGTCTTCATTCATGCCATCAAAAAACAAAAGACCACATAAATTTAACATGATTTCTGAATGCCAAACAGTGATGTCAACCAAGGACAATGAATCATCTACATCAAAAAATTATAACATTGAAAATAGTTATGATACAAATTTAGAAAATGAGACAAATTTTCTAAGTTATGAAAAATCTTTCAAAAAGAACAATAAAATTCAGCAAATTTCAAATAAAAGCAATAAGGATAAAAATAATTTTGATATATTTCGAGAAACTAATGACAAGGAAAGCTTATTTGATAAAAGAAAAATCCAGGTATCAAAACATTCACAATTATTGAAAGGTAAAAATATCAATGCAGGTAGTCTTGGCAATATGTTAGAGACACTCAAGGGAAATGAACTGTTTACTAAAAGCTCACAAGGATCATGCAGATTTCGTGATATTTATCTACCATCATCTAATATTCCAAAGTCAGTTGTTCCTCAGTTGAAGAAAAGAAAAAAAGACCCACTATTGAATATGTAAGTTAAGATTTAATAAGTAAACATTTTCAAACTTCTCTCTCACACACACGTTTTTAAGTATAAGTAAACAATATACAAAATATTAACAGAAGTTAAATGCAGCTATTCTAAAGATGGTTTCAAAGAAATATGATTCTCCGAATAGCATTTCTATATTTTGTAGTATATGTGTATCAATTAAGCAAGTTAATTTAATAAGTAATTTAGTGGTGAGCTGTGGTAGCGGCCGCACATCCAGATAAACTTTTTTTGAACTATTTATTACTTATCATTTATTCATAACCTTACACTTGTTTGCCCACTTTTTATATCAAATCTCATGAAATCTGTTGATATCACTGACACCATCCTTCTATTCTGAAAACCTAGATCTGGCCGTGCTTATTCATTTCTTAAAGCCTATAAGACATTTTCATTTAAAATCAAACATTTCTTTTCATTTTCAGACTTGCTACTGTAACATGGCTGGTGTTTACTCTATGTAGTGGTGCTTCTATTGTAGTATCACTAGGTTACTGGATCTTCATCTCTCTGTACCCAGAGACTAAAGTAATATTACATATTTGTATCATAAAAAATATAATATATATATATATATATATATATATATATATATATATATATATATATATATATATATATATATATATATATATATATATATATATATATATATATATATATATATATATATATATATATATATATATATATATATATATATATATATATATATATATATATATATATAAGAAAATCATAATATATATTCTTAATTACAAACAGTTAAATGTATAACAAACTGTTGGTTTCATTCTTCTTATCGGTTTATTACAGATTTATCTACAGACATCAAAATGGGTAGATTTGCATGTCCATTTCATCAATGCTGTAATAGCAATTATTGAGCTATTACTTACAAAGGTAATCATTTCATTTTTGCTACACAAATCTTTCTTTATATTTAGATTTCAATTTGTCTCTATTCTAATATAAATGGTAACTGTCATTAAACAACGTGTTACACGGTACTATAAAATGATTAAAACAATGGGATTGTGAACCTAGTGTAATCTGTAATCTGCCCATGTGATTCCTGATGTAAACACCTTTTTGATCCTCTTTATGGTAGACTCCTGATTCTAACTATATATAGATCATAGAGTGAACCTGAATATAGTGGAAACCTGTCTTTTGTGGCCACATTTTTCTACCTACATTTTGTGTGTCCATATAGACTGGCTCTAAAAATGTTACTGCCCAGGCCCATCCATGCACTTGCATGATGAACCAGTGAAAAGCTCTCATAAGTGCATTCATAATCTGGCATGATAACATCAGCCACTGTGCCAAACACGTCCACAAGTGTTCATAATTCATATCCTATATGCCATGATTCACAATGTCTTGTAGCCATTGTTTGATATAGAGTAATCAACTTCTTTTGAGGTGGCCGCCAGTTACTGCGACAGAAGTATAACTAATTGTATGATTATCATTACTTTTGATCAAATTCCAACCCACACCGACCCCAACAAATCATGTAACTTAAACCGCTTACATACATATATATTTATCATACTCGCAACAGGTTTCAATAACTTTTTTATATTTCAGATGAAAATCAATTTCCTTCATGTCATCTATGTACAAGTATATGGACTCATCTTTGCTACATTCAGCATATTGTACTGGCTGGCTGACCGGGAAAACCATGTTATATACCCTATATTTCTGGACTGGAATGATCCGTATATTGCTTTAGCAACAATCGCAGTTACTCTACTATTCATAGCACCACTTATTCAATTGTTTCTTTTGGGGATTTATTTTATAAGACTGGCATTTTTCAAATACTTTCTATGTTGAATATTAATAATATATACATAGATCTACCCTTTTTATGCTTGATATCTGTATTCATTTTCTTCCCAGATATGTTGAGCATTTTAGCTGGATTTTTGTCCTAATAAAACCTTAAGTATATTTTCATTCCTCATATGAATATTTTCTAAAGAATGCAGGACATTTCTATGGAACTTGCGTAGCAACTGGGCACTGTCATATATTGTGTACATAAATTCATTTTGAATTCAAATAAATCCAGGACTTTTCAACAATTAACTTAAAAGTTGTATAATTGGAACACATTTTAAAGCATTCAACTTTTTAAATATAAATGAGATTTAAAAGCCAATTATTCAATATTTACGAATTATACATGTAAGAGTAAAAGTCAGTGAATCCAATAAATATAGATAGATGATACATAAATATATATGAGACCAGTAAATATAGTAATGACATGTTAGAAAAGTGTTAGATACATTGTTTCATTCACTATATACACAGCAATAACAATATTAAACAAAGAAAATAATTTATGAGTATTATACAAGAATTTGAAAGAGCTACATGTACTTTTAGGAACCAAACTCACAGAATGGCAATCCTTAGATTGTCACTTGAAATTGGCCCAATGAAGCTGTTGCAACAACAAGTCCCGCCAAAATGACAGTGAGTTTGGTTCCTAAAGGTAGCTTTCAAATTCTAGTATAAAAGCATGAATGAATGAACCCAGGATGCTAGAAGTTTAAATTTATGAGTAATTCCAGGATAATCAGAAAAACCTTCTGCACTAAGAAAATCATAAGCAAAACAATATGCCATTATGCACCAACATATATGGCCATTAAGGTTTGCTGGTCATTGTGATTAATGTCACAACAATGCCTTGGAGCTTTCAATTTTTCTGAGGTGGGCCATTGTATAAGAGTGCTATTCATTTGTTAAACATAGAGTTTGTATGTTCACAATAAGGAGAAGTAGGTGTAAAGTACCTATTTGAAGGTGCATGAAGCATGAACTTTATACTGGAAGTTATAGTGTTGCTATGAAATATGAATTCTTTTTTATGTTAATTACTTAACTAAGTGTGTGGGGTATACATTGTCTATTTCTAAGATTGTATATTTCATAAATGATCATAGATCCCCGTCACAATAACGACATGATTATATAATAAATCTGTTTAATATGTTTTATGGTGTGATGGTTCATGCTGGCTCATAGGCTACAGATTCTATCTTATTAATTCGAGGTGATGGAGAACCTTTATAAACATACCAGATTTATTAATATTACTCTATCTGTATGAAAGTTTAGCTCAACAGAGGTCTATATAGTTGGAAATGAGTGAAATGGATCACCATTAGGAATATACAAATGTATATATATTATCAACTATACCCCTCGTTATACCCTTCAGCTTGCTCAGGGCACAACCACACCTGCACATTAACACAAACGTCTATTATTCATTTTGTTGAAGGTCGATCAATAACGTTACATTAGTAATACGAGTGGGCCTCATTCGTAATATAACAACATGAGCTTATCTGTTATATTCACTCTGATTGTGGGTATCAAGGTGATTATATTGTCAGTCTATATACTGATCGTTTTTAATATTCCTTCAAAGCAAATGCAACCACTTACCTACTTTACAATAGTCTTACAATTATTACTGGGGATCATGCCAAAGTTAATCCTATCATTAGATACTGTCTAAATTGGTGTGAAAACGTACAATACTATTACCCCACAACACGGAAATGAATAACCAAAACAACAATGCGGAACATAAAAACTCACATGGTCACATCTGCTTCAGCAGAAATTCAGCAGAAATGTCTGCATCCTAGTTAAAGCTCGAGAGGCAGGTAAAACTATCAGTGAAACAGTGATTACAGCGTGAGAACCGAACCACACCGATGTCACAACGTATCCAGCAACGAGCTCCCCATTGACCGTTGATGTTACGCATTTCCAAGGACACTGCATACACATGTATATTGACTTACTACCAATAAACTTAACAAACATTTTTACAGTGATTTGGAGCGAATATATATAAACATCATACTCTCACGATATTCATGTTCATGTATTAATCCTGGGTGCTATATAATACGTTGGCATGACCTTATGCTGTGTTGTGCAATTGACGGTCAACATATAATAATACGCAATTTTATGTGGTCCTCACTGCAACAAACATGTATATATCTCAGTGAAACACGTACATGCATAAAAAATTATATAACCACATTTTTACAATATTTAGCACATAAAATGCTTGAATGAACAAACATAAAAAATAAAATAAGCTTAGCAATGTCATATTTACCGCAAGTCTCTGAATAAATTAAAAATACAGTACACGTCTATTGCCACTTTACCGCAATTTCAGCTTCTTATTTTATTTTTGATTACTCGTTTGTTATGTAAATTTGTGTTGTACGTTATCATTTGTATTATGTGCGATGTGCAATGTCATCGGTTTACAATTATTGTAATATCATATTGATTTAACTTTTTTACCAAATTTTGGAACATTAATCAGTTTTGTTTGATAACATATACCAGCTGACATATACATATGCAAACAGAATGAAAATAAGTAAAAAAAACTGCGACGGGTGGAAGAAACGTCTTTATCCAAAGTCCCCCGGCTGTCTGCAAAGGCAAGCTAGTCAATATGGGTCACTAATTGCCCAACATGGTCACTACTCGCCAGTGCAGTATGGTATCAACGGAAATATTTCAAAATGGACTTAAAATGTCCCGTGTGTAACATCCCACGTGCGCGTCGCAGTTGAACGGCGGGGAGACTGTCTACGTTATTACAGACTCGCATCCCGTCAGACTGACACAAGCCATTGGCATTCATACACACCTCCTTCAAGGACTAGTCACACTATCAATATGACTGTGAAGGGTGTCCATTAAGCCCGATCCTTTATATATGCGCATAAAATTTAGGGAGGGGATTTGACGAAGTTTGCAATGCAACTGCAAACTATTGAAAATAAAGTTATGGTTAAAAATTCATTTTCTCACTTAATATTTGGTGGTTGTTATTGAAGTTTTTTGCACAATGCTATTACATGCTCTATATACACACGTCATAGGTAGATCCTGGGCGGGGGGGGGGGCCAAGGGCGTGTGCGCCCCCTCCCCCCTTCCACCAAAATGCTTCATTTCCATCGGGTTTGGGCATGTCCGCCATCGATCGCGCGTACAAAACCAGTTTTCATGGTTTTGGCCTTATCAATACTCTTCAGAACTGAGAAACACTATGCAACCCGTCATGTGGAGACTGCGCTGAGATCTGTAGCAAATGTGCATACATGTACTTCCAATAGACGCCAGCACTGTTATAGAAGACGATTTCCTGAAAATTAGGTCGCAATTTTGGGAAGTCCCCTTGCTGTGTCAATGAAACCATGCACAATGCTCAGGATAGACACATAAACCTCATGGTTTTGGAAGCATTGTGTTTTGATTTGACTGGCAACGATCTCAACCTATATTGACATGATTTAAAGAGCGTATGAGAGCATTCGCAGTTTTAATGCACTGTGCATGTCGACGTGTTCAATGGGTTAACTTTGCACTAGTTTGAATGCTTTGCGTGTACATTCACGTATATTTGAAGTGTCATAACGGCCTACTTATACTATACTTATTACATGAATGATGACAATACAGCATTAAACGTGTAAATAAAACTTAATATAGGATAATTTAATTGTCAGTGGATACTGTAACTATGAGTGGGATAATATTCATGAAATTGTTGTTTTGATAACAGATTTTTAGAGGTAAGACTGCTGTTGATATACAAGGTACAGCGAAGGTATAATCAATTGCTATTGGTATACACGGTATAATCAATATATAGGCCTTTTTTGGTTGATATTTGTTTTTTCACAACACTTTATTTTTACCTTCATTGACAGTTTCAACAACTCCTGTTGGCATCATCAAAGTGTCTTCCCGTGCATGTCAGGGGGTCTACTAGTTGTGAAAAAAAGAAATATGAACCAAAAACATTTTACACCAACAAAATGAACACATTCAAGAATATAAAGGCCGAATCAATGTAGGCCTATCTCACGAGGGGTGGGGGGCGGGGGGGGGGGGCGGGCGGTCCTCACATTTTCGCGGTGACTACGGCCGTGCTCCGAAATTGGGTGTCTCTTTAAAAAAAAATGGCATATTGATGGGTGTCTTTTTCACATTTTGGTATATCTGAGGGTCTTTTTATCATTCATTGGTATATTTCTGGGTGTCTTTTTCACATTTTAGTATATTTATGTGACATTGTTGTCAGATATATAGGTATATTATGTCAAATTTGTTTGTTTATTAAACCAACATTACTAATGGTCAAAACCAAACATAAAGCCACGTGTGATAATGCTACAACAGGGCCGTAACTACATGTGAGGTATGGGCAGCAAATGCAGCCAATGTTTTGGGGGGAATTGTTCTTAAGTCATATACTGAATGAAACTGATCTTTAACGTACATGTATGTGTTTTTGAATGTTACTTTTCTGTTTGAAATAGCATCAGACGTTTGAAGTAAGCTCAGACGCTATGAAAAAGGGTCTAAATTACAAAATGTTCTTTTGGGGGGGGGGGGGGGGGGGAATCCTCCGCGAAAAGCTGTGCACCTTTGGCTTTTCCCTGCATCCTTGCTCTTAGCATTTTCGCTTCCATATTTTGGAATTTCTAGTTCCGACTCTGTACAAGTAATACATGTACTTTGACATACATAATTCTGAATGATAATCTGTTTTGATATCCCAGCACTATTTGGTGCCTTTGAGACAAATATATTTAAACACAAATCTAAATGTATGACGATGGACTATACATAGCAGACTACCTGCAGGAAGAGTGTTTTAAAAACGAGTATGATAATGGTAAAATAAAGGAAGTGGTAGACATGATAGAATCTCAGCTTTACAATCATTCCAAAATTCATATATATGTATCCCAGGACCATTTATATGTGGCGTGTATTTCAGATCATAAACGATTGGATAGATTATAAGTTGTATAAGCAGACAAAATACTCTTTGATGATTGCTTTACTTGACTTGTGAATCATATTATTAAGATAGAATCACTCTGTTTATTCACTTGAACGATAAGGGGTTGGGTGCGGTGACATACTTTTCATTTCTCGTTTACTGGGGGATGGCGGGGGGGTGGAGTCGGACTTTCATTTTGTAAGACATATGGTGGGGGGGGGGCGGGGGGGGGGGACTTTCCTTTTCGGATGTTTCCAAAATCTAATTGACCCCCCAAGCAAATTGTAAATGTCCGGGCCCTAGCGAAGGGTTTTATCGTTGCATTTATTCCATTATCATACACATTTGATATTTATGATGCAGATTATCAATACAATACAATGCAATATAAGACAATATAAAACAGAAAAATACATAATATGAATTCTTATAGCGCAAATTTCACGGCCTGCTCATGTGTGCTCTTAGGACTTCTTACACAAATGGTGCATTAATTGGGATTTATAAATCATACGCCAAAGATTGTCCAATAGACAGAGGAAGTTTATTCCATAATTTAGGTGCTACTATTTTAAAGGCCCACGTTCTCGGCTTTATTTTCTGTGAAACGTCAAGCACACATTTCAAAATCAGTATTTAATAACAATAACAAGAATAACACATAGAAATTTGAATGAAGTAGTAACTTGTATCGGGAAGTTCCAGCATTCGTGTATATTGAGAGTCATGTCACCTAATACTGGCAGAATATTAAAACGCACACAATTTTATTTGAGTATATTGAAACAATGGGGGCCTTTAAATTTAACACCAAGTAGAGCTTTTGTCCCTATCCAACTCACTATATGTAAGTACTTGCAAGCACTGTGTCCGTACTAATCAATTGCTGTTTAGAGGCGCTAAGCGGTACCGATAGTCTAGGAGGCAGTAGAGGAAGTTTGACACGTCTGACCGACTGTCTCCGAAGAAATAACGTTTATCTCCCTTAACACACGCGCCTCGCTACGGTCTCCATGATTCTTTTACAATAGCGAGATAGTAAGGAATCAAAGTACTGATTTAGTTGTGCCCTAGGCTTTACTAAAGTTTTGGCTGGCTTTGTCGCAACATCAGCACACGGCATTTCCTGACCACTAAATGTTGGCATTCAAAGATATTGCATTATTTTTCTCTTTTCCAATACAGAATGTCCGGGAAGCACATTGTATTCATTGCGGGAGAACTGAATCTTACAGAAGGAGGCACTGTTGGTTTTGTATACCACTTGATGAGAATCGTTAGGCAAAAGAGCTCTGATGTCAAGATTTCGTTCATAGGATCAAAGTCCTACGACCATATTGACAGCAGTGGACGAACGTTTTTAAATCAGGTAGAGTTGGTTTTTGCTACTAGGTCTAGTAATTTAAAGTATCAATTTTTATTGGAAGCCTTTACCATTACAAAGGGCTATTGTACAATTATTTGATCCGCTGCACTTATGACGTTACGTTTCTTGCAGTTTAATATTACATATGTTGGGCCTGACCCAGACGAGGATGCACCACCGAGTGTCCACCATGCCTATCGTGATGTGCACACATATTACGACGAGTCCTTATTAGAGTCATGTAGTCACGTGATCGTGCTTTTGCCACACGGTGCATTTGCAATGAAGGTAAGGTACTATTGTTTTGTGTGTGATTTGTATCTGATATTATAAGGCTGGTGATATGCCACCTCGTATTATTGTTCATATATTCACCGCATTACTAAATATATAAAGATCTAGATTAAAATTGCCACAATATCGGGGGCGGAGGTGTCGATTCCGTTATGAAAATCCATCAGTGGAATGATCGATGAAAAAAATCATTGATTGGTGTGATGTTATCCTCTTTGTGGAGATCAACGTCTATGCACTGTAATTTGATTTCCACGAAGACGATACAATTAATATTGACCTATTCTAAATGGATCCGTACGCATTATTTGAACATCCACTCCTTCCATGGGTTCTGCACTTCTTGAACAGGGAGGCGCAAGCAAGACTGCATGTCGCTAATAGTGGTTCCGTACGATCCTGTACCGTCCCGTTAACGCGTTCCGTCTACATGTTGAGGCTCGTGACGCACTTAACTATCTTGGACATTGGCCCTGTACTAAGATCCACCATGTAATTAAATTGAGAACTTTCATTGGTAAATGTTTCACATAATTATGGGTCCGGCATCTTCTATACACGCCACTGGAATTTCCACAAAAAATATGGGGAAAAAAACGAAGATTAATTTTATTTATATCTAAAACGTAATTGCTAAAAATCAAATATTGCTTTCGTTTATTACTCAAGAATGGCTTTATAAAACCACTGCCGGAAAGATCTACTCACGCCCTTTCGAATGGGATATTACGCGACCGAAAACTCGAAGAAAAAAATGTGCCAAGTAATATACACATAATATAATATAACTTGTTTACTAGCCTGGGACCAGGTGATGTGAATGCTACGCAGACACCCAAACGACAAATATTCTTTCTGTTTTAATATCATATAATCTGTATTTGATTGTTAAATATGTTGAGCATTTCAGGATGATGGATTACTCTCAAAACTGTATATCGATGGTGCTCCAGATCCGGAAATTCTTTTGATAAATAGTATCTACAAGCATCAATTAGATTCGTGGAATAAAAATCTGGAGATGAAAGGTTTGAAGAATACCTATCCTTTTCTACATTATCAGTCTTATATGTACCACCCTTATTCCACACTATCAGTTTTATATGGTTGTTGCATATGTATAAATTCTTACATCAACGGTAGTTGTTGAATCAGTTTCAAAAGTCCCTGCCATGTATGTCCATATTTCGTTTGGATGCACATGGCTTTACAAACATCACATACATTTTCATGGATTGTGATAATAATATCTGCTCTTGCCGTTTTCGATTTGTATATATTTGTAATTTGCAACCATAATATTCTCTTCGGTATGTAATAACACCAGCAGAGTATTATAGTTATTGTTGAGTAAAGATTGTATTTCATCACTCTTTCTATGTTTGGGTCCATTTTTTTATGAATTATTATGTTTTAGCACGTATAAACGGAGGAAGCCTGGAAGAACCATTTCCAGAGTTGGGGGAGTGTGATCTCATGCAATGTTTTCGTAACATTAATATCCGTCTTGTTCTATCATTAGGATATAAAACGTTCAGGTAATAGATGATTGTATCTTGTATAGATATGCAAATTTAGAAAATGAAACAGAATGCATGTAGTAAATACTCGATAAACATATGATCAATGGCCATTACAACTTGTTACGGATACCCTGATATTTGCATGTGACTTCTGTTAGATAATATATGTATCTGACAAGGAAGTGAATATAGCATATGCACGATAATGTGAACATATGGTGCATCCTCGTGATGCATCTTCATGTGCCAACAGATCTTTCCAGCTCTATCCCTTTCGAGCACTCTATGTCTGCTGTATTGTTGTCCTCTACGCAATATATCCGTATTTTACTCAAATCAATAGCCACATGTTATTAATGTATCCCGTTAATATGTGTGTCAGGATGGCCGGGCGGTCTAATGAGCCTGTTTTAAGTGCTAGGTGAATTGATGTCACAGTGGCAGTGGTCTAGTGTTCGAGTCCCTGCAGAGGCTATGCGATATATCCCTATAGACTTGGTGAAAGAATCCTCTACTATCAATACTTAAAGTTTTTTTTATCCCAGTCAGTTAATTTTCAATATATCTACATGGTATGTGTTTTATAACTACAGACAATGGGAAGCTGAATGGAGAATTCCGGATTTGCCACTTGCTTCTGCCATTAAAAGTGAAAACGCTCACGTGTCTGTAGCTCCCCTTGGACCCCTTCGCTGTGTAAATACAAACGCTCCCAGCGAGCTCATTCAGGTCAGTGACACGTATCGCACATAGTCGATGTGAACGTGAACTAGTAACGTCTATTTATATGTCTGTCTCCCAGGCAACATATTTCATCAGCTTCATCTACCACCAGGTTGAGTGGAACCTTTTTTGAATAGTCAATCGTCTGACATTTACCACTTTACTTGTTTTAAGTTAAATTTTAAAGGAAGCCGACGTCGGCTCCCTAGCCACTACCAATTTTAACAGTGACCCCCTTGGTATGTTCATGCACACATATTATATATGGCTGTGGATTATTTCCTCTAGGTGTTTACTCTTGATTGTGAGGAACTGGTTCAAACATTTGGTGACAAAATGGCCAGATGTTTAGAAAAGACTGCCAAAGTTTTGAATGATACCAAGAAAAATACATTTGAGTGGACAATTTTTACGAATCAAACACAGCAAGTGTCGTCTAAATTCAAAAAGGTATAGGTGGGATTATAATTCAGCCATATTCTATACTACTTATCAGACTTTATCATGCACTAGTTGCGCAGGCAAACTTAAGGATAATATAAGAAGAATGTACATACACATAGTAATCCTTAAATGTGTATTTTGATTATATTTGCTCAGCACAACTCTGCTCTCTTTCGTATTCACGTAAGAAAAATGTGTGACCTCTGTACTCTGGAGAAGGAACTAAGTAAGGCGCACCTTGTTATACAGCACGGAAGCCTACATTGGTGTGGTTACAGGTAATCAGCATTTTTATGCAATGTACGACTCCTCAACATGCAGGTTCATACTAGTTATTCAACATTTTGTGTATGTAAATATATATATTTTAGCCAAATAAACAACCACTTACATGAGATTAATCCAGGAATTTCGAGAAATGGAAACATTCATGGAATCTCTTGAAAAGTGGGGCAGCTTGAGTTAGTGTTACCATAGCCGTCGCTCTTTCAAGTCATTACCGTGATTACACAATATTATAGGAAAATGAGTTTTCCACCCTAATACATTTTCTGGATACATCATTCCTTATGTCTACATTCCATTTAAATGTTTTAATGATGTAGTGTATGCTTTATTTTCAGCGGTCTGGAGACCATAATGAGCGGTATACCAACTCTGTATGCCAAGAACAGCGATCTGCACATCTTTCTGCGTGAAATATACAGGTGACTTTAAATTGCTACATGAACAATATGCATCATTTCAATTTTTAAATATCATTTTGTGAGAATTTCTTGTTCTGGATTTTTCATATCAAATAGTTAGCAATAACACTTAATATTGGACCGATGTATCAAGATGTATCAAAGTGAGATCTGATACAAAATATTGTGCATGTAATTATATAGGTTTTAAAATATCTTTGTATTTTAGTACTAAAGCCGATATATTTTCTTTGGCCAATGATGAGGGAGAAATGGAGCAAAAGATCAGATCTTCCATCATAGATCGAGAAGACATCATGTCTGAAACAATGAGTTTGGCAGATCGGCTTGAGAAACACCAACTGTGGATGGGGGCTTTAGAGAGTACTTCATCATTTCTGGGTATATGTTAAAGTGTACCATTATATTTGCTAGTACATTAACAATACTTTGAACCACAATTCTCTCGCCTCAGTTGAATTAGAAATATGGTTAACAAGCCTGTCATTATATTTGACCCTAGCAATTCATGATATTAGTGTTTGTTTGTTGCAGGTATACCATTAATTTGTAATAACACACAAGGAAATGGTGCATCAAAGAACACAGATGTTGCAGAATGTAGAAACAGCAAGCCCACAAATATCCTCCGGCCAAACATGCTTGCTCAACTTAAACTGACTGATATTAACTTGAGCGAAAAACTTATAGGTAATCTATAACCCCCCCCCCCCCACACCACCCACACACACACACACACAGCACAGCACAGCACAGCACACACACAGCACACACACAGCACACACATAGCACACACATAGCACACACAACAAAAACCTACACAGACTGTTATAACTGTAATTAATGCGGGGTCAAAAAAAGTTACAAAATAATTGCAGTAGGATGATCTTATATACACATATAAATGTATCCCCCAGGCCTACATAATATCTTGTAAAAATGTTAGCCTACGTGTACATGTACATGTAAGGAATGTTAATTGCTTGCTTGTTGCTTGGCGAGAGGCTCCATTTTGATCCTCACTTGTTTTTAATGGTTAGAAATTTTATTACATAATATGTTTTACTCATAGGCCAAAGTCAAAATGATGTTAAGGAAGGCGTATATAAAGATAGAAAAGTAGCTGTGAAATGCATACACATGACAAGTTCTTTTGTTAAGCAAGCCATAACAGAATACGATATTTTGAAGTAAGTACTATTTTAAGTTCTAAGTTCTTTGATACAAAATTCGTATAAATAAGTTCTTTGATAAACAAGTAACATTTTGTATTTACGAAGTTCATCTTCACGCACCACAATAAGCTTACATATATACATTGATTGACAGTTTCGGCAACTGCTGTTGCCATTTTCAAAATCTCTGCGCATGTCAAGGTCACTCTGCACGCCTTCCGATACCGAAAATCGAATCACATCGGACACATCAAAATCGGACACATAAGAGAGTTGAAAGGCCCCCTCGTTCCTGTTCATGACCTGTTTCTGTTCTCGTATCTTGATCGTTTCCTTGATGGTTCTTGTCCCCCAGTCACTCTCTCGCTGTCCAACACACTCACTTCCTCCCATCGGAAGTCGTGCAGAGTGACCTTGACATGCGCAGAGGGATTTTGAAAATGGCAACAGCAGTTGCCGAAACTGTCAATCAATGTAAGCTTATTGCATTGTGTGAAGATGAACTTTGTAATTATATATGAATTCCAACACGATGAACTCATTCAAGGAAGTAATATTTTGGTATTTAATTTCTTATATTATGTTTCTGTATTTGAATAGCTCAAAGGAAGGCCCATGATTACATACTTGAAAAAAAATATCCCGACTTATCTTTATTTATAAGGTGTCTCTCACATGAGAATGTGGTAACTTTCTTTGGTGCCTGCTTTGAGAAAAGAACTGCATACATTGTTCTTGAATATGTTCCAAATAATATGGCAGACGAAATTGAAGCACAGAAAAGGAAACAACCTGCCCAGAAAGTAAATAATACATAAATTGGCAAATTAACATAATGAAGATTTGATTGGTTTCAGTGTAACAAATCATTTTGCTCATAAGTACATGTAGTTAATTATTTCATACTTATTACTTTTATTGCATATTCTCCACATAAGAAATGTTAAATGTTAACAGATAATGATAATTATAATACATTGATACATGGTATATTTTACTTTCTATAGCTACAGACAGAGAAAAAAATTGAAACTGCTGTGGGTTGCTGCTCAGCGCTCCAGTACCTTCATGATAAAAATGTAGTTCATCAGGACATTAAACCTGCTAATATTCTTGTAAGTACACACACACGCACGCACGCACACACACATATGAAGTGGAATGTGATTATCTGTATGAATTGTTATCTTATATACAGAACTGTCATTGCAGTTAACTGCTGATTTACAACCAAAATTGTGTGATTTTGGTATTTCTCGAGTGAAGAATAGTCAAACTGCAACCACAACGCAAGCAGGAAGAGCTGCAGGAACTTTCCAAGTGCGTAAATGCATTGGCTGTTTTCTTTTTAAATTATTTTTCGTTTTATTAGAAGTTTTGAAATTCAATCCTTACATTAATGGCATGGAAAAATGATAAGTGATTTAACATTGCAAAACTAGTCTTGCATATACTCGAATGTTCTCTTATAAAGAATTTTTATTTTATATTTATAACATGTGAGTTTAATGTGCAGTTTAATGGCTTGATACCATCCCATGTGTGTCAAGACGTTTAAGTTCTGCTTTAATGCTTGGATAGTACATGCCCCCTGAATCCATGGAAGGTGCCGTGCGACCTCAGCCTCCCTCTGATATTTGGAGTTTAAGTTGTACTCTCGTACATTGGTTTAACAAGAAAGGCATGCTTTGGGCCAATAAATCAGATGCTGCTATCATGAAAGCATTATCAGACAAGAAACTACCAGAAGTAAGTGTATATTCAATGATGTTTAACATACGTATTTAGTTTTCACAATCGAATTTCTCACTAGTAGAATATTGATCAACTTCAATAGACATGTATTTAAAGTTATTTGACGTGTTCCATATTTGTTTATCATTGTTTTTTTAATAATCTGGTTTACATGTACCTATATATACACCATTTTAGGGTTTTAAATCTATTCAAAATGATGAGTTGAAGGAAATACTTAGACAAGGCTTGGATCATACGCCAAAGAGTAGGCCTACGGCTGCAGTCATGTTGCTGTCTTTGAAACAACTGATTGATGCTGACTCAAATCGTAATATTTGACATTTAACATATTTTACTTAGTGCATAACCTTCTGCGTGCATTCATTTTTACAACCGTATTGGGTGTTGTATTTTTAAAACACCTTTAGTTATTTGCCTGCGATGGAAATCTGTGGAAAGTACATGTATATAACATGCACGTAATGAATTGTGTTTTCAGACACGTCTACACTGGAAGGAAATGGCGATATGCAAGATGTCCCAAATTATGGTGGCACTAATAGGAATCCAGAAAAACAAAATAGTTATCTGCATGATCCAGTGATTCTGTCACAGATCCATTTGAGACCAAAACCTGAAGTAAATAAAAAGAATGACACTAGCGAAGAAGACACTCCTTTAAAAGCCATTGGAAGAGACGCTGTCCCAAGTAAAGAGATGGAGCACGTGTCTGCAAATTTAAAGCGACTGGACAATAACAATTTTTGTCCAAAAGTTCACTGTGATTTGAAATCTGATACAGACGATAATTTGTTTGACTTAAGCGGTAGTAGTTCTTTAACATGCAATACGAAAGAAACCCGTCAGTTTACACCAACCCCACCACTTTCATCGTTAAATCTGAATGAAGATAATAGACAACCCGCAATGCACACAAAAAGCACACAAGGTATACAATTTTATTCCATAAGTTGTATGATTTATGTATCCATAAACTTATGTCTGTCCACGTTATCCACAGCATAGACATCATTGAAAGGAAATATCCATCACATTCATATAATAAATAGACATTATATATGACATAGCTTTTCATATATTTCATGCTGAAGAATCAACGTAAGACCTACAAGATATTTAACATAAATGTTAAAGACATTGTAATATATATTCCTGTGAACTGACGATGTTCAAACAGTTAACATACGTGTACGTGTATTCTTTATGGTATATATATTTAAGGATATTTCCAGATAACAGCCATTCAATGAAGTATGCATCTACTGACCCATCGGGAAGCTCATATGAGTTGCCTTCCTCGTTATCTTCTGGCTCAACAACAGGTACTGTATTTAATTTTGTGTTTAAACTAAATAAACAGGTACTATATGCAGGATATTTCCCTTTGACCAACGTTAATCTGAGTCACTCTCTGCCCATTCCCTACTAGTAGTTAATAGAATTGTAGAATGGTGGAACTTGAACGGTAAGCATTGTGTTTATTTAACAAAATGCACCAACTTATTTCTCTGGGGTATTAGACCACATACGTGTATATAAGTAATTCCAGCATTACCATCTTACAGGCAGTCGATCGTGTCAGTACCGTACCAAATCTGACTCAGCATTGCCGAGATCTGAGCCTCATAAAGGAAAAAAGAAGAAGCATTCTTCAGACTCGGAAAGTACTTACCACAGCTTTACCAAACCATCAACAACTGGACCTTCAGTGCATCATAAAGGCCTTGAACGATCGGACTTTAGTGCTAGGTTCGACGCTTTGCATGAAGGAAAAACTACAACAAAAACCCGCAAGAAAACAAAATAACTGACTGATTACTGTGTTGTACAGTTTGTGTGAATGTGTGTAGGGGGTGTCTGTGTCTGACTGCCTGTGATTGTGTAAGTGTCTGTGTTCTCGAGAGTTCTTTTCACGAAATATAGAGTGCTCAAAGATTGGGAGCTATATCATGTATATTGTCTTGATTGTAATTATTTATATACGTGTATATGCAACATCATTTAAAATTCTAAAACTTGAAAGACAAATGCACATATTCTCTTTAAAAGATCTATTCCTCACATTAGCTCCTGTCTCAAGATCTCATTTAAACATAATTGTTCTGCAATGTCTGTCCCAATAATGATACTTATGTAAGTTTTAGGGCACACTGCTTCCACCGTTGCTTTGTCCATGCAGTACAGACTATACAATAATGCTATGGAACAATCAATGATGGAAGCTGGATGGCCCAACCTGGAAACCCTTTAAAGGATGAGAGTTACTTGACTTAAATGAAACTTGTGTATTGTCAAGTCAAATGATTATGAATGTGTGTATATAAATGCCAGAATTACCATCGATCGTGTCAGTACCGTACCAAATCTGACTCAGCAATGCCAAGATCTGAACCTCATGAAAGAAAAAGAAGAAGCATTCATAATTATTGGTCAAGTCAAGAATTTTGATCAATGTAGATTTGATATGGCCGCAAAATGCAAATATTTGATAAAAGGACAATCACATAGCTTGGGGAAAGTAAACCTGTATCTCAGCCAATTCATATACATCGTATGGCCGTTTGACTTTTTCATTCAATATGGAACATTTAGTTATTTAGTGTCGGTTAAGCACAGTAAAGTTTTGCACTTCATTGCAGGTAGTAGATGAAAAGTTTTTGTACTGTAGGTTGTTCTTCCTATGCTATATTGTAACCAATCACAAAAACTGTTCAAAACTAGCCGAACAGCTTTAATAAAAACGTTTGTGAATATTTTTGTGATTGGTTACAATATAGCATAGGAAGAACAACATAATGGTCGTGTACAAAAATGAAACCATGAGCTACGTATAGACTCCATGAGATTAGTAATAGATAAAAAGTGTTATATTTATATTTTGTTATTAGTTTCAAATTAATTGTATCTTGTTGTTTTTTAATTATTTTATTATGACTGTGATTGCCTATTTTAACTGTTTGTGTTAAACCAGTAATTTTATTTTCATTAAATTTATTAAAGCCACGTTAAATAGTTGAGAAATATGCAACCAGACCTTTTATATAAAATGGTCAGACAAAGTTCACGAATATCAAAAATATGCATATGATAAGTGTAATACCGGTAAAGACAATCAAGATAATATAATGCTATGGACTTGAAATATCACACTTTCAATGGTAAATACACACTTGCCTGAGACACAATGCTATTCTAAATTTGACAAATAAACCAAAATCTATAAGTTAAAGTTCATAAATGATACACTAAATATTCTTCCTGAATAGAAAAGTACTCTTCCTATTTGTTTATCCTGTTACATGTTGATCCTTGAGAATTACATCCTTGCGTCTCCTCGACTAGTGACACATGATAAGATGTCATTAGGATGATACCTTACTGACATGCGGTTAAATATATGTATCCGTACATGCAGTGTATAATGTAAACATAATCTATTTAAGTCTTATGTGAATAGTATTAGTGGCAAATAGTTTACTTGATTTCTTAATAATAAAAGTAAGGATCTCTCCTTGTGTTAACGAAAGAAGGAAATGATTCTTCCATCCTTCGGTCAATGTTGTACACAATATTTCGAGGACTGTAATGATCATAATAATCGAAAGATTCATCATAACCATTATTGTAATAGCCTTTGTCACTGTAGTCACCACCACGCTGTCTTTGTCTATATCTCTGCTGGTCTCTTTTGGCTGTAAGTAATATTAATTATTATTATCATTATTATTCCATGTACATTTAGTTTGATATCTAATGTGAATTAAATTCTAGACTATATTCTTCCACGTGAAAGGCGCAGATAGAGAGTGTTCATGAAATACAGCAAAGGGGGGGGGGGGCACGGAGGTTCGGAAAATTATGGGAGGGTAAGAAAAGTTGCACAAACGTTAAGGGAAAGGTCATGAAAAGTTTGATGTATGCCAAGCCGATGGTCAATAACGTTAACGTTTTACGGCAGTGAGGGGAGAAATTATTGAGAATGTGCAAGAGTATCAAAGCATCGACATTTTCACATCAGATTTCTTTTAACATGAATCGACATTGCATTTAGACATTGCCACCCTCAGCTAGTATAGCGGCAAGCACACGGCAAAGCAGCAGAAGCGGTTTGTCAAGTGGGCCAATTCAAATAGCATTGTACCGATTCTGCGGGGGGGGGGGCAGAGGGATAGATAACATTGCATATGCCACAGGCCGGTACTCGGCTTGTTGTAAAGGAGACTCCAGTTTTTCCTTTTTTTAGGGGCTATCATCCAATGAATAACAGGTTTCCCTGAACATTTATTACAAAACGCCATCGGAAGAAAATATGGCACTCAAGGGGTGTTTCGGCTAGAACGCCCCCCCACACACACACACCGTGTCCAAAGATAGAGACGGGGAAAATTCAACTATGGCCTTCTGACAATTATGAGCCCCAGAGTACTTCATGAACACTCCATATTAGAGAATTGTCTAAACATATGACTTAGTAAGCTCTTAAAATGAGTTAAGGAATATCAATGTGATGATTACACGACCAATTTCGTTTCATTCGTGTATTATTTTAGGGGGAAATTAAATTATTCTGGCCTTCCCAGTAAGTGAACTGCCTAAATATTTCCTTTACTACACTGCCACCAAAAGATCCGTGGTCGTTTCCAGACCCCTTAGTCTAGACTACCATAACTTTGAATATTTAAAGATAATTTTCAAGTATCGTTTATTGTATCCCATGTGTCGAAAGTACTTATCTTGTAGGATTTTCCATACTGATTAGCCTGGAAATTGACGAAGTTACAGGCAAATATCTAACTAATCAAAATGGCAGACGACGGTGTGAAAGGGTGCACATGTGAGGTTCATTCATGTGTGAACAAAGTGAAGTCGATCCCGTACCCAACCTCTATTGGCCGGGCCGCTAGATGTGCGGACTCGCGACATCACGGGCCAATGCCAGAGATGCGTGACTAACGACTGACTTCTGGACGATGTTCCATACGCACTCCTCGTTATGTTAACTGGTACCCCACGTGGAGACCACCATCCAGCAAACTGGGCGAGGGTCTGGCGTCAAACAATCCGGGTTTCACGATGGTCCCCTACGCGGAGGGGACTTCGCACCGGTGCTGACACGCAACGATCATGGCGTCCCCGTCACGAACCTAAGCGGTCCCAGGCGCAGTGAGGAGGGCTAGCCACCGGCTAACCCCGTCAGCACAAGTAAAGAGGGTCTATCCCCATCCGGAACAGGTTACCAGCCCTACATGCTATACGACTAGCGTCTACAAGGAAACTGAGGCCCTAATGGCCAAGTCTTAGTACTATAGTGTACTGAGTCCCTAATCCTACAGTGGGCTTAAGAAGGAACAACATCAAGGTGTGTGTAACAAAGGGGATAATAACCTAGTCCATTGCAACTTATAAAAGGGGAACTTATACTCTGCGAGGTTGCTGCAACCTCGCGCACTGCAGACCTACTAAAGAACTGGTTTCGTTACACATGTAATAAAATCCAGCCTCAAATAGATTCACATACTTAATTTTCCAACTTTATCACTGTGACAGCCACCAATGTTATAAGCAGTAGACATAATGTATATGTATGAAATAGGGTTCAATGTTATTTTAAATGGCCTTTTAAAACGTACCGTAAATCACGGTGAACAATGTATGCTAAAAACAACAAGTTCGCAGCTTTTCTGCGCAACTGGGAAGTCAAGAATATTTGAGAGGGACCATGTGACGGTGAAATATTATCTATATCAAACACAATGCGCGCTACACAAAATCAGTGTTGTGAATAACTAACATAAAACTTTTCGAATTATATATTGTCCAAATAGTCTATAACTTGTAGCAAAAACATGCAATAATGAAGTGTGCTGATATTCATTCGACATATAAAATTCACTCACGTAGTTTTCGGCCATATTTGTCCACAAATTCAATTTTCTCATTCCCCATATTAGTCATGCAGCAGCAACAAAGTATCCCAACAAACACTAGGAGGCCGACAATTCCAATGACGATGGCGGCAATGTATTCCGCCTCAAGTGCCAGTCCGGGGCTCGGGGTACTGGCTGGCGTCGCATCTGAACAACAAAGTAACACGGTATTTCACTTGATGGCACAACCAAATTTATGGTGTTGTTTTCATTATGGTTCCATTAATGTTGATAACAACAATAGGGTGTCGGAGAGAGACCCCCACCCCCCAACCCTTCAGTGGCGTTTACACCTAAGATATGTTAAATATGGTAGGGACCTTTTTGATGGCGAACTAGCTTTCATGAATTTCGTAGTGTGTTCAACAAGGTTTGCTTCACACCACACGGGGCTACCATGAGACTCGCAGTAGTATTGTTAATCTTTTACTCGCTTCATTGGGTGAAAAATCTCTTCCTGGATTTTAGCATGGATCAATATGAAACAGATATCATTACGCAAACTTATAGTGCAGTATTGATCTTGTGATAAATAACCCTAAAGTTCATGTGTTGCATGACAATATGATAGCTTAAGCGCCCATACCAACATTAGCAAACTTGTACGGCCCGGGTGCATTAGCTATAGTCTCCTCGATATCAGACTCTTTTATGTCTTCTTCATTTTCTTTTAGCAGAAATTCCGTTGGTATAACTGTGACGATAGCGCTGGCTCGTTTCTTTCTTGTTTGATCTACCTCGGTTTCCCTATAAAGCATATGAAGATTAGGTTAAAAGGTTATTTCAAAATGCGAACAAAAGTACCACTTTAATCTGTTGGATGCATCAATATGTGTAATAACATGTAATAATTAAGTTCACTTGGTTATGGTTCATTGATCTATAGTAGACATGGGAAACGCATTTGCAATATTGTAATACGTAAAGCTTTAAAATATCTACTCGATGGTAATTTGCCCAACTCCATTGAACTGATCTGGGAAATCTTTGCACATGGCGTCGGTGACCTAAGTTTGAAATAAAATGAATTACATATAGCATGAAGTGGTTTGAAATAAAATCATGTTGTGACAATACGAAATACAGCTTATATATACGATTCAAGCACAAAAAGCCACAGACGTACCTGTTGCTTCAAATCTTGGCGATTTATTGTGTCAATAGAAACCCCAAGGAGTTCACTTTTCACATTAACACTCTGTTTTCTTTCAGAGGCGACCGGCTCCCTCTTCTCCCCACATTGTTTAGGTAGTTGTGTGGTTGTGGTGGTAGTTGTTGACCTGGTGGTGGAGGTGGTGGTGGTGCTTGTGGTCTTGGTTGTTGGCGACGAGGTGGGCGTCTGTGAAGTGGTGGATAGTGTCGATTTTGTTGTGGTGGTTGGTGTCGTTGTAGTTGTGGTGCTTGGTGTTGTTGTAGTTGTGGTGCTTGGTGTCGTTGTAGTTGTGGTGCTTGTTGTTGATGGTGTAGTTGTAGTTGTAGTGCTTGTAGTTGTCGTTGTAGGCAGGCATGTAGGATCGGCTAAAAGTGTAGAAATTGATTAATAGTTCAAAACATAAATATTATGCAAGTGTCAGCTTTTCCCAATTAAAAAGCTGATTGCAGATCCATGTTTTTGGAAAAGGGTGGGGGTTCACTAAAGAGATTTTATGTGTTTTGTAGACACGCTCCATGGTGGAGATGCCACAAGACTCGTGAAAATGAATTATTTTTGTGGGGAAAGGGTGTGGGCATCCTGGTTCTGCCTATGATTTATGTTAAGACATGGATGGTTAGTGGGTTTTTATGTAATTGTTATTTTTTACATCAATCAGTTTTATGAATACATATATTTACCAATAGCATAACACAGTCGGAATCCTCTTCTGTATAAAGGACTTGTTCTGTAGTCATCATGTACAAGGTCATATCCTCGAAATGCAACCGGTATTTTGTCCACATTATGTACTACAAGGGGGTTGCCTTCGGTATGTTTGTTGAAATTGTAAGCTGGTGAGAATGTGTTGGTGCTAGGCTTCTGAGCGCCACAATACCTGTGTTATAACATATATACAGTTGGATATTTCTAGGTAATTAATTACACATTTAAAGTACATTGCATTATGTTGCAAACACAGATGGTCACCTTTCACCAAACATTTGTGTCGGTCCACCAGGAAAAAGCTCCACCCAGTGAAGACAAGCTGTATTTGAATTCATAAGACTAGGCCCTTGTTGATCTTCTGTGAACCACAGTTTCATGGAACACCCAGTTGGCACCTGTAAAAGGACACATGCACACTGAAAACTTTTAAACAATTCAAACTTCCAATTTCGCGACTTTTAACACTTATCAACGTTTGAAAACAGCCAAAAATCAAGTTTAAATACAATGAACTAATAGCATCCAATATGATACATTAATAATAATAGTTTATTTCTATTTTTGAAAAGTGGTTTGTTTTGCAAAAAAGATATGTATTTGTTATATTTTCAACATTGCGCATTATGATGCAGAACTTAAAACTGCAAATCAATTCTAAACATAATATACCCCGATGACATAGTGTTGGTGTTGTAGACAGATTATACAATAATATAGTATTGATATAGTGATAACGAAATGAATTATGATTATGGCGGTATAATCTAACTATAACTTAATGTAATCATTACAGATTCAAAAGAATATCTCAAACACCAGAACTTATTGTTATTATTAATTGTAGCCAGCCCCGTAAAGACAGTAACACTGTGACATTAATTGGTCCTTTCAAATGGCCATTTTTTTACATAGGCTAATTACTTTATTTCTCTACGGGCCGGTCACACACTATATCATGGCATAATCCCGTCCAAAAGGATATGAAAATCTCGTGGACGTGACTGCCAGTGATAGTTTTTGGTCAATTTAAGGGCTGGTCAGACTGCGCTCTACGTCCAGACCACATCCAAACCACACCCAAAACATCACGAAAATTTTGTGGACGTGGTTTTCCGTGATCATTATGCTGGTGCGTGGAGCTAAATTATGTAAGTGAATAACTGAGTAAATAAAAACAGAGTCAGGTTTGGTAGCAAAGTCTTTTAATACTACTTACTAATGAATTTATGGTTACAATAGACGAAGTAACTGAGATGAAATGTGCCATCAGGCATGAAACAATTGAACTGCGGTATATATTACATGGAATCGTACACAAATAAGCTGAACATACGAGAGAGCTGAATGTCAGAGAGGAGTACTACGTGAGGAGTGAGATGAATTATGCAGGAGATGTGAGTGCAGGGATGAGGAGGGTGGGAAAACGAATGTAAGATGTAGCCTCAGCGGACGCCAACTGACAAGTGAACAGCCCGTGGGTGGCGCGTGAGGTGAGTTTGGGCGGAAGTGGTGATTGCGCATGCGCACGTACACGCAGGCGCGGGAAAGAGGGGACCTTGAGGATGATCCAGGGAGCCTGCAGCCGGGGAAGCCACGGGGTCGAGGTCAGGTGGCCGACTACACTAGAGTGAGAAGTACGGCATTTCGGCGGCAGCATTGACCTGGAATCAGCTCCCGCATCTTGGCGGCCGCGTGCGGGGGAAGACAGACCTTGAGGATGAGATCCAGGGGTGTGGATCGGCCCAGGGAGCCAGGGTCGAGGTCCCGTGGGCGAGGATGACAAGGCAGGAAGTAGGGCAGTCTAGCCATTGACCTGGGATAAGGCCAGTATGTGGTCAGATCCGGCCGGGGATAGAGTGACCTCGAGGAGGGGTCATGAGGTACAAAGGTGAATGAGTGCTCCACGCCCGTATAATGCCACAAAATTCATGTTTGAATTTAAAACAAATGACGAGTTTAGGACGTGCTACAGTCGATTCATAGACGTAGGAGGATGTGAAGATAAATCAGAACATCGTTGGATACGGAAACAAGATTTTTGAGTAGTTCAAAACCTTATTCCAAGCACAACCACGGACGATACACGTAATTAAGACATGCAACACAATGAAGCAGGCCAGTTTCCCAGCCACGTGAAAGATTACATCAGTGCAGCGTCAAATTGCCTAGCCTTGTGCTCTGTGAACAACCTGAATGTAGCCACAATCGCGCCTGTTGTTGTAATTGCAACTTGACACGCCCCCCCCCCCACACACACACTGCCGGAGCACGGATTATCCCGTCTACTTTTCGTGAGCTGCTCGTTTCTATCACGTCTACTGTCCTGCTTGTGCGTGGAAACAAGTTTTGAACTGTTCAAAACTTGTTTCCGCATCCAACGACGTTCTGAGCTATCCCCACGTTCTCCTACCTTTATAAATCGACTGTAGCACGTCCTAAACTCGTCAATACATGAATATCACTATCACGACGCAAGTCCTCGACATTTTCGTGCCGTTTTGATTTGGATGGGGTTTTGATGTAGGCTGACCGGCACTTTACCCATAGTGGTGAAATACGTAAGACAGCCTGTAGTAAACTACAAAAAATCTAGAAGCTCCCTGGCAGCCGTAATTTGAACGAAGGAAATGAAAACATCAGAAGAAAATATGATGCATATGAATACACGTGCATCTTTTTTTCTGTTAAACTTACCTATACTGTTCATGATAATAAACACGTGCTTTCCTGTTACATGAGGACAGAGGCTCCGTTACTTGATTGCAATAATAACTTACATTAAGCATCCATGTGCAAGTATCTCCAATGTTAAAGCCAACCGGGTAATCATCGGGCCGGTAATTAGGACTGTTGACACATACGGCGTCCCCACTGGTGGGTGCTGAAAGCTCCCCACTCCCAGGGCTACAGTCTGCAAAAACACGAGGTTTAGTACGATTTGACGCTCACGACACGTTTCATCACTACCATAGTTTTCTTTATTGTTAAATAACATATCAGTATTTGAAATAATCATCCGTGTGAGCTGGTTTGCTGATATTTGTCACAACGATTAACCATTATTTAGAAAACAATGACATTATGTATGGTAATTATAAGATTCACCTGCAGATCCAGATTTGATGTCAGTACAAGTGTTGCCTTCATATAAATCTGTACATTTACATGTGGTACAGGAATTGGGATCTTGATATCCTCTATTTTGGCAATCTGGTGCGGCAACCCCTTTACACGTATCTACATGGTTATTTAAAAAGTGAAAATCGATTGTCAGAAACTATATAAATGTGATGATATTAGCAAGCTGGTACGTTAATAAAATTCCATCTCTTCGTGATATATACAAATATATTATATACATCATATATAGAGAACTATCTATATATGATAGCTTGTTGCAGCACGATTATTATACATGTCCAGCTGTGTTTTATATCAAATATTCATAGGGCAATAGTTTTGTCTCTATTCAAGGTGTAGTGTATGCAATATCAACTAGATCAAAAGTGTTCAAAGAACACTGCGTCGCTAGAACGACGTTGACTCGTGGGCAATTAAGATACATACTGAAATAATGTATACTTTACAATAAAGACATTTATGAATTTGAGGAGAAAACATCAGAATGAATCAGAATCAATATATCCAGCAAAAATATATTTTTGTTGCCATATAATCGTATTGAATAACAGATAATAATCAGTTTCAGTTTAAAATCCAATAATCAATTTTGGTGCTGGGTTGGAATATTGATTTTTTGCTGGCTAAGTACATTGAATATCATTAAAATGTCATGAAAGCGCTTCTAGAAAGACAAATTTGTGGCAGGGCGCCCAAAATCGAATCACTTCGGTGTCGCCTCATAACTCAGAGTCGTGTAAAGTTTGAACAAAATCGGTGCAACGGTTAAAGCTCTAGCTTGTCCGGAGACATACATACATATAGTTAGTTAGTTACATAGTTAGTTAGTTACAAACGAATGAAACATAATGCTTGTTTTTTTTACTTGCTTCTTCAGCTGAGCTGAAGCGACGCAACTAGATCAAAAGTGTTCAAAGAAACTGCGTCGCTAGAACGACGTTGACTTATGGGCAATCAAGATATATACTGAAATGATGTAAACTTTACAATCAAGAAATTAATTTGAGGAGAAAACATCAGAATGAATGAGAATCAATATATCCAGGGAAAAGATATTTGTGTTGCAATACAATAGTACTATTTGAATAACAGATACTAATCAATATCAGTTTCAAACCCAATAATCAATATTTGCTGCTTGGTTGGAATATGGATTTTTTCTTGCTGGCTTAATTGCATTGAATATCAGTAAAATGTCATGAATGGGCTTCTAGAAACCACAGTTTAATTGGCAGATTGCCCAGAATCGAATCACTTGGGTGTCGCCTCATACCTCATAGTTGTGTAAATTTTGAACAAAATCAGTTCATCGATACGCCCGCTAGCTTGTCCGGAGACATACATACACGCGTGTGCACGCACGCACGCACGCACACACACATACATAGTTTGTTGGTTAGTTACAAACGAACGAAACACAATGCTTGCCTCAGCAACTGAGCTGAATCGACGCAACTAAAGAACGGGGTCAGAGTGACTAGCCACGGCAAACAATACATACAAGTGAAAAATAGAATTGAAAATATAGTCGAGAAAATCACAGGTATGTGTTTTCAATGAATGACTCAACCGTTTATGATAACTAATATATAGTTTGGTTCTTTCTTCTATAACATTTTGTGAACACAATTGTATCATTAAACTATTTATTACTCACCCGAACAATAAAGTTTGTTTATTCGTTGACCATCCCCAAAAGACAACATCATTCTCTGGCCGATAGTTCTCATCAGGGTTGAGTCCTTAGTCGTTATAGTGAACAATGTGGTTGGATTTTTGCTGAAATCCTAGAATATAGAAATGAACAATCCATATTGATTCAATTAGAAGCTACAATAAGTACAATTTTGTTTTTACTGCTGCTGCTGCTGCTGCGCGTGCTCGCATTTTGTTGTTTATGATTTTTTAAATGCTTACTCAAGATAGAAACCTCCAATTATCACTCTATATAATATGGGCTGGCGGTACACCAGCCTGCTTTCAGCAGGCCTTGATATTCAGGGTGCAAATTATAGGACGTGACTCAAATCCAACAGTTAACCTATAAGTTGTCGTAATGTGTATGGCTAGATACTTGCCGTTGCTGCATATCCCATCATGGAGTTGTAATCGTATGGTGTATTTAAATTAGTAATGTGTGCAGCATCCTGCTTTTCAAAGTTAGCTGTAATGAGAACACATACAAAATTATGTTCCATGTGATATTTTGAATTGCGATTTTCTTGCAATAGAATATAGTATGCTGTTTGATGGTACGGGCACTGCTTGAATCGTAGAAGTGCATTGCTACACTGGTAAGTAATGTATGCTCAAATATGTGTCTTAGTAATCACGTAACACACGTGTTGAATTCTACTTAGATAAAAATAACCAGTACCCTCTGCCCCCGCTATTATATTCTCTGTTAAGACTTTCACATGTGCATCCCTATCCAACCTCTGATGAATATGATAAAGTCCTAGAGCATGGCCTATTTCATGAGTTCCAATGAGAAAAACAATGTTCAGGCAACCTGTGCCTAGGAAAATAGATTGAGCACCATCACCATCTTCTTTGCCGATACCTGCCAAACATCTGCAATAAGCATTTTCATGTGAATAATGAATGTTAAGACTACTGTTAACCCTACCTCGGGGTGGGGGGGTGGGGTAGGGGTAGGGGTGGGGATGTCTTACTATATGTCGTTTAGTACGAGTGTGTCATTCCTATGAGTCACCCTTTTAGACAGCACGGTATAGTGATGGGTCTAAATTTTGTGATTTTGGGTATAGCTATGGGATTGAAATTAAATGTACAGATATTGTTAGTGTAAGTTTCATTTTGTTGATAAAATGTAACCGGTGTGTAGTTTCATTATTTGATAGGTATCGACGTGGTATCGACGTCAAGGTATAGACAAGGTAAAGACGAAATGGCACACCCGACCCATTTATGAGGAGAGATCCCCCCCCCCGCACCACAAGGCATTGCGATTTTAATGCTAAAAGTGACAAATTCCGTAAAAACAACAAGCCCCGGGAGGGGGTGGGTGCAGTGTGCTGCCTGTACGGTCCGGTACCATGCGTTATGAAATTGGTGCCCTTTAGGTGCCGCGCTCATGCTTCGAGGGAAAAATGACACAGCATATCCTACTTTGATGTAAAAGTTGGCATAGGTCCGTGCTGTACGGCAAGGGGATTGTCGCTCGGTGGTGACTGAAATTCCCTTTGGTCTTGCCGATATTGCGTGGTGTTGCGGGGGGCTGCAGTCTTTCATAATGCATACTGTGGTACTGCTCCAAACACCATGAAATTAATGACAAGGCATTGAACCGTGCATTTTTTTTGAGTGACCACCTTATCATCCCAACAGACACAGGGTGGACTGGTTACTGGTTCTCTCACACTACTCAGCCATTGGATACTATCAGCAATGATAGCGCATGTAGTGACCACTATGTGATGACCATAACTCACGCATACCCACTGTTCTAGACCCCCTTTATTTCCAGACACACGTGCCGGGTAGTAATGATGGATTAGAACCTGGAACCTTGCCGTGCTAAAATCTACCTGAGAAATATCAAAACACCATAATACTTTTCTCATTGTGAATGCCTTTTCAACTGTAAATCTGAGCATTACATTAATATTGTGGCCTCTATGGTGTGTGTTTTTATATTTATAAGGTTTATTTTAATACGGCAGGGTTCCAGTTTCTAATCCCTAATTACGACCCAGTACGTGTGTCTGGAGGTTAAGGGGGTCAAGAAAAGTGGGTATGCTTGAGTGATGGCCATCATATAGAGATGAACACTGGTCACTACATGCGCTATCACACCTGATGACTAGATACAGATGGAAGTATCCAACGACTGAATAGAGGTAAGTAACCACTAAATTACTGGTTCACTCACGCAGACCAATCCCTGGATATTTCCACGGCTGATGAAGCGCGTGGTTACCAATGTCCACCCTCTTGTGGTGACCATCACTCAAATGGTTCATTTATACGTAATGGCTGTGGCCATGCACAATCCCTGGATAGATCCCAAACTCCCCTACCGTATGTTAGTGTTAGCACTGAGGGCTCCATCGTGGAGCCTTGAGTGTGACCACCTCCGGATTTCAAGACACTCCCGGACATCACCACCTCTGAGCTGTATCGCACACGAACAATATACCGTGTGGGTACCACATGGGTACCCCGTGCAAAATCACGTCAAAATATAGTGGCGTGCTGCCGTTTTGCATCATACCCTCTGCCGTTCACTGTCACTGGTAAAAAAAACGCCCATGGTCAGATTGCTCACGCACTGTAACGCACGGTAATGCTAACGCGCAGTGTTTTCCCATGTTAAATTGCCTATCTCTCATGCTGAATGCTGTTTGCTATGCTGCTCCCGGTGCAGTCTTGGGCGAACGGCGCGGAGCATGCCGCCTTTCATGATGCACGACTTAAACCTTTGCCATCTTCCATAACCTCGCATTTTTCCATGCCACTGTGAGAGATTTTTCTTCGTCCCGGATCGTAACTTTGGAGCTATCTACGCGAGTTGGGGGTGCTCCACATCTGGACATGGCATCACCTTATAGCTCAGCGGCATCACTTTTTTGACCCCACGGCATGAGGCACCACACTTTTTTTTTTAACTTTTTCCCCCACGCCGCTCGCTATCGCATGATACTGCATGATTCTCTAATGGGGTGGGGGTGGGGGTGCTAAAATCACACTTGCGATGTAGTTTTTTGTGTTTTAGTGTATATTTTTGGCTGAAATTATTTGGAGAATTATGTAGCGTCGTTAGAACACCATACCAAATGGGTACTTACACGTTGTCATCGATGCCAGTTCCATCTCTTATAAATTTAGTGACATAAAGATGTCTTTCTGTTATGGGGGTACTACGGGAGTACTCTGTAAAGCGCAAGCAAGTGTTTTCCTCCCAAATATTAAACCCTCGTCTTATGACCGCTATTTCAGCGTCTGCATGGAAAAAATGAAGAAAATTAAACAATTTATTCTAAATCCGATTTCTTCACCTGTAACACTGAGTGCATTTGACAATAATTTTGGATCACATTATAAATACAATATTATACCATCTGTGGCCATGTAGGTATCGTGATACAAGTTGATGAAGGTTCATTGGACTGAGGGTGCCGGTCCTCTTTAGGTTTAAGTGGGAAACTTTAGAATTAATTCCCTTAAAACCAATTAGCGATGTGTGAGATAAATGCTTTAAAATTAAGTGGGAAACGGGAAATTCGGGGAATAAATAGAGTGTTCTAAAGTGGCAAGTGGGAACGTGGACACCCCTGTGATTCTTCTTGCCTGAATAGAGCTTATGGTGAGGCCTGTCTGTGTGCGAATGTTATCACCTATCATTCCCTCCCATGTTCTAAAGCTTTTGTTCAGTATATACTCATCGTCCGGTGCAAAGAAGTGTTTGGTAACAGACATAAATAATTTTTGTCGAATTGCGGTGTTAATATGTTTCCTGTCAGTGTGTTGTTTGGAACGAGTGGGCAATGTTCGGGATGTCTCACCAACATATTTTGAGCTACCGTCGCTACAGTCAATATCCCGGCGAATCTTCTGCAACTTGTATCATATCACACGCATGACCATGCCAAATGAAAGACACATATTATATAATTTGAAAACAACTTTATAACCTGTATATAAATCCGTATCTATCCGATATTTGATGTTGGTTTCCCATTTGGAACCTGGATATTTTTCCATATCTAGTACTTGTCGTTTGTTTCTATGTCGCACAAGGTCATCTGCCATATGTCTTGATACAATGATATCGCCTATAGCACCTGGAATGTCCTTGCCAATATATTCCTCTATCTGCAATGAAATAAAGTTTAAATATCACGCCAATTAGAAGGCAATTTTATTGGTCTGCATGGACTCCAGACAAACCGACTGGAAATAATTTGACCTGTTAAATGTCTTAGTACACTTGTTTAATTTATAGTGTTGTTATCTGCATTGAAAAAAAAAGGTAGCTTAATCTTTTGTGACATTAGCGCCAACTTTTCTGTTGAAGTTCCCAAAATTCCCTGAGTTTTCTACAATGTACTTGAATTCTTCTTTTGACCTGTGAAAAAGGTTGAAAAATCAATGCATCTTTATTTAAAAGAAAACCATTACACACCTATTTAGTACTCGCATTATATTGCTATTTGTTGATTTGGTGAGAACTAACAGTTAACATCATAGATACTTGTGTTCAACTACTTATTATGCCAATGGCCCTCGTGCCACAATTGATATACTTTCCGAGTATTATGAGTATTTAAAAGGTGTTCAAACTATGATATATGCCCAACATATAACTGTCCTTCAAACACGGGAACAGTACACTGAAAATGAAGCTAGAATCACATCGTCGATCTACATGAATTTATTTTACAGTGCACATATTTAGCAGTGCAATAACTCACTGTAACTACTATATGATGTCTGTTAGAACTCAGACCACTAATCGCATCGGCGCATAGCGGACGGATCTAATAGCATATTTGCCTGGCTAGACTTACGATTAGTGGTGGTTAAGATTAATTGATTCGAATTTCATTTTTAAATATTGCTATTAAACCAAGGTTATTTTTGAGTAAAATTATGGATGGTTATTGTTTAAAATTTTCTACTTTACTTAAAGACATTAATAATCCCATACCAAAATGTATTAAAGTTGGTTAAATATATCATATTAATATTTTGATAATAATTTCTATGCATGTTTGATATCATATACATAGATATCAACAACTTAAATCAAATTTATGAATTACAGTTCTTAAATTTCATCAAGGCACCTTTGACACTTTATGAACATCTCTTATATTTACACTTCTACTTTTGAGCTCTCAAAGCAATTACACCTAATTTATCTCACATGCAATTATTATTTTTTTTGCCACAGCCTTTAACCTGCTTATCTTGCCCCGAAACATCAATCATATTTTTTAATAAAAAATATGATACATGTTCTAAAATTTGTATTTACTTACTTGAACTTGTCTTTTTTAATACCCACTAGTAAAAGCCTCAACGTAGTACACCATACTAAAAAATACTGTTAACCGACAATTAGCGACATCAATTTTAATCATATAACATTTTTAAGCCATCTTCCAGTGCCACACACGAATTAAATAAATGGGCGTTAACGGATCTCAGTTGCTGTATAAGCCTTTTGCTAGAGCAAGTATAAGTTAATGAAAATAGAAAACAAAAATGAAACGATGATGTAAGTCGTGATATCGGATAATGGGGACATGCTACAAAATGTACAAATATCTGTGCCAGTTTTCGTACCACTTCTCATTTATAGGCAATGAAAATATTTATGTAGAGTCTAGTCCTTATCAATTGTTAGTTGTATAAAATCGGCGCGTTCGTTACCCCATTATTATATATGAACTTGCCTGGGCATCATAAACCAATGATACCGTTGAACACTGTAACCCTTCGAAAATGCGTCTTTATAATGTTGCCCCTCCATTTCATTGCGTACAACAAAATGGCCCCCAACAGGCGTTGTGTTGTCGTGATTACCCTGAAGTGCGTTTGTCATCATCAGAGTCGTAACAAAATGTCATCAAAGTCATCATCACATCGTCAGAGTCGTCGTCATAGTTGCATCATGTGTCGTCAGAGAGACGTTGTCAGAGTTGTTATTAAAGTCATCGTCAGAGTCGTCATCATATCTGTAGAGTCGTCAGTAGTCGTCAGGCATCATCAAAACTCATCTCAAAACTTCAAGACGATTGTTCCATCTCCAGACTGTTCCTCGTGCAAATACGTAGTCAACTGAAATGCAAAGGCCAACGTCATAAATCTAAATATGTTTACCCTGATGGTATTTAGGAATTACACTGTAGAAGTAAAAAGATGGGCGATCTAGATAATTATACTCAAACATTTAGAAGCGACCTCTTTCCTATCATCATGCTGGTGGGAGTAAGCCCTTTGTAGCTTTTGAGTTTTTCCGCAGTACTACTCACTGACTTCTTCAATATGTGGGTGCCATAGGGGGCTCAACACAAACGCCTGATTAGACAGGTGAAGTGTTCACAACAGATCCGTTGGCCACTAATGTCACCATAGGCCCCTAGCATCATGGGAGCTATGATTTACAAACACTTTTACCATACACATTACTAATATTGTATAGAAGGGTAACCAAAACCAACAGGCATAGATACCATGGGACCCGACATCCATTTTTAGGCTTGGTTAATTCTCAGCATATTCTTTATCATTTCACATTATTGAAATAAGCTAACACCTATGCAATTACAACTTAATTATTGTCACCAATATTCCATAGTTTGATTCTGCAATGGATCAATCAGAAAGTTGTTTTTTGATAAGATTGGTTTGGATTGGATTATTTTTTATCTACTTTTATTTGATTTATTTTGTTAGTACAAGTATAGTGCAACAAATTATATATTTTTTCATTTTGCCAGACCGACAAACAGTTATGATTCACACCCCCCCGCCTCTTCCTTAATTTTGGCTA
>CM032666.1:22476126-22493318 GCA_019095985.1 Streblospio benedicti | reverse complement strand
AAATTAAATTTGAAAACTTGATTGGAAATTTCTCAATCGGCGTTCCTTGCCTACCATTGGTGCAATTAACCCCAAAATTTTTTTTCCCCATTTTTGGGGCATTAGGGCATTAAATTTTTTTTTAAACCAAATTTTTTTAAGGCTTTGGTTTAAATAAATTTTTTTTAAAAATTAGAAAAATCCCAATTCAAATTTAAAGTTAAATTTCATCGCTGACCATATAGAATCAAATCAACCTGAAAACCCAGTAGTCACAATTTCTGGGTTCACTTATAGGTATAGGGCGGCAACGACTATTATATGGTCACTAAAAAATTTAAAAAAACCCATTTATCAAACATAAAAGGGAACCTTAAAGAATTATGCAAACAGATGATACGTGCATCATATGTCTTCCTGGAAAAATAAACCCATTTAATGAACGTACTTATATAAAAAAGTGCAAATGGTCTCTAAAAATTTCATGAGTGATGTCGTAACTCGAGTTACCGCGGTCGTTTTCCCATTTTGAAAAAAGAGTTTGTGAATTATGAATACCCTGAAGGGGTGAATTGCCCAGTTGCGAGGGAAATTTAACCAAAAAGGCATTCTAAGGGGAAAAAAAATTTTTTTTAATTTAACATATAAACACTAAAGGTGTCAAATTTTAAAAAATGAACTTAAATTTTTTTTTTGTTGAGTTATAATGAAAGATACACCGATCAGAAAAAAAAAAAATAAAGTTGAATATACATGGACAATAATGGTAAGAGATTCCCCCTTTTTAAGGGCCCCCAAATGCAAGGGTTAAATGGGGAGCCAGGGTATAATAAGTTTTATGCGTAAAAAGAAGATTCCTGCACCCCACGAAAAACAAATTTTGTACCTTTTTTTGGGGTTTTTTTAAAAAAAAGTATTTTTTGGGGGTTAAAAACCCAAAACCCCTACAAAATTGTTTGGTGGGTTTTAAAAAGGTGCCTTTTTGGGTTGCCAGAACCAGAGCACGTGGGTTTATCATTGGCCAATTTTAACCAAACATTTTTAAATGCAACCCCGCTCGCGCCCCCACACGCATTATATAGGGCATGGGGTCGGGGGGTGGGTGGGGGGGTGGGGTTTGGGGCGAACGGCGGATTTTTCGGGCAAACCACAATCTATTCAATGCAAGGTGGGTTGTCCTATGCAGCCTAGGGGGGCCAGCCATGTTTTTGTTGTTGAGATTGACCCCAAAGGCACGTTTGCCCCCCGTCCTTCAAACAGAGGGGGGACGCCCCTCCACCTTTATGAATTACGGAAATTATCACTAACTTTAAATACCTGACTGAGGTGGGCTCCTGTTGTTCTCATTTCTTTGAATTTGGTCCCAAACATCTTTTCGAAATATTTCTATTAAATCCCATTTCATACCCCTTTAAAAAAAACCCCCATAACAATCACGCCGAACGAAACCCGAATAAATGTCCAGTGCCATGCATGAATGAAATATTGCTTCACTTCATCGGGGCTCCCAACTGGTACACATAAAAAAGCCTGGTTACCCTTTTAAGTTTTTAAAAAATTGAAAAAATTTATCACTTTTAAATACCTGAGGGGGCATTATATTTTTTTACCCCCAAAAAAAAGATCAGACAAACGTAGATTTTTGACCGCATCTGGTAAACTTTTTCGGGAGTGTATTCCCGGGCAAAAGAGAGTTGGAATCGTGCCAGAACGGGGAGGGTTCCCCCAACCTTTTTTCGTGGTGGGGGTTTAATCAAACTCATCTCTATACACCCTACACTGCCGTGGATCTGCACGTTAATTTGGGGACAGGTCATTGGGGTTTAAAAAAGTGTGTAAAAGGGATTGTGTGTGATCAGCATTGTGGGCTTAATGTGCTGCCGATGGGGTGTGAGAACTGACAAAAATCTTTTTGGTGCCCAAAAATTAGCGTAAAATGCTAAAGTCCTGACACCCCAAAATTGAAATATGACTATAAACCATCACATTTACGTAATTTCCTTTTCATCAAAACTTTTTTTTATTTTTCCCCCCCCCCCGGGGCCCGACGAAGTAATAAAAAGTTTCTACATTTTAGGTTTTGCCAAATAGAAATATTTTCCAGGGTCTTCCTCCTTTTCTTTCTTTATTTTTTTGATTTTTGGGATGATATCTGACGACATTTTACCACTGGGTTTGGTGAAAAAGGGATGATGGGGGGGCAGGGGAGAATGTCCGTCCCCTTTTCCCCTTGTAAGTGTGTTTTTTTTTGTTGAGGGCATATTTTTTTTGCCACTGGAATATCGAATAACGATGATGTTGGGTTTAAATTTATTTATATATTGTAAACAATCACATATTCCCCCGGTGATATCAAAATAATATTTATTCACGCTCGGTGTTAAATATAATCGCTGCAAACATGTGCGCCGGGCATGCGCGCGGTTATGAAAATCTCTTGATTTTTAAAATGTAAAATGTGTATTATTTACACCTGTTTAAATTAGACGGGTGTCTTTGCATAAACAATACGCATATGATTAATGAATTTGGGGTTGCAGTGCATATAGCAATAACATCAAACCAAAATTTTAAATTGCACTGAACGGTTACAATGAAAGATATTTGTTTTTTATAATCGTCCAGCGGTCGTTTCGCGGAGTTTAGTTGATAAATTATTTACCCCCGGCTTATGTCCCCCAAAAACATGGTCCCGTGTGAAGTCCGGAATATGTAACCATAATTTATTTAACGTCTTTATCTACACTTTAATATAAACAATGGTTGCATTTTTTTCCCAACTAAAAGATAAAAACCAAAATGGCAAAATGGGTGTTAAAACCCAAATTTGTCATGAACCCCTTTAAAGTTATATATAATGTTATATTTGTTTAATGTTATTTGTTGTAGAATTAGTTAATATTTTAAATATTCAACATTAAATTTTTTTAACATTGATAAAAGATTCAAAGCTGAACTGCTTATAATCCATGGGCGTGGTCCATTGGGCCCAAATTTGTAAATGTTCGCACTAGTGTTAGACATTTGCGGGAAAAAATTGCAATTATCCTTTATCTTTGCATCTATAAATCAATAATGGTGGGTGCAAAAATAATAAATATTTGTGGCAAATGCAAATTTATAGTACCTTCAGACTCACAATTTATCATGAATTTGAATATCCAACATTTAACTGAGTGAAAGATGCTTTTGTAAATAAATTTGCTGAAAATAATGAAGTGTGCCGCTTGTAAACAGCGGAATCACCCGTGCAAAACCCAAAAAACATATATGAAGGTTTATGAAGTTTCAACAATGTTAAATAGTGGATAAAAAGCCTCAATTTTGTAATGATGTTGATTTTTAAAATTTTAAATTGATCATAAAACAAAAAGGCATTTAGATTGTATAAAAAAGTTACTAATATTGTATTCTACATGGATATCAAGACTGAAAAAAGATATATGATCAACCACAGAATGTGAAACTTATTAGCCCGACTAAAGCTCTTGGAGAAAAGAGCTTAAAAAGTCTTTGCCAAAGACAAATGGCAGGTTCCAAATATGTAGCTATATAAGTAAAAAATACATATGATCAAAGTTCTTTCAAAAGAAAACGCCTTATGTGATGTTGCTTGTACAAAACTCCCAGCATAATTAGTACTCAGTATTCTGTGATAATATTTTGTGTTTTTTTGTGCCTAATGGTATCTAAAGACAGTCTCAACGTATTATGTACAGATAATAAGAAAAAATTGAAATACAATTGTTGAGCACAGGACAACCTTCAGTGGGAAAGTTCAATCATCCACCGCCATAGATCCTAAATATTTATTATACAAGGATTTTAAGCATATCATTTAAAATAATTCGATTGCAAATGATTGGAAATCGAATGTTCATACATGTGTGTAATTTGAATAATAGAAAATGTAATTGCCAAGTGGAATCTGAGTTTATTAGTTTTTAAATGTGAGTTAGAAGTCTATGTCGTGAACTTCTTTGATAAGTATTAGAAAGTTCAATTTATATCAAATATCACATCGATAAATTAATCACAAGAAGATGGTTAAGAATGCTTTAAAAGCATGATTTCAAATATATTTGAAATCTAAAAATTCCAAGACCTGAATGATCCGAAATGCATTGTCAGCTTTTCTCCCAAAGAAAAAGTTCGTGTATAAAGGGTTTTCTAAAGAGGTCATTATGATACAGAATATCACATACTTTTAACAACTAAAAACAATGCTTGGAAATTCCAAGTGTTCAATGACCACTGATTTTAAAAAATCATATTTAGTAAGACTCATGTTGTCAAATAGATAATAAGATCTGTAAAGGGGTTAAACATAAGGATAAAAGTCAACTAATTTCATTTCTTCACACAAAATGTGCATCCACAAGTAGTTTGGATTGGGATTAACTTGCTCACCATACAAGAAGTGAATCTGAAAACAAACCTTGTATAAGTTTCATTATTCCAGATTGATTTATGCATCAGAGTGCTCTAGAATTTGAAACAAATTAAAGTGAAAGATATCAAAATGCAATGTTTAACAAAGGGATGTATATTCCACAGTGAAGGGTAGATATATCTGTTTTGAATAGACAAAAAAACATAGGCTTTGATAGAAGACAATTCAGCGATGGTAAGGATACAATGCACGAATCAGATAATGGGTATTTCTAGCAGAAACAAATAGATACCATTAAAGCTTAGATTACACAGATTCCAATTCGCTTTAAAGATTTTCGAAATTATCAAATGTTGAAGCACCTTCTAGTCTGAGGAAACCCAAACCTAAAGAACTTAACAAATTTCAGAATTTTTCAACCACTACAAAACAAAAGAACTTACTCCCTGATCTACTCTGCAGAGGATAAGACTTGAAGATCTTCATCCACATTCTAAAGACAAATATATCTTTTTTTGCATTGGAGAACTTCATACTGTAGTCTGTGCTCTTTAGAGCCCTTGGCTCTCATTGAAAGTAGCAGCAAATATTGATGCGTGGATATGTGCTGATGTGACCTAAAACTACTCCACAAATTACTGCAGGAAAGCATACGAAAAGGTGTCGCAGCTCAAACAACAACATTGATAGTACCGTCAAAATTACATTTTGTCACATCTTTTGAAAGCCATCCTTCCTTGCTTGACAAAATCGCCAGCCATCCATGCCTTACTCAAATCCAACTAGCCAATGGCACAGAGAACATTAACCTCCATGTGTATGTCATTGACTTGTTAGATGATTACAATAGCTATACTATAAGCCAATGTAATACTCAGATGTGCTCTTGTCGCAAAAGTGCAATGTTATGTGCAGGGATGTCTTAAAGCTTAACAGTCACACACAGACAGATTCAGAAGAATTACATAAAATTCAGAAACACTCTACTTGTTTTCAATTCCAATAAAAAAGATCTTTTGTATGTTTATCTTATATAAATTCATTTTATATCTGTATAATTGCAATAACAATAACAATAAAGTTGATTTGTTTAAAACAAAATGTATTACTAGACAATAGTAGACATGTATGTGGATGATCTTATTAAAACCCATAGTATATCTTATGATGTTTCTTCCACTATGGTTGTAAAATTGATTTTAGAGCCTATAGGAGATTAAATTATGTTAAAACATTTTGAAAACAATAAACAAAATCTTTATTTAGCACAAAATTATACTCAAACAATAATTATTATGCATAAAGTAAATATCATGAAGGAGTTTTTCATGATATTCATATATTAACTGCCATTTTGTCTGCCATCCTGGATTTTTTCACACTAAATTTGTTCGGGAAAATGCCAAAAGCCATGTTTATTTTAATCAATGATGAGTCCAAACGATTAAAAAAAAATGTATGGTAATCCTATATTAACACGGACTTCCGCATTGAAGTGACATGCCGAGAGGGACTGGCCATTATTTTTTTTGTTTGTTTGTGTTAGTACTCATTGACCATCAAGCTTATGATTACAGTTGAGGGAGGCCACGTGGTGTTGGTACATGGACCTCCAAAGGCTGGCCTAGTTAACCGCTTGAGCCTCAATTTGTGAGCAATCAAGAACTGTGTTTTCAAGCTAGGTGAGGTTGTTCATGTGTAGAGGGGTGATTTATCCTCTACAAGGGCATGCCCCTTTATGTTATTATGTTATGTTTGTTTATTCAGAAACGGTGTCCCTAGGATATCACATGCAAGTGTACATAGTGGCTGCTTATTTCCAAGGTAGTCCTGTTTGTTTGGTGTGTTTAGGGTAAACCAAATGAGCCTTCGCTGTGTGGAGGAGGGTTTCTATTGTTTGTGCTGCGTGCCAGATGGAACAAGGAAGGACTGATATAACGTTTGAGCAAGAACTCACACATGATGATCTTTTTGCGATCTACAATTGCAACTGTCTTAATTTTGTGAAGCTGTACATTGCTGTGAAGCTGTACATTGTTAAATCAACATTTCATTTTGTGTACTATATGTTCAATACTACAAGAACAACATTTTTTTGTCTGTCAACAATTTATTTAAGAATACTAAAAACAAATGATCACTGATTTAGGTTTTTCTTTTCACTTCAATATAATACTAGCTGGTCCAGATAGTCAGCAATATGTTAGTAAATAATGTCACAATCTATATTGAGATTATGTATCAAAGTGAATGCACATTAACCCCAACTTTAATCACTTATAAATCGGCTGTTTCACAATAAATGTGTGACATAAATTTATTTGATTGTTAGGGATGGTGCAATATTTGGATGGTAGCAGGGGGGACCGCATTTGGTAGGGGACAGGTACTTTTTCAAGGTGCAAAGTTGGGGGACATGATGATTTTTTCATTCTCTCATTTGGGCATGGGATGTGTACTATTTTCACTTGCTGAATCGGTACAAATTATTCACGAGAACGGACAATGCTGCTCTACCTGGTCATAAAGTTAAAGCCGGCGCCTCACTGGGGGCGGCTACGCCCAGCTGATAAAAATCGGTGGATATCCAGATTTTTCATCTCACGCCAAGCATCTACCATTACGCTGACCCCTACCCAGCGTTTGCTTGTCGCTTTAAGTATGTGTGACGCGTGCTGGTGCGCCGGTCTGAAGTACCCCGCCAAAATATTTCTAGAAGATTATCGTTCGTCCGGCTCTTTTTACGCTCCCAGGTTTTGGGCTGAAGAGGGGGCTGTTAGTCAGCCAGGACGTGGAAAGAAGGGCCAGTTAGTCAGCTAGGAGGAAGAGGGGTCTGTTAGTCAGCTAGGAGGGAAAGAGGGGGTCTGTTAGTCAGCTAGGGGGAAAGAGGGGTCTGTTAGTCAGCTAGGAGGAGGAAAAGAGGGGCCTGTTAGTCAGCTAGGAGGGGGAAGGGGCCTGTTAGTCAGCTAGGAGGGGGGGTGAGGGGACTTTTTATCAAGACAGGAAAGAGGAGCCTGCTAGTCAGCTATTTTCTTCTGAATTGGCCACATAACTGTATACCCGTTTGACGTCAATCATATCTGTGCATATTGCTTCATTGGCTGTTTCTATGTAAGAATTTCAACTTTGGCTCTGTTGAACCATCTATATACATAAGTCCACTGGGATTTTAGTTTCTCCTGAATCAATTTCTTTTACTAACACGGTAGGAGTTTGGGATCCAGGGATTGTGCATGGCCACAGCCATTACGTATAAATGAACCATTTGAGTGATTTGGCCATCATATAGAGATGAACACTGGGTCACTACATGTTATCACCCGATGACTAGATTGTTGATGCGGAAGTATCCAATGACTGAAGAGGTAAGTAACCACTAAATTACTGCTCACTCACGCAGACCAATCCCTGATATTTAATGCATTATGAAGCGCGTGGTTACCAATGTCCACCCTCTTGTAAGTGAATTCATCACTCAAATGGTTCATTTATACGTAATGGCTGTGGCCATGCTCAATCCCTGGATAGTCCCAAACTCCCTACCGTATGTTAGTGTTAGCACTGAGGGGCTCCATCATGGAGCCTTGGTGTGACTTTACTCAGATTTCAAAGACACCTCCCGGACATCACCACCTCTGAGCTGTATCGCACACGAACAACATACCGTGGGTACCACATGGGTACCCCGTGCAAAATCACGTCAAAATATAGTGGCGTGCTGCCGTTTTGCATCATACCCCTGCCGTTCACTGTCACTGGTAAAAAAACGCCCATGGTCAGATTGCTCACGCACTGTAACGCAACGGTAATGCTAACGCGCAGTGTGTTTTCCCCATGTTAAATTGCCTATCTCTCATGCTGAATGCTGTTTGCTATGCTGCTCCCGGTGCAGTCTTGGGCGAACGGCGCGGAGCATGCCGCCTTTCATGATGCACGACTTAAACCTTTGCCATCTTCCATAACCTCGCATTTTTCCATGCCACTGTGAGATTTTTCTTCGTCCCGGATCGTAACTTGGAGCTATCTACGCGAGTTGGGGGTGCTCCACATCTGGACATGGCATCACCTTATAGCTCAGCGGCATCACTTTTTTTGACCCCACGGCATGAGGCACCACACTTTTTTAAACTTTTTCCCCACGCCGCTCGCTATCGCATGATACTGCATGATTCTCTAATGGGGTGGGGGTGGGGGTGCTAAAATCACACTTGCGATGTAGTTTTTTGTGTTTTAGTGTATATTTTTGGCTGAAATTATTTGGAGAATTATGTAGCGTCGTTAGAACACCATACCAAATGGGTACTATACGTTGTCATCGATGCCAGTTCCATCTCTTATAAAATTTAGTGACATAAAGATGTCTTTCTGTTATGGGGGTACTACGGGAGTACTCTGTAAAGCGCAAGCAAGTGTTTTCCTCCCAAATATTAAACCCTCGTCTTATGACCGCTATTTCAGCGTCTGCATGGAAAAAATGAAGAAAATTAAACAATTTATTCTAAATCCGATTTCTTCACCTGTAACACTGAGTGCATTTGACAATAATTTTGGATCACATTATAAATACAATATTATACCATCTGTGGCCATGTAGGTATCGTGATACAAGTTGATGAAGGTTCATTGGACTGAGGGTGCCGGTCCTCTTTAGGTTTAAGTGGGAAACTTTAGAATTAATTCCCTTAAAACCAATTAGCGATGTGTGAGATAAATGCTTTAAAATTAAGTGGGAACGGGAAATTCGAATCCATAAATAGAGTGTTCTAAAGTGGCAAGTGGGAACGTGGACACCCCTGTGATTCTTCTTGCCTGAATAGAGCTTATGGTGAGGCCTGTCTGTGTGCGAATGTTATCACCTATCATTCCCTCCCATGTCTAAAGCTTTTTGTTCAGTATATACTCATCGTCCGGTACAAAGAAGTGTTTGGTAACAGACATATATAATTTGTCGAATTGCGGTGTTAATATGTTTCCTGTCAGTGTGTTGTTTGGAACGAGTGGGCAATGTTCGGGATGTCTCACTAACATATTTTGAGCTACCGTCGCTACAGTCAATATCCCGGCGAATCTTCTGCAACTTGTATCATATCACACGCATGACCATGCCAAATGAAAGACACATATTATATAATTTGAAAACAACTTTATAACCTGTATATAAATCCGTATCTATCCGATATTTGATGTTGGTTTCCCATTTGGAACCTGGATATTTTTCCATATCTAGTACTTGTCGTTTGTTTCTATGTCGCAGAAGGTCATCTGCCATATGTCTTGATACAATGATATCGCCTATAGCACCTGGAATGTCCTTGCCAATATATTCCTCTATCTGCAATGAAATAAAGTTTAAATATCACGCCAATTAGAAAGGCCATTTTATTGGGGTCTGCATGGACTCCAGACAAACCGACTACGGAAATAATTTGAACTGTTAAATGTCTGGCTAGTACTAGCCTATTTCAAGGCCTTTAAATGATCTGACATGAAGGCCTATTCTAAAAGCCTCTGTATGACGTCAATTTTGCAAAAAGTTTTGCTAAAGTGACGTCATTTACTGAAAGCACATGGCTTCTATTTTAGAAACAGCAGTCCAGCTGTAGTTGGGTATTTTCCCGTTTAAGCACGTGGTACTGGTTATTTGTAATGTGGCTCTGGTTCATTAATTCACAAATAAGCCAGTCCCAGTTAGTAACGGTAAGCTTTAGCATGTGGTACTGTGTATTTATATTGGGGAATGTTTGATGAAGTTCTGTTTAGTAATATTTTGTTTAATTGATACTCTGTCGTTATCTGATCATGGATAATGAAGCAATTATACATAGCTTGCAAAAGATTGGATATGAACATTTTCAAATAGTTTTACTTTATCAACTGATTTTAAATTTTCTTTTTCACACAACACGCACTGATAATAGGTAGGAGGTTGAAGTCTGACAACCTTATTTGTTTTTATTGGTGTGCTGTAGTTAACTTTTGGGGGACTATTATTTGGAGGTGTATCTATTTTGGTAAAACGAAACTAAGTCATACATGTACAAGTAACTGAGAAACACATCAATATTACATACTTAATCCCTTGGCTGACCCTTACTTGATCACCCATGCATGCTGCTGCAGTATCTTGGGTGACCCTTACCTGATCACCCATGCATACATGTTCTGCTGCTTCTGCAGCTGTTGCTAGTGATAACTCTGGTTTTAAAGGCTATAACAGGGCAGGATGTTTGAGGCTGCATATTTAATATCAGTGGAATTCCTAGGGTTCTGTAAAAGACCTTATATCTATTAGAGCTAGAGGCCGTCACAATTGTACTTGCTCTTTATCTTTGCACTTAATATATGGTTGACAGGAGTGGTTTATGTAATAATAGAAATAAAAACTATTAGATATAAGGTCTTTTGAAAGACTAGGCTAGTACACACTTGTTTAGTTATAGTGTTGTTATCTATATTGAAAAAAACGAGGTAGCTTACTTGATCTTGTGTGACATTAGCGCCAACTTTCTGTTGAAGTTCCCCAATCTTATATTCCCTGAGTTTTTCTACAATGTAGTCGAATTCTTCTTTTGACCTGTGAAAAAGGTTGACAAAATCAATGCATCTTTATTTAAGAAAACCATTACACACCTATTAGTACTCGCATTATATTGCTATTTGTTGATTTGGTGAGAACTAACAGTTAACATCATAGATACTTGTGTTCAACTACTTAGTATGCCAATGGCCCCTCGTGCCACAATTGATATACTTTCAGAGTATTGTGAGTATTTAAAAGGTGTTCAAACTATGATATAGGCCCAACATATAACTGTCCTTCAAACACGGGAACTAGTACACTGAAAATGAAGCTAGAATCACATCGTCGATCTACATGAATTTCTTTTACAGTGCACATATTTAGCAGTGCAATAACTCACTGTAACTACTATATGATGTCTGTTAGAACTCAGACCACTAATCGCATCGGGGCATAGCGGACGGATCTAATAGCATATTTGCCTGGCTAGACTTACGATTAATTAATTTATTAAGATTAAATGATTCAAATTTCATTTTTCAATATTGCTATTAAACCAAGGTTATTTGAGTAAAATTATGGATAGATTATTGTTTTAAAAATTCTACTTTACTTAAAGACTAATAATCCCATACCAAAATGTATTAAAGTTGGTTAAATATATCATATTAATATTTTGATAATAATTTCTATGCATGTTTGATATCATATACATAGATATCAACAACTTAAATCAAACTTATGAATTACAGTTCTTAATTTTATCAAGGCACCATTGACACTTTATGAACATCTCTTACATTTACACTTCTACTTTTAATAGCTCTCAAAGCAATTACACCTAATTTATCTCACATGCAATTATTATTTTTGCCACAGCCTTTAACCTGCTTATCTTGCCCCGAAACACAATCATATTTCAATAAAAATATGATACATGTTTACAAATTTTGTATTTACTCACTTGAACTTGTCTTTTTAATACCCACTAGAAAAAGCCTCAACGTAGTACACCATACTAAAAATACTGTTAACCGACAATTAGCGACATCAATTTTAATCATATAACATTTTAAGCCATCTCCAGTGCCACACACGAATTAATTATAAATGGGCGTTAACGGATCTCAGTTGCTGTATAAGCCTTTTTGCTAGACAAGTATAAGAAAATGAAAATAGAAAACAAAATGAAACGATGATGTAAGTCGTGATATCGAATAATGGGGACATGCTATAAAATGTACAAATATCTGTGCCAGTTTTCGTACCACTTCTCATTTTATAGGCAATGAAAATATTTATGTAGAGTCTAGTCCTTATCAATTGTTAGTTGTATAAAATCGGCGCGTTGGCGTTACGCCCATTATTATATAAGAACTTGCCTGGGCATCATAAACCAATGATACCGTTGAATACTGTAACCCTTCGAAAATGCGTCTTTATAATGTTGTTGCCCCTCCATTTCATTGCGTACAACAAAATTGCCCCAACGGGCGTTGTGTTGTCGTGAGAATTGCCCTGAGAGTCGGCGTTGTCATCATTTGAGTCGTAATCAGACTCGTTGTCAGAGTGTCATCAAAGTCATCATCAGAGTTGTCATCGTCAGAGTCGTCGTCATAGTTGTCATCATAGTCGTCGTCAGAGTCGTTGTCAGAGTTGTTATTAAAGTCTCTGTCAGAGTCGTCAGAGTCGTCATCATATCTGTAGAGTTGTCGTCAGAGTCATCGTAGGCGGCATCGTCAGAGTCGTCATCAGAGTAGTAGTCGTAGGCATCTCAAAACTCACTTTCCAAGACGATTATTCCACTCCAGACTTGTTCCTGGTGCAAATACGTAGTCAACTAAAATGCAAAGGTAACGTCATAAATCTAAATATGTTTCCCTGATGGCATTTAGGAATTACACTGTAGAAGTAAAAGATGAGCGATCTAGATAATTATACTCAAATTTAGAAGCGACCTCTTTCCTATCATCATGCTGGTGGGAGTAAGCCTTTTGTAACTTTGAGTTTTTCCGCAGTATTACTCACTGACTTCTTCAATATGTGGGTGCCATAGAGTAGCTCAACACAAACGCCTGATTACCCCCCCCCCCCCCCCCCCACACACCCCCACATTCTATTGATGCCGCGCACCCCTTCGTACCGGCGGCATCGAGTGTTTTGTAAATATTTTGTTACTAAAAATAGCATTTTGGGGATTTTTCTGGGTTATATGGAATATATTCCAGAATTTTTGTTTAACAACGCCAACGAGCAAGACCGGCATGAAGAAGTCATTCCACTAATGCCGCCCTGGGGCCTGCGGTACAAAGGGGACACCGCATTGTCGGCGCCAAAAATCAACGGTATCCTGCGACTTCTCCTAAGAAGTCGCAGGATACCGTCGAGGCCCACACCGTCTGCGAGGTTGGGGGTTCTATTGATTTCCTTTGATCTCACCGACACCGCTATACATCGCCGACGGCCTAAATGCACCGTAGGCGGGGTCTCACTGACACCGCTATACATCGCCGATGGCATAAATGCACCGTAGGCGGGGTCTCACTGACATCGCCGGCGGCACACCTCTAGACATGGCCGGTGGCCTAACACCGTAGGCGGGGTTCAAAGCATCGCCGGCGGCCTAAATGCACTGTTCGTTGTCAGCTTCAAAGATCCGTCGGCGGAGTCCGTCGGCGACTTCAAATACACCGTGGGCGACATCAGCACGGTATGACCCCCGCCAGGTTGGAAAACCCACTTTCAAAAAGCGCGGTATGGCGAAAAACAAGCGCGGTATGGCGAAAAACAAGCGCGGTGTCCCATGCCGGCGGCATCAATAGAATGGGGGGTTACACAGGTGAAGTGTTCACAACAGATCCCGTTGGCTACTAATGTCACCATAGGCCCTAGCATCATGGGAGCTATGATTTACAAACACTTTACCATACACATTACTAATATTGTATAGAAAGGGTAATCAAAACCAACAGGCATAGATACCATGGGACCCACGACATCCATTTTAGGCTTGGTTAATTCTCCAGCATATTCTTTATCATTTCACATTATTGAAATAAGCTAACACCTATGCAATTACAATTTAATTATTGTCACCAATATTCCATAGTTTGATTCTCCAATGGCTCCATTCATGGTAGATACCAGTTGTTACAATTTGAAAATCAATGTAATCTTCCTAACTCAAACCTATCTTCATCACACGTCATTGTATGTTTCTTATGTAATTAATTTCAGTTGTATTCACATGTTTTCACAGTTTTTATATTAGTTTTGCAAGCACGCCTTGGTTGGTTTGCGGCTCCATTCATAATGAATACCAGTTTAGAGATTGTAACTCAATGTAAACTTCATTACTCAAACCAACCTTCAATTCACGTCATGGTACTTATTTATTTAATTTCTGGTCTTTGTATTCCCATGTATCCACAATTTAAATATTTTTGCGAGCACGCCTTGGTTGGGGTTTTGGTTGTCGTTTTTTGTACCCCAACTAATTACTCAATAAAGTCGTCAGCATCTTCAATGCTGACAATTAACAACATTCATCTGTCTTTATTTTCATAATTACATAGCTAGGCGTGCTCGCCATAAGTCACGTGCACAATGCAAAACTAGATCAAAAGTGTTCAAAGAACACTGCGTCGCTAGAACGACGTTGACTGATGCGCAATTAAGATATATACTGAAATAATGTATACTTTACAATCAATAAATTTGTGAATTTGAGGAGAAAACATTAGAATGAATCAGAATCAATTTATCCAGCAAAAAGATATTTTGTGTTGCCATACAAAAGTACTGAATAACAAGATAATAATCAATATCAGTTTCAAATTCAATAATCAATTTTGCTGCTTGGTTGGAATATGGATTTTATTCATGCTGGCTAAGTGCATTGAATATCATTATACATGTCATAAAAGCGCTTCTAGAAAGCAAAATTTAATTGGCAGAGCACCAAAAATCGAATCACTTCGGTGCCGCCTTATACCTCATAGTCGTGTAAAGTTTGAACGAAATCGGTGCAACTGTTAAAGCTCTGGCTTGTCCAGAGACATACATAGTTACATACCTAGTTAGTTACAAACGAACGAAACACAATGCTTGCTTCAGCAGCTGAGCTGAAGCGACGCAAATATCATTTTTATCAATATATAAAATTCTTTTTGCAATTTACTTATGGTATTGGGGTTTTTTTGTTACCCACCAGTGACCTCACTTCACTGGTAGATATTGGTTGTAATTTGTTGGTCAATAGTGACCTCTTTTCACTTGTAATGTTTATTCTGACGTAACCAAGTTTCCAAATACTGTAGTGGTCAGTATTCATAGTTCCGATGCCCCGCCCCCTTTTCTGGTTTTGACGTGGGTCTCACAAATGTTCCTATCGCCCGTAGTAAATAGAGAGAAATTGCCGACTTTCTAGCCAAGAGTGCTGAATCAAAATTGTGCTGATCTTCTTAGTTTTAACTTGGGATAAATTCGGTAACCTCTGTTCTACAACATACCAGAAGTATTCTCACAAATCATTGATGATAAAGATTTGCTGGGGCATTTAGTTTTCAATCTTTTTACATCCACTACCAGCCGCTACTCTTAATCAAATCGCGCTATGGTCGGTGTTGACAAATTACGGCGTGTGATAAAGGCTCATATGTTCTTGCAAATGGTGTCACCTTTAAATCGCCAAATAGTGATAAATTTGTGAAATGAATGGATTATCATCGTTACAATAACATGCCCATTAAGAATTCACATGTCGGATCAATTATGAACTGGTTATGAAGACATCATCGTCGGCTTTCACGGGTTGATCATTCACACTGCCTTTACAAGTCCTTGATCATATAAACATCGTCGGCTTTCACGGGTTGATCATTCACACTGCCTTTACAAGTCCTTGATCATATAAACCCGTGGGCCCAAGACCCATTATCTTGTGGATCTCATCTTGCCACAGCAAGGCATTATCTATCTTCATTTCTCTCAGTTGCTCTTCGTTCTCCAGAGAGACCACCTTTTCAGATGAAAGATGGTGGATCTTGGCAGCGCTGCCAAGAAACCACCAAATAAGGAGTAACACGTCCTAACACGGAGTAACACGTCCTAAATATTTCCGTTTTACGCGCCGTTGGCGGTTCTGCTGAGTTGCAGCGACAAGCAGGTCACGTCCTCATTATTGAACTAGGTCACTGAACCCTTTGCCAGTGGGGCTTCTGATTGGTTGGATCTGGTGACCTACATTCCGGGATTTGAAGGGACTGAAATCACGGCTATATACTGCGTATATAGCCGTGATATATGACTATATACTGCGTATATAGCCGTGATATATGACGATGGAAGACATGGATGAAAGGATATTTCTCAAATCACGCACATTGTTTGAAAATCACAGTGGTTTGTGCGTGTGTGTTGGCGATGAAGAAATTTGACAGCTTACACGTCAAAATGCCAGTGACAGTGTGCGGTAGACTAGTGTGTTTACTACAACGTCATAACTGTTCTAAATTGATAATTGATAGGTATACATTGGATACAATGTAGAAAAGAGGACAGGTAGTGCATCCCAACTGAAAAATTAAGACGTTTAGCACATTTTCATTCAAGAATCTGGTGTCAAAACATGACAATTTCTCACTGTTAACTACGGGGGGAGATAAAGCTTGTGAGACCATGATAGCGCACCTGCGTATGTTTGTATGAGGCCGCTCGCTGATTGGTTGGCTGACGTAAAAAGGGGCGTGGCTGGGAACTATGAATACCTTTACTGATCAGTCTGTGTTTAGAATCCGATGGAAGCATTTGTGTAATTTTGCCTCCGTCTTCCTCACCACCACCCTTTTAAGTTTGTGTGTGTGTTTTATGTAATTTTAGTGTATTGCATTATTATTGTATTTAATTTTTCCAGGTATTCAAGTTTGTAATTAGTTAGGTTATCTATGTGTCATGCTTTTCCTCCCGCCTTTTTCCCATTGAGGTTTTAAGGTACGTTTTGAAAGCAGACCTCTTTTAGTACGATATTGTTTCTTTAAACATCATTTGTAAATTTGTTTTGTTGTAATCTCTTCTTTATTATACAACCTAATATTGTCTATAAAATTAAAAACTGACAAATCAGCCTAATATAAACAAATTAATTTTTTTTTAAATATTGCTATTTAACCAAGGTTATTTGAGTACAATTAATGATGGATTATTGTTTTAAAGATTCTACTTTACATAATGGCATTGTCAAACCAAATCATAATTCGACGACGCAAAAGTTGCATAGTTTGGTAAAATACATCATTTTAA
>CM032666.1:22468626-22473626 GCA_019095985.1 Streblospio benedicti | reverse complement strand
GCATGGGATGGTGGATGGGTATGTAAACTACTATAATTTACCAACACTATAAATATACCATACACCTTACATAGTACTATTATTATATAGGAGGGTAACTAACAGGCACAAAGACCAGGGTGGCTGGGCATCCGTGTTAGGCTTGATTTTTGCTCTAGTATATACTTTATCACTTCACAGTATTGAAATAAGCTGACACAGTCCTATGTAATTACAATCTAAATATTCACGGTTACCAATATTCCATAGATTCATTTATGAGTAAATCAATCAGGAAGTTGTTTTTGATTGGTTGGATTAGGATTATATTTGATTGGCTAGTTAAGTTTGCATTAACATTAAAGACCATGGCAGTCTATTGGCAGACTTTATTTAATATTTGTAAAGGTAGCTGGTAGGTCCTGAATATCATCTGCTAAAATTCTACTCATATTGTTTGTTATACCAGATAAATAGTTATAAGATAAATCAAATGAAATTAGATAAAATGAAAATCCATAATGCAAACCTAACTAAATCCTGCAAATTAAAACCAACTTCCTGATTTATTTACTGACAAATGAAACTATGTAATATTAATGAAAATCTTTGACTTGGAAATGCATAGGACTGTGTCCGCTCATTTCATCAATGTGGAGTAAGTCAAGCCCAAAACGGATGCCCTCCCTCCATTGTTACTGTGCCTGTTAGTTATTCTTAATTATTCTTAATAGTAGTAATGTCTACGGTATAGCGTTTGTAAATATTAGTAGTAAATATTTTGCGACCACCACTACTTCCCATGATGTTGGGGCCCATGTTTCCGGTTAAATTCACTTTTTCAACATTAAAGTTGTTAATATTGTAGTCTATCTGCGAGGTATACTTTGGTATTTTTATCTGTCACACCCAATACATTATGTACGTGTATTTATCTGATTAAAGCAACTACCAGCTGGCAACTACAATTTCTACCATCTCGATTAAGGTATTTTTTGTAATTGTAACTCCTTAACTTCAATTATAAAAGGTTTCAAATCCATTTTTGTATTCAAATATAACAGGTACACTATAATGTATTTCTTTCTTCTTACAAAAATAATCCATTTGTATAATCAATCGATGAATAACATTTACATACCAATATAACGTATAATACATCCAAATGCGACTTCATTTTTATAATGAATCCTTTAATTACATTTAAGAAAACAAATTTACTATGTTATCCGAAATATTATGGGTCCATTCTCCAAAGCTTTAAATTGTGAATTATGACCATGTCTTATGAAAATGCAATCCTTGTGTTTGATTATTACATTCGGTAAGAACGTGTTTTTTTCAGTTCTAAGGGTGGAGTGTACTTATTAGTAGGGGTTTCCTTTGTGACTGATGCGGGTTTTGGTGCATGCAATTGGATTGGATGGATGGCTTTATGAAATTGTGTATCTAAAAACATAGGTTTATTGACATGCCAATGATGGCATGACTGCAAAAACATTAACACACAACCTGCAACCCTTTTTCTTTCTTTTTTTTCTGTTTTGCTGCATGCCATAGTTAATCCTTTTCGCTAATTTCTTTTTTCTTAATCGTAAAATTATAAGTAACATATGTATAGTAGAATAAATATTCTATTTGTGGTAATTAGGTCAGTCGGTTGTATTACGTTTTGTCTCTCAATGCAGTTATACAATAAATAACTATGTCGTCTACTTGGTTTCTAGCTTTCATTTATTCTATGTATTACACACGTATGCTCCAACTGTTACTCAAATTTACTTTTCATATATAATATCATAGGGCAAGGTCATGGCATGTACAATGAATAGAGAAAAAATACGCTTATCCACCGTTTATTAATAATTGGTACATTATACAAAATACAGCTACTATAACAAATCAGTAAAGTATTTAAACAATTAAAATATTTTGATGTTAATTGTTTGCCTTATACTGTCACTTCTTTAAGAATGCTGTATTGCGCTGCAAAAGGACACGACTTTTTATCTGTAGTAATATGCGGTGGTAATATTCAATGCTATTTATGACTATGGTCTGATGTACAATTACTTCTGTGTCTATCTCTTACATCCTTAAATACTGGCGTAGTTTCAAGATGTTTGATAATATGTCGCACTGCTAGAAATAAAGATAGGTATATAGTAGAAATTGAGTGTGCATTAAAATTAATGGGCCGGGGTCTTTTCTATTTTAATTTAAGACTCACTTGTTCTCAATATTCAAACGATTTGATACAGCATATTATTAGCAGCAATGAATTTCCACCACTTAATCATTTTCAATCGATGTGATTATTTTTCATTAAAACAGGTTTTATTTTTAGCGGGTTACACGCATCACCAAAAACGCAGATTACTCTAAAACGTGCTCGGGTGATGAAGCAGCATATTATTCTCCTGTCCATGCGTGCATTTATTTACTTAGTGTTATATTTCAAATAATGCATCTTCCATGACACGATTTTCCAGCTTTCTATACTGTTTAGGACTCGATAAGTTACTTTTTTGTAAGTTTTAATTACATGTATTGAATTGACATTTAAAGTCTTATTTTCACAGCCATACAAATGAATATATTTTCACTTTAATCAAAAGATAATACATTTACAAATATTTTTAACAGCACTAAACATACTCCAATTACACAAATATAAAAACCATCTCCATAGAACACGTGTATAGAATTTCTTGAAAGTTCATTCAACTGCTATGTGTTTTTCTTATGTGTGACCATGAACATTATAAGCCCGGATAACTTAAATTGGTAACGCCCTAAAATGCATATAACAGGCTATGTAGATATGAATGCCTTTTGTTAAACCATGTAAATCATTGGAATGAAAGGTAGTTGTTCAACCAATAACCCTGTCATGTCATTCAAAGTGATTTCTGAAATTTAATAAGTACCACCAGGAAACAGTATATATAATATACATATACATGTATATTATAAACAAAAGAATGAACATAATAAATAGAGATATGCATCGTTCACAACAGATAAATACAAGTACATTAGACACTTTTCAAAAAGATGTTTATATTAATGACGAATTTGAATTATTTCAATATGATCATAACATATTCATCTTTAATATACCCGTTGTTACGGGGTTAATAGATCATCACAGTTTTTGAAGGTCTAGTATAAGGACCGCTGTACACCAAAACTTTGCACTGAATGAACATGTCGGTATCTTTAAAATAAACTACTTGTGGAAACCTTTAACGTGTTCATCGTGTAGGTAATGGTTATGTACAGTCATTTCTTAGATCACAACACATTAAAACCTACAAAAATACATTGACAGTTTCATCAGCTGCTACTGACATCTTCAAAATTATTGACTGCGCATGACAGGTGGTCAATCATCTCGGCCGCCGCCGCCGATAAGTGGATCATACACTCGCGAGAGCTGGTGGGCCCCCTCGTCCCGGTTCATGACCTGCCTGTGGTACAGATGTGTGCCGCATATACAGGCAGTATCAAGTTCACACATGAAGAGGAAAGTGATGGCACGATTCCTTTTTTGGATACCCTCATAGCGCGCAAGCCACACAGAACAGTGAAGTTATTAGTGTACAGGAAGAAAACACATGCTGACCAGTACTTGCACATTACTTCCCATCACCCACTACAACACAAGCTTGGAGTTATCCGTACCCTGTTTGACAGATACGTGGACATTGTTTCAGAGGAAGAAGATAGGAGAAAAGAGGAACAGCCTGTGGTTGAAGCCTTGAAGCAGGGTGGCTACCCAGAATGGTCTTTCCGAAGAGTGAGGAAACAGTTGTCCACCAAGCTTGAAAGAAAGAGATAGAAGAACAGAAGGAAAGAAGGTGAAAGATCAAGAGGACAGGTCATACTTCCATACGTGAAGGGTGTCACCGAAGGTGTGTCTAGGATCTTTAACAAACATTCGGTTTCAACAGCAATGAAACCATTACAGACCCTCAGAAACATACTAGTACATCCAAACATCCAAAGGACAACTGTCAGCTGGATAGAAGTGAGATAGTGTACATGATCCCCTGTAGATCATGTGATACTGTGTACATTGGTGAGATTGGTAGAAAGTTAGGCACGAGGTTGAAAGAGCATGTAAAAGATGTTGATACCAACAGGAAGAAGACATACAAGATATCTTCGAATAAGGAATCTCTGACTGAAGTGAGCAAAACTGCTATATCGGACCATGTTAATCAACACAACCATGACATTGATTGATAGTGCTTGTGTGGTAGACAGAGAGAGTGATTGGAAGACGAGAAAGATTAAAGAGGCGGTACACATCCGCACCAACAGGCAGGTCATGAACCGGGATGAGGGGGCCCACCAGCTCTTGCGAGTGTATGACCCACATCTCGGCGGCGGCGGCGGCCGAGATGATTGACCGCCTGTCATGCGCAGTCTATCATTTTGAAGATGTCAGTAGCAGCTGACGAAACTGACCATGTAATTTTGTAAGTTTTAATGTGTTGTGATCTAAGAAATGACAGTATATATATACTTGAGGAAAGTAATACGTCGAAAGTCCCTCCATATCACTTTTTTCTAACCATTCATTGAGATCCAATTAAATTCCTTGATGGCTAGAAGTAGTTCACAGTTCTCGAGTTACATTTTCATTTGTTAAATTAACTAAGTACATGTATGCCTAGTAAAGGTCGCCATTGTTAACTATATATTTACTACATTTATTACTATACTTAGTCTTTTCTTATTCAAAACATGAACTTGGTTTGCTTTGACACGTTCTTTTCCTGTTTACAAACAAATACCAATCAGAGCTCCAACCAATTGGGAGATTCACATGTATTGCCTCCGTTGATCTTAAAAACCACCTTGCCAATTCAATAATGTGTTAGTGATCCACTATATTGACGTAGACTATTTCTTCCATAAGATGACCGACCATAGTAAGGGTCTCTAAATTCATCCACATAAAAATCTTCATCATAGTTGTTATATCTAGGAAGTCTTCTACCACTGTCAGT
>CM032666.1:22457280-22468526 GCA_019095985.1 Streblospio benedicti | reverse complement strand
CTTAATTTTTGATTTTTCCCCCCCCGGTTTTTTAAAAAATTTTGATTTTCTCGTGTTTTGGAAAACAGTAAATTACTGTAAAAATGAATATCCCCTTTAAACTCTGATGAAAAACAAGGCATAAAAATTTTAAATTTGTAAACCAATAAAACAACCCTGATTTCGTATTTTTTAAAACCCTCTCACGGCACCCCAAAATTCACCCAATTCCCCCAAAAAACCCTGTAGAGCACTCTGGGAGACTGGCTTTGCAATGATTTTAGCGGATATAAACCTGGGATACTCAGCAAAAACATCCCCATACCCGGTAAGAATGAAAACTTACAAAAGCTAATCCAGAAAACTGAAAAAATTTATCAGAACCCAACATAACCCCACAATATTATAACATAAAATAGTAATACGCATGCACGCTATTGATTTTTCTCGTGTTATTGATTTTCTCGTGTTATTGGAAACAGTAGTAGCAAAATAATAAGCAATAATACTACCTTCAATGGCTCTGATGAATCCCAAAAACAAAAGGGGCCATGAAAAAATTTGAAAAACCCAAAAAAAAAACCTATGAAGCTATGATTGGGTTTGATAAATTTATAATTAAAAAGGCCCCAATTTTTGGGTTGGGATTCCCCTCCATAGTATAAAGAATTGAAAAGGCTTGTTATAAAATTTAAAAAAATTTTTTTTTTCTAACAAATAGACTTTTTTCATTTTTTTCCAAAATATTTTAAATTAATCGAGCCGTTTTTAAATAATTATTAATAAAAATTTAAATTTATAAACATAATAATAAATTTTTAAATTTTTTTAAAACCGCAATTTATATATATCCGCTTTAAAAACCCTTATATTAATATATATATATTTATATATTTTTTCCTTTCTTATATATATATTTTGTTTCCCAAACACTAGATATCAAAAATATAAATATAAAACAAAAAATTATCAAAATTTGAAAAAGAGCCAAAATTTTCTTCTGGGATTTAAATTAATTAAACCATTATCAATTGTAAGCAGAACTCAAAACAAACCAAGAACTTGGAACTTTCAGGTTGAATTATAATTACCTGAGTGTTATATCTCCTAGGCCGTTGTATCTACTTCCATATTCAGAACACAGCGCCAAATCGAGCTAAAGTGAAAGTTACATCTATTAATTAAAATGGATGCACAATTTGTTAAAATATATGTTTTGATATCATGTATGGGATTTTTGATGACATGTTATCCTGTCATTCTGTCTTAAGGAGTACTGTTAAGTGTCAACATTCCCACTCTATCATGACTTGTGATCGACAACAGGTGAAGATTTTGACACTACATGTATATTGATACAGATTACATTATGTTATCAAACATTACTATAAATCTTCTTCAAAACTTCTGGTTCCCTCAAAAATACAAAGATATAACATATAGTCTTTGATAAGAATATTAGAATACATAATATTGTAAACAAGTACGACAACAAGAATCTTCCGAAGGGTCATCCTGGTGCCCCACCCACAGGTTTCACGAAGAACCTATCTCGAGAGAAAACTTTTAGCACAGGTTCACATTGAGGGAGGAAGCCATTGGCTAATATCGAACGGAACACGATAAGATGGTCTGATCTTACAAAGATCAAGTTGTGTGAATAACAAACATTATCAAAATCGTGAAAAATACCCAAAATTGGTCTTCTAAAATCGTGGGTTTCACGCCTTTCTCATTCACACAGGCTTCAAAGTCCGATGTTCATGGTTCAAATGTAAAAAGGTGAGTTATTCATCAAATGAATTTTACTGGCCTCCAACTTTCCATTGATTCATAGTTATTAGTCCAATGATTCATAGTTATTAGTATCCATAAACAATGACACCACTTATGCACACATCTAATCTATCATAGTTTTATCGCATTACGTAATATGCCCTTAGTTAAGAGGTGATTCGAAGGATTTATTCATTTTATTTTTTACTAACCTGTGCCTTCAGCTCTGAAGTGTATGCTTTGTATGTATAACTATCTTTGTTTTCAAACGTGTCTCTGTAAATCATTCCCTGGACACGTGTTCTGACATTGAGTGTTTGAATTCGTTGGTTGGTGGCCGGTGTTTTTTCCAAGACGCAATATATCGGTGGGAGTGTAGTAGTACTAGTAGCGTCGGTAGGTGCTTCTGTGTCGTTTGTGTCTGCTGTAATGATCATACACCCAATTTCTTACATACATACATTTCAAAATAATCTATTATAAGCCTTGTAACTGAAATAACTATTCATGTACCATTAATCCCTATTGTATAGGCTGTGTACACTGTGGTAAGTGTGGCTATGATTGAAAGTGGAACTAATAAACTAACATTTATGGTTTTGTTATTCTTTTCTGCTACTGAAACAATTTTACCCAATGTAATTTTTACCAAATATGTGTAATCATTACTTTTTATTTTTGTTGTTCTTATCTGCTACGTTACAAGTCAAAAGAATATTCTAAAGTTGTATAATCCTGCTATTTATTAGAACAATATACATACCAACTATAGAGGGCTATATTCTTATTTATATATTTTTAATTTGCTTTTAGAATTAAAGTTTCCCGCTTTACCAGTGGTCAATTCACATCACATCAAATTTTGTTCATTTAACAGAATCACACAGATATGATTTGCTAAGGATTAGAATAGAATTTCAAATTTTCAAATTTAGAAAATGCACACCAATAAGATAGAGTTACATTGAATAAATATACAGAACAAAATACAGTGTGTGTTTTAAAAACAATTATGTTCTACCCAATTTTCTGTGGCGCCCATTTGAATATTACTGTCAGTTTTACACTTCACTTTCTTACTACGTTCTCATGTAAACTACAGGAACCCTCAATACATAACATGTGGTCTGAGCTGGAAAAAAAATAAGCCAGTGCCGTTTGGTGCTTGTTTTTTTCCCAGCACATTCATTTGGCTTGAAACGGTAAATCAAGAAATAAATCATGTGCAAATTCTGTTGTTCTTTGGTCACTACCATAGTTTCATACTACCTAATATATTGTCCAAATAACAATTCTTCTCGATCCCTGTTTCAAATCATACGAGAAAAAAAACATCGTTTAACCGTACCTGAGGACGTTGTGAATGACTGAGAAGTGATGGTAGATGTGGGTGGAGAGGCTGTTGATGTCGATGTTGATGTCGGAGGACTGACGGTAGACGTGGGTGGGGGTATACAGGATGGGTTTTCTACAGACAAAACACCAATCCATTGATCATGCTTCAAGATTGAAAAATATATTCATTAATGTTCATAACTAGAACTAGAACTAGAACATGTTAGCTTATATTATTCGATATAAAAATGTACTACAGAAAATATAAGATTACGTTGTCATTGTTAGAATGTGTGTGTGTTTATAAATCCATAGGATTCACAAATCCTTACTGATGCTATAGCAGAGCTCAAATCCTAGCTTGTTTGCCCATGGGATGGACGACGCTAATGGAAATGCCCTAAATGTCACTGGAATTTCTAGAATACCACTTATAGTGAGGGGTGATTCTTTTGTGTACTTGAAATCTTGCTTGAAATCCGAACCGCATAACCTAAAAGTAAGTTATTAACAGCGTATACACATATACTGTAGTCTTAAAAGTTTGTACAGCTTATTACAAATTATGAGAATATGTAAAAGACACTTAGTTTATAAAGCATTTATAACAATAGTATAAAATAAATTATAGTTATAAAACTGCATGCCACAATGGCCTTAAAAAGTAATAAAATTTTGTGGCCCATCAGAATCATGAACACTCAATTTCCTTTTATTATATTCGGATGTTAAAAATTGCTAAGAACAGAATTTATGAGCCACAATCTTTATAGTGCCTCTAGATCTGGTATGCTAGTTTTAAAATGTATGGATAAAAGAATTGTGTCTTATAACAAATTTGAATAGTCATTTCTAATACCTCTCCCCAAATTCCTGTTGGGGTCCCTCGGCTCGCACCTCCACCCAGTGTAGACAAGTACCCTCGGCCGTGCTCAGCACCCGAGGCCAAGATCCGGCAGTGGTGAACCAAAGGTCCACGTCGCAGCCACCAGGCACCTCGTTTAGTATGAAGAACAACTTGTCTATTCAAATTACTCAATATCCCTAATATTGCTAGTATGTTATTTGATTGAGATGCATTAGCTAGTTGTGGCTAGTTTCCCATGTTCTACTAAACTTTTAGCTAATGTACCAATGAACACTTAATGTGTTTTTTAAAATAAATGTTCTACAACTATAATTAAAACGGACTGCATATCTCACAAGTAAAAGATATCACACCTCAATTTTCTTGAACTTAAAATAACGCAATACAATGTTCTCTTGGATGTTCTACCATGGGTTATAATCATGTTGGCCATTCCACGATTACATACATTAGTCCCAGAACAATAACTAGTTTTCTTAGTCTACAAGCATTTGACAAATATTTCCTGCCACACACACTGAATATCCCTACCCCACTCAAAGCCGGATGAGAATGTTGGTACGTTAATTGTATAATATAGTCTGAATATTGCATGGAAGAATGTTCAATGTGCTTACAGTGATCAGCCATGTGCATTGGTCAGCGTCGTCGTAAAAAGCAACACGACCAGGCATATAGTTGGGACTGTGCAGACATACAGTGTCGTTGTTTTGAGGCCACGGTAAAACGTTGCTTGATGGAAAACAACCTATGGTTTAATAGCGTATTATTTGATCACATGAAATGCACTACTGTGTAGATAGTTATCGTTGGTGTAAGGAGAGTATTTAGAGGAAACATTTTTTGTGATAATCGGGTGGTGCAATAGGCATAGGCAGCTCCAGGGGGCGCCCCCCCCCCTTCCCACCAAAATACTTCATTTTCGTAGGGTTTTGATGAAATCCTTAAGTGCGCAACCCCACCCCCTGTTCCTTAAGTGCGCCCCCCTTTTCAAAAAACCTGGATCTGCCTATGAATAGGTATTCGCAATTTGTTTCCTAAATATACAAATTTTATCGTTGAAACTGCTTTCACCAGCGCAATCTTGTTCACAGCGCAATCATCAAATCAGGACATTCATGATCTACAATGTAAACCTAAGCGTTGTACTCAGATGCCACATACATGTATGCATAGTACATTATGGATACATAATGCGATTATACTATATAAAAAGTACGAACGCACGTAACTTTTCACAGTGTACTCTCCTGTTCAAAAGCTATTGATTGAGGTGAGGCTTTTATATTAAGCCTTTGAATAAAATAATAACTAGATGATGATCAAAAGTGTTCAAAGGACACGGCGTCACCAAAACAACGTTGACTTAATTATGGGCAATTACTTAGGATATAAAGTAAAATTATGTATACAATTTAGAAAATGGCTATACAAACCGGGTGAGCCGGATTTAAGCAGAGAACAGTCCTCCCCCGTGTACAAATCCGCACAGTGACACTCGCTGCAGTTTGCAGGGTTGAGATAGCCGCCATTCTGGCACTGCAGTGAAGAACTTGAACACGTATCTGTAAAAGAATGGAATAAGTTCTCCGTCGTGCCTTTTCACATATCACTGAACGAGATGATACAGACGCAAGTTGTCCGCCACCTTCTATTCTAGAAAGGTCGAAAAATTGAAAATACGTAGTGGGAGTAGAACCAATGAACCGACACCTACACATTACATAACAGCCAAGTATGCTTTAAAATTTGCCCATCTAAACAATATCATTATTCTTTTCATGTTTAAATTTGCCTTGCAGGAATTTTCGCTGAAAAGGTTTTCATAAGACCATCAATAAGATACCAACATAACGGAGGGTTTGTCAATACAGCCATTTGAATGGTCCGTGATTATTGACGCCTAACCTGGTGAAAACAAACATGTTATTGTTTTATTAAATTTGAATATGGTGCAATGACTTGGCTTATTTTTAGTGATCTCAGGCGACTCAAACTGTTTTGTAGTGTACATCAAGCACATGTTATTATCCTCTGTAAAAAAAAACCCGGCTGTATAGGCAGCTCAGTGGCGATATTCAGCCATATGATCCACTCACACTATATCTATCCAGTAACCCATGAGAGGTAAAGCATGTCATTTTTTCCATACCACTTGGGGATAAAAATCAATCTGAACCGGAGATGTATTTCATAGCATCACAAATCAAAGATTAGAGCATTATGTGATCATTATAGATCATTATAGGACAACTGTGTTCATTGACTACAATCAATCAAATGATACTAAGAGGTAATTTTGTGCAAGGTTTCAGTTTGCATTGGCGATATATATTTACCTGCACAGTATGCTTTGTTTATGGTAAAATGGTCTCTGAACGACAGTTGTGATCTTTGTCCAATGGTTGTGTCATAGCGATGATCCTTTGGCAAAACCGTTGGTAAACCCTGGTTGATTGCAAATTTCTACAATATGTAATCGACGTTTGCATGAGATATAAAGGTTGTATATAAAAAAGCATGGCTTTATTCCACTACTCATGCAAATGGAACATTTATACATGAGGCCCACAAGCGCTCTTTTCCTGGGATTCTTGTAGCGTACTTTATGATACGATTCGTTCATGTTCACGTTCATATTACAATAATAAGCCTAACCAGCTTGTAAAGTCGAAGTTGCCTTACCCGTGCTGTATAGTGCATAATTGAAGCATAGTCATAAGGCTGACCCTGCGTATCGATATTTGATGTTATAGTATTGAAGTTTAAGAGCTGGTTCTGTTGTATGTTGTCAGTGTATACACCAACATAGCTGTCGCGGTCTGGACGCTGGTGCTCGTGATAAAGGCCGAGGGAGTGGCCGAGTTCATGGGTCACTACGGTGTGCTGAAAGTAGAGTAGGCCCTAATAAAGATATATTTCAAGATTTCAACAATATGTATTTGTTAAAGGAGTCACATCTCACACTACAATATCTGTACATTTCGTATTTTGCATAAATGGTAAAATTTAGATATGTGTACCAATTATATAGCATTATGTATAACTTTCTTAAGTTTTCTAACATGAGAACACGGGTAACTTAGAACTTACCGTAAGTGTCAGACAGTCTGACCCGATATAAACAGGTTGGACAAGTGAATCACCCGACGTTTTGCCGACGTCGGCTAAACAGCTGTAACGTGAGAGTGTAATGATTGATGCCTGTGTCCTAGTCTTTCAAAAAGACCTTATACACGGTGTTCAATCAATCTCCAGTTTTGGTGAGTTATAAAGGAAGTTTTTGTGAGGAAAATGTTTACTTTTGAAATCGGCGGTTTGGATTTTCCACTGTAAACGGTCTAAAACCATTTCTGAGCACAATTTTTGCCGTCCATGCACTATAAGAATACATTGGCACATACTGATGGGATTTATTTCAACTCATGGGCTGGTTTCTGCTGCTAAGTCTGCAATACATGACCACCCACCTTCAAAATTGAGGTCATCTGATAGAAAACGACGAATATAGTGGCTGTAAAGACGTAATTCAGGCAAAATATGAATTAGAATGTATCTCAAACTTGATACAAAAACAGATTACACTAATCCCATGCTTTTTAAAAACCACATAACTGGCTTAAAATTAAAAATGATTTTCAACTCCTCATGAAAACTGTTGATTGTACATTTCTGTAGATTTGGAGACTTTACACAATATAGAAGTTAATAATATAGATGCAATGCATAAGGTAGTTTTCAGTCAAGTATAAGCTTGCCTGACCCAACTTAGGGCTTAACAAAGCAATATAAGGCAAAATATCACTCATTTTCGAATAGTGGACAGCCATGTAGAACGAGGGTCTTCAACTATTGCAGACTTAGCAGCAGAAACCAGCCCATGTGAGTGGAAATAAATCGCATCAGTATGTGCCAGAAGTATTTCTTATAGTGCATGGACGACAAAAATTGTGCTCAGAAATGATTTTAGCCCGTTTACAGTGGAAAATCCAAAACCGCCGATTTCAAAAAGTAAACATTTTCCTCACCAAAACTCTTGATTTTTACAAAAACTGCTTATAACCACCAAAACTGGAGATTGATTGAACACACCGTGTTATATCTAATAGTTTTTACTTCTAATATTACATAAAACCGCTCATATATCAAGTGCAAAGATGAAGAGCAAGTACAATCTAGCTCTAATAGATATAATGTATTTTTACCCACACCCACCCACAAAAACCCACAAAAACCCCCCCTCCTGGTCCAGATATGATCCCGATGATGGCGACTAGTTAGGGACTATGAAAAATTGACAAGTCGTAACCTGGTTTTGATGCTAGTTACCCCTCCATTCCACCGTCGCTAGCTAGTCGCAACCTGAAGAAGTCGCGGGTATCAGAGACTAGGTTACGACAAAATGCTGATTTTTGGCCAACAAAAATTGTGTCCCATTCCACCGTCGCCAAAGGTTACGACTTGGTGGAGACTAAATCCCGGCGACCGTGAAAATCGGGGACCTGCTTCGGCGACTGGTATGAGTGGAAGAAGACTTGATTACGACCAGATCTCGACATGGTAAAGAGTAGGTAGAGACAAGGTAGAGACTTAGTAGCGACATGTCCGTCATCATGACGATGTGGTTACGACCTTATAAAGACCTGGTTAAGACCTGGTTAAGATTTGGTTAAGACAAGGTTACAACTAGGTCTTGAGTACCTCGAGACTTGGGCAAAACTATATAAAAACGCAGCGCGTCAGTGAACCGCGTTCATTTTGCTCGAAGCTACCCTGCCACCAACATGCTGCCCGAAGAAATACAGGCATGTTTAATGTTATGTGTAATAAATCTGAATTATGTTTTATATAATGATAATTACAAAATCTATCAATTCTACATAGGTATGATACTCTTACTGTTTAATAGAAATTCTAATTATCAATACCTGTTTATCTTTGACAAGGACATGATGATGTAAACTAGTCGTCTTTGCAAGGTGTTTGTAAAATATAAGCTTTATGGTGGTACGAGTGAAACCTGAAACTTCACCCCTGTCAACATCATCCCAGTCTATAGCTGATCCAGTTAATTGATGTCGACATAGCCGTGGTTTGCCTTTCCATATGAACAGAGTTGATTGTAGGCAAAATAAATCCCACTCAGTATGGTTGTTCGGACTTGAGGCAGATTTGGGAACAGGGTAACGGTGGGCTCAGGTCGTGTGCTCATAGAAACTAAGGGCATCATACAGTAGTGGACGGGGGTCACTACACGCTTGACCAGCCATGGAGGCACCAGAGCTCGAATAGGGGTGAGTGAAACAGCGTTACACAATGCACAGTTGCACACGTTAAGTATGCCATTGTTTGCTTTTTTTAGACAAATATCAAACGTTTTTCCAGCCTTGGTTGCAAACGTTTGCACCGTGCGAGGGGAAATTGGTGCTCAAGGATGTTTTTCAAGAGCAAAACGTGGTGTTTCATAACTGTGGCGACGATTGCTGTTTACATTATACGTTTTGTAATAGATAATAACTTGCGGAAGACTCAGATTCTAATCCCTCATTGGGGCCGACAGCACCACGGCGACAAAGTCTCTACCAGGTCTTGACCAGGTTTTATTTAATCGCTACCAACTCACCACCAAGTTTCTCATCATGTCTTTATCTAGTCTCCATCTAATCTTTATCTACTCGTTACCTACGTTGAAGTGGCGATCTGCTCCCGACCAGGGAGACTTGATAACGACATGGTAGAGACTTGATGAGGACATGGTCTCGAGTAGATAAATACAAGGTTTCGAGTTGGTTACGACTTGGTGGCGATCTTTTATTGATTTTTTTAGTCGTAACCAAACACCCGCGACTTTTTAGTTGAGCTGCATGTCTGTGCAACTAAAAAGTCATGAGCTGTCGCCGGTGGGCCGGCGACTTTTTCGGAAACTAGATAACGAGTAGCTCCCGACCTTGGAGACTAGATGAAGACATGGTAAAGACATGGTAGAGACATGGTGGCGACCATCAAGTCTCTATCTAGTTTCGGTACTGGTCGCGACGGTGGAATGGAGGGGTTACGACCGTAATTGTGACCTAGTCTTGAGCTAAAAGGGAATGGAGACAAGGTCCCGACATGCTCCTGACCAAGAAGACTATGTAACGACACGGTCCCCACTTGGTTAAGACCTGTTCCACACTTGGTAGAGACTTGATAACGACTTGGTAACGACTTGGCAACAACTTGGTAAAAATAACGATGTTTTATTAATTTTTGAGGTCGTCAGCACAACTCTATAGATGAAATGGGCATGTAAATATATTTAACAGGTTTTATTTTGCAGTCATAATTGCCGATGTTAAAACTACTCATGCCCTCTTGAAGATAAATAGGTGCATCTTTACCACTTGTACTGTGCTGATAATGAATGTTCATATGATAAAGTATTTTGAAAATAGATCGCATGAATAGAGTACATTTCATGCAGTGAATCAAATCTAAAAAGTAAAAATCCTCAAGAGTTGGATGACTAAGAATATTTTTTGTTTAATTAACAACTTTTCTACAGTGTGTATTAAGATCTGTTCATCTATACTTACATAGAGTCGTCACTATATTCGTTGAGTTGTTCACGAATTTGGTGATGAAATATGTTTTTCAGCCACCCCTCATTGACTTCTTTTTCCCATGAATTTCACGCATGTGTTGTCCTCCCATTCTGTATCCACTTCCTTATGAATCTGTTCTTTTTGTCTAGAATGGCAACATGCCCAGGAATTATGCGGGAGCTATGCTTTCGATTGTACGACCAGTATGGTAAAAGCTGGTCAGGCCACTGTCACATAGGTTCAACTTATTAAAATCGCATGGATCACATTACCAAATATTTTGCTATCTCGCCTGTTAAACCGCAAAATATAACTGACGCAAAAAATATAACCAGTTATGTTTTGCGTTAACTAAATGTAACCACCCGCAAATAGATTCACCAGCTGAGCGCAAGTACAACCACTGACGCAAGAATTGCAGCTTCAAGGTGAATAGAGCCTACCTGCAAATACATTAAATGACTTCATTAGCACCAAGCGATGCGCTTTGATGCTTCCATGAACTATTTTCGAATCAAAGGCAGTTCTTTTCACCATTATTAGTCATTCCTTTTTTAATAGAGATAATAATCCAGATGCCCCGCCCCAAAAAGAAAAAAAACTTTTTTTGGCTCAGGGATATGGGCTAAACTTTTTGGGGTACAAAAAATTTTTGTGACCTTTCGTGACGGATGAAAAAGGGGCTTATTTTATCGCTATAAGAC
>CM032666.1:22348543-22457180 GCA_019095985.1 Streblospio benedicti | reverse complement strand
CCCGGGGTTGAAAACAAACTTTTTTATTGTTTTTAAATTTGAAAATCTTCAAAATTGGTTTTTTTGGGAACCTGGGGGTTAAACTTTTTTGTAAGTTTGCTCAAGCCATGTTATTACCCTCTGAAAAAAAACCGGCTGTATAGGCAGCTCAGTGGCGATATTCAGCCATATGATCCACTCTCACACTATATCTATCCAGTAAATCTATGAGAGGTAAAGCATGTCATTTTTCCATACCACTTGGGGATAAAATCATCTGAACCTTGGTATTTATTTCATAGCATCACAAATCAAAAGAGACATGTGATCATTATAGATCATTATATAGGACAACTGTGTTCAGTGGCTACAATCAATCAAATGATACTAAGAGGTAATTTTGTGCAAGGTTTCCAGTTTGCATTGGCGATATATATTTACCTCAAGTATGCGGGCGCTTTGTTTATGGTAAAATGGTCTCTGAACGACAGTTGTGATCTTTGTCCAATGGTTTGTGTCATAGCGATGATCCCTTTGGCAAAAACCGTTGGTAAACCCTGGTTGATTGCAAATTTCTACAATATGTAATCGACGTTTGCATGAGATATAAGGTTGTATATAAAAAAGCATGGCTTTTATTCCACTACTCATGCAAATGGAACATTTATACATGAGGCCCACAAGCGCTTTTTCCTGGGATTCTTGTAGCGTACTTTATGATACGATTCGTTCATGTTCACGTTCATATTACAATAATAAGCCTAACCAGCTTGTAAAGTCGAAGTTGCCTTACCCGTGCTGTATAGTGCATAATTGAAGCATAGTCATAAGGCTGACCCTGCGTATCGATATTTGATGTTATAGTATTGAAGTTTAAGAGCTGGTTCTGTTGTATGTTGTCAGTGTATACACCAACATAGCTGTCGCGGTCTGGACGCTGGTGCTCGTGATAAAGGCCGAGGGATTGGCCGAGTTCATGGGTCACTACGGTGTGCTGAAAGTAGAGTAGGCCCTAATAAAGATATATTTCAAGATTTCAACAATATGTATTTGTTAAAGGAGTCACATCTCACACTACAATATCTGTACATTTCGTATTTTGCATAAATGGTAAAATTTAGATATGTGTACCAATTATATAGCATTATGTATAACTTTCTTAAGTTTTCTAACATGAGAACACGGGTAACTTAGAACTTACCGTAAGTGTCAGACAGTCTGACCCGATATAAACAGGTTGGACAAGTGAATCACCCGACGTTTTGCCGACGTCGGCTAAACAGCTGTAACGTGAGAGTGTAATGATTGATGCCTGTGTCCTAGTCTTTCAAAAGACCTTATATCTAATAGTTTTTACTTCTAATATTACATAAACCGCTCATATATCAAGTGCAAAGATGAAGAGCAAGTACAAACTAGCTCTAATAGATATAATGTATTTTACCCACACCCACCCACAAACACCCACAAACACCCCCCCCCTGGTCCAGATATGATCCCGATGATGGCGACTAGTTAGGGACTATGAAAAATTGACAAGTCGTAACCTGGTTTTGATGCTAGTTACGACCGTAATTGTGACCTAGTCTTGAGCTAAAAGGGAATGGAGACAAGGTCCCGACATGCTCCTGACCAAGAAGACTAGGTAGCAACGTGGTTCCCACTTGGTTAAGAGCTGGTCGACACTTGGTAAAGACTTGATAACGACTTGATAACGACTTGGCAACAACTTGGTAAAAATAACGATGTTTTATTAATTTTTGAGGTCGTCAGCACAACTCTATAGATGAAATGGGCATGTAAATATATTTAACAGGTTTTATTTTGCAGTCATAATTGCCGATGTTAAAACTACTCATGCCCTCTTGAAGATAAATAGGTGCATCTTTACCACTTGTACTGTGCTGATAATGAATGTTCATATGATAAAGTATTTTGAAAATAGATCGCATGAATAGAGTACATTTCATGCAGTGAATCAAATCTAAAAAGTAAAAATCCTCAAGAGTTGGATGACTAAGAATATTTTTTGTTTAACTAACAACTTTTCTACAGTGTATTGAGATCTGTTCATCTATACTTACATAGAGTCGTCCACTATATTCGTTGAGTTGTTCACGAATTTGGTGATGAAAATATGTTTTTCAGCCACCCCCTCATTGACTTCTTTTTCCATGAATTTCACGCATGTGTTGTCCTCCCATTCCTGTATCCCTTTCCTTATGGTCATAATTTCTTTGTCTAGAATGGCAACATGCAGGAATTATGCGGGGCTATGCTTTCGATTGTACGACCAGTATATTAAAAGCTGGTCAGGCCACTGTCACATAGGTTCAACTTATTAAAATCGCATGGTCCACGTACAAATGTTGCTAATACGCCTGTTAAACCGCAAATATAACCGGCCGCAAAATATAACCAGTTATGTTTTGCGTTAACCCAAATTGTAACCACACACCCGCAAATGGTCTAGCTGACGCAAAATGTAGCCACTGACGCAAATTGCAACCAAGGTGAATAGAGCCTACCTGCAAACACATTAAATGACTTCATTAGCACCAAGCAAGATGCGCTTGATGCTTCCATGAACCTATGTGGTTACAGAATCAAAGGTCAGTTCTTGTCACTCATTATTAGTCATTAACCCCTCAATTTTACATAGACGATAATAAGTCCAGATGTTCCCCAAGACACCAGAAATGAAAAAAATGGCCAATCTTTTTAGTGGCTCAAGTGCATATGTGGCTAGAACTTTTGGGATAATCTAGAATAACGGTCTGTGACCTTTCAGATAGACTGGATGAAAAGGCAGGCTTATTTGATCGCTATAAGACAGGAATATCTTTATGAGCATCGTCAGCAAGGTGGAAAGATATATCAATGATCAAGTTAGCCCTCCAGACGACCCAGAAAGGAAGAAATATGATCCAAACCAACAACTAAATAATCCATAACAGGAACACACAGGCTGAAAAGAATCAAAATCACTTCTCCCGTGATAATCAAAATCGCTTCTCCAGTGATAACAATTTTAGGGACAGAACCAGGCAGAAGTGTGTCATTTCCCCAAGGAAGACACCATTAATCATGGAGCATTATGCATGCATTGTGAACAAGCGAACGGTTGGAACAGATGCTTCTGTTTCATGGTTCCATTGCTTCAGATTGTAACGACAGTGGCGGCACTACCATACATCTTCCCAAAGCAGCAGACCAGGCCACAGCTAAGCAGAAAGACACAGAACCAGCCAGGAGTGAGCCATTCCCAACTTGCGCACTAAAAAGTACCTTCTGTGTCACCATCTCAGCTAGGGACTATTTGTTAGCGATATAGATATCGTTAAATGTTTATTTACCCGACCTTGAACCATATACTATATTGAAAAAAATAACGCAAGGCTGAAAATTGGTGAAAAAAAATAATAAGGTTTCATTTGGCTAGAAAAAAATTGTCAAATATGGCTTTAATTAAACAGCTTTATACAGCTTTAAAAAATAATTGAGATTCAGTTATCTAAGAAAAAAAGAATTAGATGTCAAATTTCATGGAAAAAATAATTGAAGCTATGGTGAAAATAGCTGCCCCACCCCCACCCCCACCCCCAGTCCCACCCCCCTGAGATAAATGTTCGACGCCTTAACCAGAGAATTGTTACATGTTATGTCCGTGCATGTGTAGATAAACAAACGGTGCCCTACCATCATATTTGGTAGTATCTATCTTAATTATTATAGGTAGTTGCCACTTCTTCTCAGGGAGGTCGCTGAATGGGATGATCTTTCGCTTGCGTCGTATTTTGGCATTCGTCAATGACTTCAACATCTCTCCAGACACTATCATATCATCGATAACGCCTTCCATGTCGTCATTGAGAAGAGCCTCCACCTAAAGGAACCAAAGATCATGGGTCAAGTCTTGTAACGATCTCTACCTTCTGGCTATAGTTTATTATTTACATATATTCATACATGAAAAAGCACTAAAAATAGGACTATACATATATAAGTCTGTTTATTGGCAGATTGAAAATGCATAGTAAATTTGGTTTTCCCTAAACGCCTCACTGACTACATTATCCAATTTCTTATCTTCTCCGTGATTGTGAATTGATGTGAATAATATTGAATGATATTCAGTTAATTATTCATAATAGATCATAATAATAGTGGCGTCCCATAGGCTCTACATTTTTTAAAATTTTGTGTTTTATGGTATTTTAGTTTCATTTTCTTAGTGTGTTCACTTTATTATCTACACAATCATTCTGTTTCATGCAGACTGTATTGGGTGTATTTATCTTACATTTGATTAGTCTCTATCATTGCTCACTTGGTTGCAAACTTTAATGATTATAGGTATATGTTAAGAGTTCTGCTACAATTAATGGCCATATTATTTCAACCTGTCTGCCTCTGCATTTTTGTTTGCACATGAAGCAAATGTAATAACCTAATATATACAATTCACGTTGATAGACGAATGTCCGCAATTTAATCAACCAAGAATTGAAAGATACACCCTAACCCATAAACAGGACAACATCGACTTCATTTTGTCCTAATACATGTATATACCCTAGATGATGTTTTCACGATGGCGACTCTCGTACCTCTTTGGACGATATATCTACCGCAACTTTTCTGATCACCTTTTCTTTTTCTTTGTGTAAACTAGATACGATTATCTGATGTTCGGCCTCTGACCTGATAATATAAGATTACTATGGTTATTTTAATATTATGTGTTACATATACACGTCAATAAACAGTATTAATGTTCAACATATCAACAGCATAACTATTCTATTGCAGTGTAGATGCTGGTGCTTAAAGGAAGACATACCTGCCATAATTCTTCCTCCATTCTTCTGTATCACTGCTTCCTATTTCCGTACAGAAAAAATAAAATGAAATTGAATAACATGATTATAAACAACATAATGAATAATTCTATGTACATGTAGGTGTGTCTAACTGACGGGTCCAGGTTTTCGGGAAAGGGTGTGAGGAGGGAGGATAACAATGGTCTCGTACGAGCATGGCTAGCAGAGGTGGTAAAAACTCTACAAAAATGGAATTGTTGGGATGAAAATGAAGTACTCCCCCCCACACACACACACACACACACACACACACACACACACACACACACACACACACACACACACACACACACACACACACACACACACACACACACACACACACACACACACACACACACACACACACACACACACACACACACACACACACACACACACACACACACACACACACACACACACACACACACACACACACACACACACACACACACACACACACACACACACACACACACACACACACACCCAGCCCCGTCCCGATCTACCTATGATCTTGTTGACCATGAGGTTTAGTGCTGAAGAATACTTTACAGACTACACAGTCCAATACCAGGTAAAGTGCTAGACTCCTGATAGTCAGATCATTTATCTGTTTTGAAACTGGTGCTTTTTAATCCATTCAGGAGGGATTCATCCCTCAATCAGCAAATTCAATTGTATATACAAAACGACAATTGTATCTCATTTTGTAAAATCAGCCGGTTGAGAGGCACTCGTCCCTGATCGTCTTCACTCGTCGCTCAATAACGCCTAATCGCCCCACTTTAGCTCTCTTCATGTTGGCCGGATTCTCGTCTTTAATCCTCTCAGATTGTCTTCAATCAGGATGATAGTATGTCAAAAGTAGTAATAATGAGTGAGAACGAGTGAGAACGATTGAACATTAATCGCCCCATCTCGCCTCTACTCGGCTGATCTTTATAATTGGTGCAATGATTGCAGTCATCGCGCGCGAGTGTGCGTGCGTGCGTGTGCGTGTCTGTGTAAACGGTCCAACAAGGCCAACAGTGGCGGAAATTTCTAAAGAGGGTTGCTTTTCTGTGAACATGCACCTTTACTTGCTTAAATTTTAGAAGACAAAGTGACCCACAACCTCAAGGCAAGGTTCTGACACTGGAAACACATCCATCATTCCAGGGAGATATTATACCTGACTGAGTTTTACTACAAAGAAGACGTGCATGCAGATACAAAGAGGGGATGAATGTTGAAGAATGTGTCTAAGTAAACCTCAAAACATTGTAGTTAACTGACCGAGTTGGGACTCGAACTCGTGACTTCTGATCAAGAAGCCATCTCCCTATCCACTCACCCGTCTATGCACGTAGATTAAATATCTACTGTATAGTCTTACGTTGCCACTATTCAGGATCAAGCATGAATCTGGCATCCCTTCACACTACAACTTTCTGTTGAAACTCCCTGGGGCGCATACAGCATGCCGCAACCGTAGCGCAGACACACACACACACACACACACACACACACACACACACACACACACACACACACACACACACACACACACACACACACACACACACACACACACACACACACACACACACACACACACACACACACACACACACACACACACACACACACACACACACACACACACACACACACACATATACACACATATATACACACACACACACATATATATACATATATATATATATATATATATATATATATATACACACACACACATATATATATATATATATATAGACACGGAGCAGTGTTCAAAAGTTTAGAGATTAGTTAGCTCAACATCCACCACCAAACCCGACCGGGAATCGCACTCACGACCTTATAGTCATAAGTCCCATATCCCGGTCCACCTAGCAGTGGCTGACCTGAACATTTTGCAGTGTTAAAAAGTTTAGAGATTAGTTAAACATCCACACAACATGATCGCACTCACGACCTTATAGTCATAAGTCCCACTCCCGGTCCACTCGGCTGCAAAAACACACAACATGAAATAACATAAGCCCTGGCGGAACTCGAGCTCATGACCTCAGACTCAGCGTGTAGCTATAGCCAAGTAGGTATGGCGTTGGACTTGAGACTGAAAAGTCGTGGTCCGATACCTGTTTGGGTCTGGTGAAAGGTGTTGTGCAAACTCAACTCTAAAGGCTTGCACACTGCTCCTTGCTTCACTAATATGGATGATGGGTATCATTGGAGTCAATATAATTAACGCAATCAACCTTCTGTCCACACTTGACATGCCAGCCATATAATATCAGATTGGTCGTGATGGTTGAATGCGTAAAGCGATGACTTCTTGTCCAGCAGGTGAGTAGTTTGAGTCCAAGAGTCAAGAGTTCGACAATTTTGGAGCAATTGACTCTAAATCGGCTGACTATGCAAAATATTCTATGTATCTCATTTTGTGAAATTGGTCGATTGAGAGGTAAGCGTCCCCGATGGCCTTCGCACGTCCCACAATGAGGCGAGGCATTCTCGCTGCTTCTCGTGTCTAATCAACGGACATCAGATGCGCCTATACATCCTATCGAAAACTTCAACTTGCCCTACGTCACCACAGTTCTCGTCTTTTAATCATATTCACTTGTCACTCTATCAGTTCTTCTAGTCACACCTCGTGTCTAATCGGCCGACATTAGGTAGGAAGAATTGGGACATGTTGAGATGTGAGGCCGTCCGAGCAGGACGATTGTGGGACGATTGAGAGACGATATAACGAGATTGCGATCGATAATGGATCGATAATCCCTTCTCGTTCCATTTGGCAAAATTATTGTCAATCTTAAAAGTTGTGTGAAAGATCGAAAATTACGTAAGATTGATTGAGTACGGCCGATTTGTTCTGAACTGGCACTTTGTCTGCTGTATGCCCGATCGCTGCCCGAGAACACAGTCCGCTCTGGCCGGAGATGGGGCGAGTATGTACGAGTGCGGGCTATTAGAGGCGAGTGGTCGATTTTTCGACAAATCGGTACTACGTTAATGTGTGGTGAAATGGAGGTATCACACGAATTTGGTGCTTGAGCGAATAGGTACGACATTTAACGGAGACAAAAACAAAATGTGTTGCGTCGAGTTGCTGTGCGAAACGATCTGTTACCTAAATATGCAAATGGTATTACGCAACTAGAGCACCATAACTATTTCTACCAAGGCTGAATCAAAATCAATACATTCGCCAGTGTATGTCAGGGAAATTCGCTTAGTTTATGTGTGAAGCAGACTTTAACAGTGTAACATGCAAGATGTTCATATACACGTGAATTAATTGGTGCCGTTGCCAAATTGTTTGATTGTGTAGCATAATAGTTGAATTCTAAATCAGTATTTTCTGTGATATCATTCATAATAGTAATTATATTTATTCATGACCTCTTTACGCTACACTGGTGTAACAGTTTAGACTCTTAATTAGAGTTCATTTTTTTTTCCTACCGACCATATTGTAGGGCGTGTACTAGTAAAAATATGTGGAGGATGTTGTTTCATTGACACCCTCTCCTCCTTTGAATGTGTTTTACGGAGTTCTCGGAAAATGCATAACTTGGCATTGTGAAAATTTGGTCATCTGCTGCAGTGCACTTGCATGTGTTTAGATAACAATTTACATATAATTGCTGTGCACATGGAAAGGCCATCTATCACATTTATAATTATTCATGACATATGGAACATATGGTTAAATCATCTAGACATTTATTTCTCATTCCCTCTTCCATCTCGTTCGTCAATTTAATTCATGTATTTGTCTTGTGTTCTGGTTTGATTATCATTATTTTCCGGGAGTGGGGATGGGGGTGGGGGTGGGGATGCTTTTTAAAGATTTTACATTGTATGTGCCTTTCTAATGTTGTGTGGTTGCCTATGCCAAAAGAGACGTTACGTGGTGCATATTTACACTTGATGTCAATATAAGCACTTTACTCACAGCTTAAAATAGATTGCGACGTGTGGATACCTATGCTGAGTACACTAACCATTAGAACTGATTCCTGCTATGATGGCATTCTTCAAACTCCCTTCTGAGGCACCAAACTGCAATATAAACCCACTATTGTACAACAGATAGCTTGAAAATATGCAGTGTATCAAGAAAATTCATACAAACCCACATATAACTTTAGAATACGTTATCTGTTGTGGAAAGTATACATGTCATGACATCATGATAGGTTGTTCGTTGATTGTTTTTGTTTGTTTGTTTGCTTGTTTTGTTTGTTTGTTTTTGTTTTTTGTGTTTTTTTGGGGGGTGGGGGTGATATAGAGTTGCATACGTGAATAATAGTATTAACCTATTTGCAATACAACAGAATCTTCTTCTCTCGAGATCACTTATCTTTGTCGTCCTTGTGAGTAGCATTATGCGACATATAATTGGAAAATATCATACACTCTATGTGAACACTGTATCTATCAATAATTTTATCAATCTATTGATTCATATTCGTAAAATAAGATATATACTTGTGGATTCTGAAACCCCGTGTACGTCCGTAGCTCTAAAAAAAATCTGCTGGACATATGAAAGAGACCCCCGTTGTAATTACCTAAAATTGCATCATACACTGTGCTTAAAAGATCGCTGTCCTGCCTTTATATATATGGTTAGAGAAAAAGACTGCAAGTGGCTGACATGCCTTTTATTATTGTCGCGGATTTTTTTTTCTCTCTCTCTTTGTTATCATGCCTATATAGACTTGAAAGAATGATTCATAACCCCAGCAATAGCAGCGGTCATGTGGAATGAACATTATACCAGCAGGTATAAGCGGGGCAACATTGTACAAATAGTTAGATTATACACCCTACCGCTCACTCACAAATAAATAGTTAACACAATATAACAATGTGTGAATAGTCCATTTCAGGTGATGGGGGGGTCAACACCGTAAAAATATAACCAGCCGTAAATTGTGACCTGTCATAATTTACATTAAATTAAGTTAACGTAATTTGCGTTCAGAGCCCTTAAAATAGTCTTGCTGCCATACAATGTGACCACCGTAAACTGCGACCGATCATACGATGCATTAGACGAATGTCAACCCGCTCAAGCCCTCAAACCCGTTTGTCGTCATCTTAGATTATCGTGCAACTAGAGAGCCTTCAAATGACATCACAATAGTTTCTCTATAATCATCGTAGCCTGACCCACGCCCCGTTAAAGCTGGACCTCAAGCGGGCTCACACGCCGAGCCGATGGGCACAACAAAGACGCGAACCTGAACCCCATCTTTCCTGGTCACCTGTCAACGTATTTCAAAGAAGTTTGATACGTGAAAAGACATCTACTCTCCAAGTAATTTATATTAGTGACAGTCCAATTGCCCTATGCAAGAGCATAAGGCATGTGCGAGTTCTGGGCGTGATTACAATTTTAAGTGGTCACATTTTGCTGCAGCTAGACAATCTTTGGAGGCCGCAAATTATAACCGGTCACTATTTGCGATGGCCATATTTTATAGCCTAACCGGGGTGGGGTGGGGAGGAGGCGTCAGTGAGTACACAAGGCAATTCCGGTGACTTCCTGTTGACATGTGACAGTCATATCACCATCGATGATCCCTCGTGGTATCATTGAGTCGCGGGGGTTACGATGGGATATGACCCTCGCGGTGAAGCCGTGGTGGTAACTCGAAATTGAAGTCATAGTCTGTCGATTCAAATGTTTTTTTTCTGTTGATTGTTTGAATTTCTTATATCGAACACAAGTCAAACTCTTCAATAAGTTCACAAATCAGGTTTTAAATTGTGCTTATGTACATTGTAGCCGGTAGCACTCGAGCTTGTTGGAGTAACCTCGTGGAAGCATTTGACCATGTTCAATTTCCGCAAATATAGCATTATTAATGTATTCTTTAATATTTTAAACATGACTTGTCTTTCGGTATTAAATAAAAGACAGTGTAAAGTAAAGTGTCCTGGATTTTTGTCCACACAGTTGACACAAGCCTGTTGCCGGGCTATATATTCTCCAATGCCTAGTACAACTGTACGCAGCTTAACCGTCAGTTAGATGGAGGCGAGATTTAACTGGCTTTGGTACTTAGTTAGGATGAGCAGCCCTATACGAATTTTTAAAGTTGTTAACAGAGGATTTCTTAGATATATGATCCATTCTTTCAAGGGCACATTGTCACATGCAAAATACTTCAACCTTTTAGTTGGAAAAACATCCATATTCATCGATTGATCTAGACTATATTTTTTCAAAAATCACTTTCATACTTTTAAAATTTGTGAGAGATGCAGATCTTAAAACTCATTGAACTTACAGTGCATCAATTACTGACGGTTTATCCAATATCTGAGTGCAGATGTTCGTGTATACTAGTAGCCGTGTTGTGCGTGCAGGAATGGCACGATACGGTGTTCACTTTACGTAACTTTACTTTATTTTCTAACAAGTCGTGTGTGCATATGTGCAGTCGTAGCGTATTTTGAGTCAGAAGCGAATTAGCGTGCAATGGTCACTATAGAAAAGGCTTAGGTGGTTATGGACTCGTAGCCACCCGCCTCCTGTGCTGGTGCACGTATTTTACGTACATGCCACCCTGCACAGCTCAATCAACACCCGTGTTATAAAAAATTGTGCTCAGCAAATAATCATCAAATAAGTTAAAACATAGAAAGTTTTACCATGATCCCCACACCACATTAATTGAATTTACCGGACTTGATATGGTGTACCAATATTCGTACATGTACAGCTGCTGTATGCCTAAATTGTTTTATTACCAGCTTAGCTAGTAGAAATGTATGTAGTAGAAATGTATGATGAAGAAAACACTATTTTTTTGTGACGTCCAGCAATATTTGAAGTAAGGATTGAAAATATTCCAAGCCCCTACTCTATCATTCCACCGGTGGTTTTATACCACTTGGTAGGTATGCAAGTTGCCTTTGACCAGTTAATTAGTCGAAACATCGTAAATGCACTTGGTAACATAATGGTCTTATATTGGTCATGATCATGTTAAGCACGTCATGTGACCACCTATATGTATTAACATGGTGCGTCAACAAACTATCGGTGTTTGAGAAATCTCTTCTACATGGGTGTTGTATTACTAAAGTGATGTTGGGAGCAAGTAGCACCGTGTTGTGTGCATTTTAGTAGAAAAAACGATAATTTTCACTATCATATACTGAGCAGACCTACACTGTACATTGTAAGTCACGTGAACTGATCAATGGACGGTAAAGCTGTTCTTGACACTACTATAATTGTGACATGCCCCGTAGGTAATATCATGTATTATTTTGGTCCACATTTTTTTTTTATTTCCATCCTCTATTTCATCTGTGTTGCTGGATGGCATTGCGTTAGAAAGAATACGTTGTCTTATTCATCCTTACATATCTATATAATTCTTAAATGAATATAAATGTTTGAAAATTGGTCCACAAAATCCCAAGCCGCCTGCAACAGATGTACTTGCTTGTTTCGTACATGTTTATCACCACGTGGATTTATTATGATACAATACGAATACATGGTTATTTTGACTTGACGCTTTGTGTATTGGTTCTTTAGAACACAAAGACAGCATAGGTTGACTATTGCATTTTATACAAATGACAATATCATATCGCACAATATAAAATCGCGTTTAACACAACACTAAAACACACATGTAAACAATTCATATTTCTGTTGTATCAAAAAAGTTACAAGTAATAAAGCGTATCACAAAATTTACCACGTGCATCATCAGTATAATTGCTATCCGAGTAACATCCATTTCATCTGCTTCCACCTTATAGAACTCTAACTTTTGAAATGTGTGAAAATCATTATGTTTTAATAAATTGCAAGTCACACTTCATTGACATCGTAAAGGGCGTTCACCGTCCGAATTCACAAACAATCTTTGGAGTAGTTGGGTTTATTTCCCTACGTTATAAAGCCTTCATAGGGCACCGCAGTGGTTGACAAACGGAGATGTTCCTTGTCTGCCCGACTCTGTTACTGTTATAGCCTATGGTTTTACCCTGTCTGCAAAACAAAATGAATTTTACTAGCTAATTTCGCCACTTTATGTTTTGGCATGTGGTGAAATGTGAATATTAGAGAGGTAGTTATCATTATTGATGCCTCCTTCGTGATCATCAGAGTACAGTTTATTTCTCGTTTATTTTGAGATATGGTCAACGTTTTATGGAAACAGACAATAACCATAGAGGTCGAATATATCGCGGTATTGTTGCCATTGTAATAATTGCTCCCTATAGCGCCATATGCTATATCGGTTATTAAATATTTGTGTGAGTGTGTGGGGGGGGGGGCGTAAAAATCACATTCTTGTTTACCCCGTGTTAATATCTCATTTCATACTGCACAGCAAAAGTTTATACATGTATAATTAAATGTATACGTCCAATGAGGTAGTATTTAGAATACGCACAGTGCACATCAAAGTAATCATGACTGCATATAGCCTACTTTTGTTAGAACAAGGGAAAACCTTTAAGAATTCGCAATAGAATACTAGCATTCTAGAGTTTAGCAATCGTACAGGATAATGATACAATTCATAAAATATCTCCTTATTAAATCTACAAATAACATGACAGTGTTGCGTGGTGATGATGCGCCGTCTTTTTTTAAGGCTGTCTATACCTAACAAAGTGTGAATCATTCCTCCACGTGCATCTACTGCATTATAAGAATTAGGGGCTGATCATTCCAGGCTATCGGACTTTGACTTTGAGAACCCATGCTTAAACGTAGAACTACTCTCAATTTGTAAAAAAGAAAAAAAATAAAATAAAAAAAAAACACAAAAAAAACACATATTTACATATATACCTAGTCACTGAGAAGTACGATTACCACTAAAAGGTCGTATATCGGCCATTCAAATTATTGCTGCATATAATGATAACTTAAAGGCCTTTCTGCGACCCCCCACCCCCTAGCTCGCCGGATCCATGACTCATCAAAGTTGGTCCTCGGGTGAGGGTCTAGTACCTAATCGACGAGTGGACGGGCACTACAAAGAATGAGATTTGATACCTTTCTTTCTCCCTCACGTGTCAACGAATTTAGGGGCTTAATACAACAAACAACATTAGTTTTCAAGCTCGTCCTACTTTGTATATATAGTGGTGCTTGTCCCACTGGCGTACAACAGAAAATAAAACTGAGATTCCTGAACGTGTTTACAACTTAAGTGATTATATTTTTCGTCAACCAGATCCTTTACAGATCTGTGCTTGCAATATACATTAAAGAAAATTATAAGTTGTTGATGTTTACTGTCTAAATCATGAACAACTTATCAAAGGCAGATCCAGGGGGCGCAGGCCCCCCCTTCCACCAAAATACTTCATTTTCGTAGGATTTTGGCATGTCCGCGCGTAGGAAACCCATGAAATCCCTTAAGTGCCCCCCCCCCCCCCACACACACACACTTTTTAAAAAAAAATATGATCTGCCATTGCTTATGGTGCCGTATGGCTTCCTGACTATACCGACACACTTTCTAGAAATGGGATGCTACTATTGGGCCACCATTAGTTCTTCTTCGTGAGTAACAGGTTAATAGGAGGTCGCTCGGACTGCAATATACATACGTGTAGTCCGATGATGGACAGAGATAAAGGTAATGAATGCCAATGTAAATTCAGTTTTGTGATTGAAGAATCATGCTGATCATAATAAAATCAACACGATCAACTCGTTAAAGGATATACGACTTAGAGAGAATATGTGTTCTTAAGAGCAACTTCATTAACAAGGTCACAATTTATGGTGTCTACAGAATAATGCAGGCGCGCCTTTTTCAAAGGTCTGGTTACAACATCCAATGTACATTAGCGTATATCCACTGTGCTAAAGCGCAGGAAGTACAACGTAATGCTAGTAACATTAACATTTATAATCCTTAATTGAGACCACTCGGAATATGGTCGCAAGTGTCCTCAGTAAAGAAGTAGTCTTTTTTAGCAGATTTATTGTGGTGGTAGCAATTGGAGGTTATATAGTATACAATTTGGAAAAAACGCACGATACTACCTGTCTGTATACATTCAACAGATATCCACCTTTATTAAGATATTTACTGAAATTGAAAACTATTCTATGTTGATAAATTTGAAGTATTAAAGTAATGCACCACTGTCACACAAAATTCGTTGTCATACACTTGTGAATTGGTTACAATTACTAAGCTTTTTCTTGACGTTAGGCGTACATCTAGCCATTTGGTGGCAGTTAGTAAATGATCAGTAAAATGTGCCACCTTCCTACGCTCTATTCTCAATTTGTAAAAAAAAAATCACATATCCATTTATACCTAGTCACTGAGCATTGCAATTATCATGAAAAGATCGTATCTCAGCCATTCAAATCATTGCTGCACATAATGATACCATAAAGGCCTCACTCAGACACACGCCCGCACGCAAGCACGCACGCACGCATGCGCGCACACACACACATACATACACACACACACTCCATCCCCCCCCCCCCCCCCCCCCCCCCTAGCCGGATCCATGACTCGTCAAAGTTGGTCCTCGGGTTAGAATACGCTTACGCTTAGAATGTTAGAATTTAAATCTAATTATAAGCTTTACTCTATTGTATTCAACGTAGCAATGGGTAATTTGCCAAATCTATCTCCTGGACAAAACTATATAAAGGTATAGATGTTCATATTTCATTAAATGGAACCAATGAGATTAAGAACACATTGTATTTTCGTGTTTTCACACATCATCTTGATGTTCGTTCTCAAAATACACGCCATGAAAATGACTTATGAGCCATATGGAAAACTTTATTTCTTAATATTGAAGTGGCCAAATCTTATTTCACGTATAAAAAGTTATTCACGAATCATTGTCAAAAAATATAATTAATCAATATGCCATTACATGTTTTGAGCTTGTATTTTTACACCAGTCATAGGCCTACTGTGACTTGTCATCTTGTCAACTTTTAATCATTTTGTGAAACTAATGACATTGTAACTTTTTATTGTACATGTATAAAAATGTTTAAATCATTAAACATAGTTAAATAATTACTATTAAGAGGGTCGCCATTATTTATAGAATATGTGGATCACAAATATAGCTTGTCACAAATTTGGTCAAATATATGTTTTGCAATTAATTGGGGGATGGGGGGGTCGCATCATTGAAATAAGGGGGTTGCATCTATTTCCCGAGATAGGTGGGAGGGGGTCTAAAAACATATGGTGGCCCCTAAATCACACACATGGGGAGGAACTTCATAAGGGTTGATATACATTTTGTTCACTTAGGGGATGGGGGAGAGTTAATTGGTGAAGTTTCCAATATTCCACTTTTTTCTTCTTTTTGTGGGTCCAAGGATTTTTTCACACGCGCTAAAACAGTTGTGCATACTGAAAATTTTCATATCAGGATTCATTTATTTGGTATTTGAATGTGGAATTAGAGATCAATATATGAGACAATACATAAAATTTTTACCCATACATCCATGAATGGTGATTGGTAGATGTCTGATTATTTTTATTATGTAAATCTTATGTTAGTGTCATATTATGTATACATTAAATGTCATTTTATATGTATCCAAAGGTAATTTTCAAATGAATGATGCCGCGAAGCGCAAAACAATGTGTAGATGTTTTACGATTTTGTCACACATCTGATATTTCCACTTTTTTCGGGTGAAGGGGGGGGGGTCAAGAAAAAGAGAACATTGTTTCACTTTTGCGGAGCGTGACAAAATGGACATCATCGCTAAAATCCCCTCCCCCCTCCCCTCCCCCCCCCCCCCCCCCCTCTCCTCCCAGGACTCCCGCCTCACAACTCCTAAATTGGTGATTGCAAAACTCCAACGTCCGTTATCAATAAAATAGGGCATTTTTTTCTAAGAGACGATAGGTTTAGCATTGTGTCAATTATATAACGTTCTATTGTGATATCTCTTACGCCTTAGCTTATTATTGCTAAAATGTCCTTGACACAAAAGCCGGCTAATTATGACTTTTTTCAAACTAGTGGGTGTAACCTTTCTAACTTTCAAGCTCAACTGATTTTCAAAGCAAAACATACTCTTTTTACAAATTCCTTTACCCTTTAATGGAATACCTCTGCTTATATATACCCGATATCTAGTTTATTATCCACAATCAAAGGCAAAAACATCAGTGTTTGTAGACGTAACTATTAAACCTCTTATCTATGATGTTCTATACAAAAAGATCAGACGTCTTTAATTAAAAGTCCACATTCACTGGTGCCGATGGTCATCTGAGTTTTCATAGGCGCCCCACACCCTTCATAGCATGCACTGTGATCAGAGCAATTAAGTGGCTTTGGTGGACTAGTTTTGAGATAAATCCATTTAAAAAATACTGTCTAAATATTTTCGGACATTTTTCCCATGTCCATAGTCGGAGACTTTCTTCTGTCAACAAGTGACAGCACGTGACAATAAAGAAGTCAGTCAGTTACATATATAAGTGTTTGGTTTTGTGTTTGTGGTAGAGGGGTCGGAAGCGTACGCTGGCCATGGTCTTGGGTTGTCCTACGTCTCAGAATGTTCTCATAGGCTTGGGGTAACTGGTATGCTCCTTCATCTCGGTTGATGCTACAACAAATGTTCATGTTCCCAACAGTCTTTTTGATTGTTAAAGATTTTAAGATTTAGTTGTCCAATAGGTTGGACTACTTTAGAGCTATCCTAATCCGGTACATGGTCGAGGTTGCTCACGTGATCAGGTATATGGCAGATTGGTGAACTTCAACAGTACTGAGGCGAGTAGCTAGAGTACGGACATCTTTCTGGCCATATGTTTCCACATTCCTTTGATGTTCATTGAGCTGCGTGCCGAATTTTCTACTTACATGTACCTAATTCACCAATGTACAAACTATAGAGTGAAAGAACATCTGAACCCTAAACGAGCTCCAACAGCAGTGAGAGACCATGTCAAGGATACGGTCCTCAAATCAGTCCCAGTGACTAAAGTCGTGGCACGAGAGGGACATGAGCTCCGCAGGAAAATTCTAGAGGCCATTGAAATCCGAAAGCGCCGACCCCTGATGAACCGCATCACCGGTTACGACTCACCATCACCCCCTCCCCCCCCCACACACACACACACACACACACACACACACACACACACACACACACACACACACACACACACACACACACACACACACACACACACCACACACACCACCACCACCACCACCACCACCACCACCACCACCACCACCACCACCACCACCACCACCACCACCACCCCACCCCCATCTACTCGTCACTGCTGCCACACGACCGCCACCACCATATTTGCCATGACTGAGAGGATCTTAGCATTAGGCCTGACGAATTCATCATCCTCGCCTTTTTAGGCTAGGCCTAGCTATGTATTGATTATTATAAAATTTAGCTACATTGGTACCACCTAGCGACAAGAGTCGTGTCGTGTGTTGCCTCTTCAGGAAAAGCGCTTTAGATCCGGCAAGTATGCATGCCCGAGTTGAAAAACGGCCAAACCCTGGGACGTTGGAGAGAGATACATATGGACAGTACCAACTATATATAGGCCCCTGTTATGATAAAAGCAATTTCTTATAGTGATACATATGGTAGATATTTTCTTATACTGACCTATAATGGAGGACCATATGAACACGATAACGTTTTTACCCTTACTGGCTATTACACAGGCTCATTGAATCAGATCGCGATTTGCATGGATTGACAAGTTTAGCAGAGAATGAGTTGACAACAACAAGTCATTTACTGCAATTAGAACTATTTATTACACATTTTTTATGAATACATAAAAATAATATATTGAATCTGCTGCATCTCTCTGGCTGCCTTGGGTCGTCGTGTGATGCGGCGTCACTGCTGCTGGCTCCCTCGCAGCTGCTCGGCGGCTTCAGATCACACGGTGCCCATGCCCAAGCCATTACTCAACTCCCCAAAGCTGGGAGTAGTGACGGCAGTAAAGACGTGCAGTCACCAGAGCAGGGAGATAAAATACTAACCACTACAGGGCCAGTGCAATAGTGTGCTCTCCGCAGAGGGAGAGGGAGTCCTAACCACTACAGGGCGAGTGTGCTTCCAGCAAAGCAGGGGGACAAATCTTCGGCTATTACAGGACCAATTAAGCAAACCAAAGCTCATGCCCAAGATTCAAGCAGGTTGTCCATGGTACCAGGAATCAGCCTGTCTCCCATTTGCTCAAAAGACCGGACCAGGGGTGAAAGATCTAGAGAGAGTGAAAATGTGCTGTGCAGCTGCTTTTATAGTGACCAAGCCTAGTTTGCGGTTGTCAGCTGAAGGTCAGCGGAATACATGCAGACTTATACCTACCCTTTGAAATTCGGGTGGAGCATGAACTGGTTTAGAGTTATGTAGATTCATCTGTCTATGTTATATAACATCAACAAAAGTTTAAACCATTATTTCACTGGATATTATTGGGAAAACTTACTAAAGCTTTCAACCACTACTGTGGTCTTGTTCACTATGACACCAATTTGAATGTTCACTATGAACATGCACTATGGCCTATCTTACTATGACACCAACAGATGGCGTCTCTCATCAGGATCTCCTGTCTGATCTTCAGCTGGTGTGGCCCCCATGGTCCGTTTCAGCAGGTTATCCCAGACGGTGGGGAGGTTGTGCCTGCTGCCATCTTTATTCAGAGAGGGACGAATAGTTCAAATGTGTATGGACTCCTTCACTCCACACTCGAATCACTTAGACTCAACCCCGAGTCTTTTCACTGAGTCCATGTTGATGGTATGGCCTGGTTCGTCAACATGAATATGTCGAGAGACCTCTGATGATGTACTACTAGGTTGCCTGTGTTCCAGGAACCTGGCCTTCACCTAGCGTTTGGTTTCATGGTCAGATACATGGGACTGCAATGGGCTCACCCGTTTCGGCCATAGTATGTAACTTGTACTTGGAAGATTTTGAAAGGAAGGCTATCAGGACTGTGCTTCATCCCCATTCTGGCGGAAAAGATACGTGGACGACACGTACACTGTAAATGTAAATAAATAAATGTAAATGTCTGGTTTATAGTCTTGATCCAAGTTTTTGATCTCACGACTTAACAATTTTTACCAGGTCATTGGCACATTCAATGATCAGCAATTGATCATTTCTCATATGCTTGCATCGGCAATTCGGCAGCACATTCAACGCACAATGCTAATCACTCACACAATCACTCTCACTCTTTCAACCCAATGACCTGTACCTAATTAACATGTAGGCGCCACGGAGCAGTGTGCAACAGTTTAGGGATGAGTTTGCTCAACACCCACCACCAGACCGGGAATCAAACCCATGACCTTCTGGTCACGAGTCCAACTCCCTAACCACTCGGCCACGGAAGCACAAGTACAGATGAAACAAAATGTGGCAGAATTTAGTGAACACTTGAATAATATCGACCCTGACATTCAGTGGACGTCGGAGGGTGAAACTGTTGTCAAGCGCACGTGCGCGATGAGTTGAATGGGTTGGACCCGTCAGTTGAAAGAACATTACCGTTTTTAGATACTGTGTCTGTTGTTAAGGAGGATGGCTCCATTAGTACCAGAGTTTATAGAAAGAAGACACATACCTGATCTTCCACAGCAACCACCCACTTGAACATAAGATAGGTGTTGTGCGTACATTAATGCACCGGGAGGACTATGTTGTAAGTGATCCTAGTGACCGTGAGAAAGAGAAAGAACACATCAGACGCATGCTTTCGTTTAATGACTACCCGGACTGGTCTACTCATTTAGCTAATGCTCCACATCCCGCTGTTCGTGAAACTTCGGACACGACCGTTGCTCGTCCTAAAACCAAGTCTGTTGTCATTCCATATATCAGAGGAGTCTCTGAACAACTCCGTAGGATTATGCGACCATATAACATCTGTGTGTTCTTTAAACCCACAAACACGTTATGTCAATTGCTCGTTCATCCAAAGGACCCTGTAGACAAACAGCGTATTGTCAGCCCGATCTACCATACATCTTGCGAGGACTGGGATGCGTCCTATGTAGGTGAAACCGAACGCTCAGTGAAGACCAGGTTCCTGGCCATGGAACACAGGCGACCTGGTAGTACATCAGAGGTCTCTCGACATATTCATGTTGACGAACCAGGCCATACCATCAACATGGACTCGGGGAAAATACTCGGGGTTGAGTCTAAGTGGTTCGAGCGTGGAGTGAGCGAGTCCATACACATGGATGGCGGCAGGCACAACCTCCCCACCGTCTGGGATAACCGGCTGAAACGGACCATGGGGGGCACACCAGCTGAAGATCAGACAGGAGATCCTGATGAGAGACGCCATCTGTTGGTGTCATAGTAAACTAGGCCATAGTGTACGTTCATATAGTGCACTTTCATATTGGTGTCATAGTGAACAAGACCACAGTAGTGGTTGAAAGCTTTAGTAAGTTTTCCCAATAATATCCAGTGAAATAATGGTTTAAACTTTAGTTGATGGACTGGTTTGTTTGGTTCTGGTCATTTGATCCAATATGTAGGCCACAATACACATTTCACCTAATGTTTTGACTATTATATATATTCTACATAGTTAATTATAATACATTTCGGCTATGATCTAAGTGAGATATTGGTTAGGCAAGTGAGCAGGGCCAATTGATGTTACCACAATTCTATATGTATTAATGAGAGGCCTATGCCTTTATCGTGTCAGCTAGGAGCCTATCTCTGCTCTGAACACAAGACATGCACAATATTCTTATTTTCGTGGCCTTTCTTTGTGAACCTAGCCACCCACCACCCCATATCCCCTCAATATTAGGATGTACGTATTGATATATATGTATAAAAAAATAGGACCCATTGATGGCTTGGAATTTTCAAAGGGTCAAGAAATCCTACACCGCTACTTCCACATCGATATCCTAGAAGCTGGGGAGCTCGAGGGTCACTCAATCTGTTCCGGACCTGTCACAAATTTGTGGAGGGGTGATGGCAGAAAGGGTATGTGTGCACATGTTCATATGACAGGAAGGGGGGTAACGGAGATGCATTTAGTCTGTTGTGGACCTATTTAGATGGGGATGGGTTAGAGAGGGTTGGGGAGAGAAGAGGATGGTGGTGGCAGAAGGAAGGGTACGTATATGGGGAGGGGTGGAACATTTAATCTGGTCCGCACGTACGTGTTTACTGGGGGTAGCAGTAGCTGGGGTAGGGATATTAGAGGGATCAATCATATGTGTGTGTGTGTGTGCGCGTGCGCGCGCGCGCGTGTGTGTGTGTGTGTGTGTGTGTGTGTGTGTGTGTGTGTGTGTGTGTGTGTGTGTGTGTGTGTGTGTGTGTGTGTGTGTGTGTGTGTGTGTGTGTGTGTGTGTGTGTGTGTGTGTGTGTGTGTGTGTGTGTGTGTGTGTGTGTGTGTGTGTGTGTGTGTGTTTATGGCTGTCAAATACGAGGGTGTGAGGAGGTCGGAGGAAGGTGATGGAGGTGTATTTAATCTGCCGTGGTAGACCTACTGTATACTGACGGGAGCTGGTGTGAGGGATGGGGAGGGAGGAGCAGAGGGAAAGATGGGGAGGGAGGATCATTTAAAGTCTTCCGGGTCTCATCTGTTTCAGCCCGCGTAGAGCCAGGTAGACAGGAGTTCCACCGAACTTGACTAGGGTGTAGCTTCCACACATCTTCACACAATACATCGGACCGATCGATGCCACTTATGTATCCCGTTAAGCACATCGCCTAGTAGTCGGCAACTAAAGAAGCTAAAAGAAACCATAACATGGAAAAAAAACTTACTATTGTGACTTGTTTTGAATGTAGGGTTATCTGATATCATATAAATTAATCATGTCATATAGAAAAATAGTGTTCTTAAAACTAGATATAAAAATCTCAGTCAAATACCTTTAATGTTTAGAAACTAAGTAAAAGTCCTTCAAACTACTCAATTATCGCTCGCCCAGGCCTTCGCTCAAATCCCAATGCTAGGCCTATAGCCACAAACCCGACCTGTCTGGCTGCATTATATTTATACATAGCAATATGTTTTGAAAGTGCCCGCTTATAATTTAAATCATTTACCGCGGTGGCTACCATGGGGGGTTCGAAGAAGGTATAGGAATGGGTCCACATATTCTCAAATTGGTATGGAAATGACAGTTCAAATGTGTCTACAATTTTCGAAGTAGAAACAAAAATTGGACAACTGCAATTTAAATTCATAATATATATTCAGGATGAAAGCAGAGCCTTATTACTGCCACAGATGTAACACTCAATTGCTTTCGGTTTGGCAAACATGCATCTTCGATGAATTGTTTATGCAAGTCACTATTATCACAGCATGACTTGAGTTTTGTGATTCCTTTCAAGAAACGAAACCATGCAGTGTGCTGCAATGTGGCGAGGGGTGCTATGATTCAAAAACAGTGTGGCGGGTTTATTCAGACTGACACACTGTAAACAGCATGCATTTCGTCTCTTGAAAGGAATAACTACTCGTCACGCTTTGATAACTAGATCTATAGTGACCGGAGTAAACCATTGAAGACGTTTAGTGAACTGAAAACTGCCCTTGGAAAATCAAATGCAAAATGCAGCCATATTTATTTACATTTAAAAATGCATGTAACTTGATGGATAATATAGGATATTCCCTCAAGGATGGTGGCATACTGAGCAAATTCTAGTAGATGTTATGGTTGTGATAATAGAGAGGTGAATATGGGTTGATTAGATTAGTGAGAAATGAGAATTATTTTTAAATTAATTTGCTGATCTTCTGTGTATAGTAAATATCTGTTTGTTGTACAGACGATATATAGATTTTCAAATTTCTCTCTCACGTCTTTTAGCAAGCATATTTCTACCAACGAAAGACATAGCTGAAGACAGGTTTTGCAACCCTAAGCTTCCATTTGACTATATCAAGTGGCCCTAGCGGGACTCAAACTCAGGACCCCAAGGTTGTGAGACCAGAATGATACCATCATACCAAGCAGCAAGCTGTTAAAAGGTTACATGGCTGAACCGTTATCTCTGTAACCCCCAGCTTACATACTTGGTCTGTTATCATCTCAACCCAGAGGTCATGGGTTCGAATCCCACATGAGGACGAAATTTTGGGAAGGTCTTATCAACAATTTTAGTGCTGTTGAATGATATTTGTGTGTTTCCCATGCTTGCGGATACATTTTCAAACTTCTCTCTCTCTCGTCTTTTAGCAATTATATTTCTACCAAAGACCTTGGTGTCGTGAGTTCGAGTCCCGCCAGGACCACTTGATATAGTCAAATGGAAGCTTAGGTTTGTAAAACCTGTCTTCAGCTATGTCCGTTGTTGGTAGAAAGATGCTTGCTAAAAGACGTGAGAGAGAGAAGTTTGAAAATGTATCCGCAAGCACTGGGAAACACATATATATGATATATAGATTGATTCTTACCACTTAGTCATCACAGCTCCCTGACCACTATTAACACACTTAAAATTAGTCAATAATGATTGAAAATTTCTTTTGATTGAATTGCACATAAATCATTTATGTATTAATTTAGATACGCCTATATATAATCTTGAAATGCAAGAACTAATGAGCAAAAATCAATTGCGTGCGATGTGCCATATGTAACCAAAATGTCAGTGAGGAAGACCACTATCTCACAAGAAGGCAAGTAAATATAAGCCCAAATATGAGCAATATTATGAATCATAATCATCTTCCGTATCTTAAATGTGTCAAATAACAGTAATAGTATTTATTTGTAGAAGTAAGTGTGCCATCTCTAGACACAGACACCTCCATAGATGTGGTAACAGTATCAGATAATATCCCATTACTTCAAAATCAACAGACAAATAATGAGTCTGTAGCTGTACATAATGCTCACAATTATCAGGGAATTTCCTCTGCGGCTGCATCATCTGGTATGGCAAATGTACCAGTTAACTCTGATCTAGCTTATGATATTGTTATCTCAAGTACATCAACAGAAAAGCATCCGCTATTGCAACACCTCAATGTGAAGGTAATTTTGAAGTTGAAAATAATTGTTTTAAAACAATAATGTATTATCGTATATAATATGGGTAAATGTGTGGAGTTTCAACTGACTATGCTTAGCCAGCTCTGTTCTTATTAATAGGTTCATGATGTGCTCAATGCATTTGATGCAGTACCTGGCAAATACCAGCTTGATGCTTTGGATATCCTCCAGTCCATGATCAACCATGTCATGCAGAAAATCACATCGGGAAGGTAGATAATGATCTTTATCTAGAAAACATGAGTAGAGACAATGAAACTTGAGCACTAATTTATATGATTAGTATCATAGGCCCCTGTCACAATAAATGCAGGATTATATGAATAAATATTTTATATGGTGCTTCATCCTGGCTTGGTTAAAAATCTTTAGCCTATGAGCTAGCATGGACCACCATATAAACTTTTGCCTTTAACATGACGGATGTTTGATATCAAATTATATTACAGGATATCTGCAGTAAAGTTTGTTCCAATTGAAAATACCTCAAAGGACATTATAGGTAAGATGTTTTCTGTTCCTGAATGCAGACAAAATCATTTGCAAAAGATAATCCTGATCTCTCTAGTTACCTGTATACATGTGTAGTGTTAGATTATGGTAGACATTCTGATTACGCAAATTGGCTAGTAATTTTTCAGTTTTAACTAGCAAAAAAAAAATAATAATGACAACAATCAGCTAGACAAAAATGCAGAATATTTTTTCTGAAGTCATGTACCAATTTCTTTGAACCGTAGAATTACATTTGTTTAGGAAGCTTTATTACTTACTACATGTATATATTTTATATAAAGTAATGGTTTTGTTATGGAAATTCTCTTTCTGTACACAGTTAGCAGCCTTCACCTCAGTAGTCAAATAATCAATTTACCTTTGCATTGTTTTACTATAACGAAGATGCACAGATTGATAAATGCCATGTTTTCCAGTTGTTAAGCAAGAGCCTATTGAGTTGAATTCACCTTCTACATCACCACCACCAGCTGAACATAATGACTCTGATCTGATGGCTACAATTGGTGCCATCGAATATCAACAGGTTAGATTGAATTTTTTTTACTTTCCATCATCATAAAAATCTGAAATATCTCCCAAAACAACTAAAAATGTATATTCCAGGTAATACCATGAGTAGTATGCAAGAAAAATTGATTGTGTTAACATTTTACAATTACATGTATCATCTGTAATTCATGAAATATATTCTTGAAGTTAAAAACCTAAATTTATATTTTAGCCTGGAGCGGAACAATCACCAGCGCCAGTGATGATGGTGAAACACGAGCCTTTTTGTGATGAAGGGCCTCTTGCCCAATCATCACCTATCATAGGTATTTCATCTTCTGAATATCCAGTAATATGTTATAATATCAATTACCATCTACCACCAGTTTGTTATTTCTCCTTTTGCAGAAGCAGTTGAGTACATTGATGTAATCTACTGAGATGCTACCATAGGCATAAAACATGCTTGAATACGAGGTACATTAATAAAATTAATGTTTACAGGTAAAAGAGCATCCAGTAAAAACGATGAAATTGTAAATACAAACCATGGAATAGCTAAAATTAAGTCATCTTCAAATGCGAAAGCTAAAGGTGCCAAGAAAACAAAATCCACTGCCAAGTCTACAAAATCACCAAAAAAGCTTCCAGTTTTAAAAATCAAGCTTACACCACCAAAGCAAAAGCAAGGGAAATGTAAGTTTATGGATATCAAAAATATACAATGTAACTATAGAAATTTTATTCTTGAAAATTGTGCTTTACATAAGAATACATAAAAAAAGCTTGCATGAATTTTCAGCAACAGAAAAGACATCAGAATCTGCATCTGGAAAATCTATGAGAAGAGCTCTGCATATGGATGGAAGGACATCTACAAGAAATAGTGAACATATAGAATCTGATAGGTTTATTTCTTGTTACTCATATGATTGATAGATAATATCTAAGAGTTATAATAGATAATAGGTAGTGTTTAATACATCAGTTACCTAATTCCTTATAATTGTACAGGACAATGCAATTTTATGGAGATTTTGCATCATTACTTCTTTTTATTTGAATATTGAAGGACATGTAATGTCCATGTATTTTCAAAACAAAAGTGGAACATCAAGATTTTCATAACGTTTTAGTCAACTTTTAACAGTTGAACTTGATTGTCAGTAAAGTATACATCGTTTCAGTATATATCTAATATATATATATCCCATAAGTCAACGTTGTTCTAGCGACGCTGTGTTCTTTGAACACTTCTGATCTAGTTATTACGTTTATAACATATATAACATAATAGTTGATGCAGACTAGGCACCAATATATTCTATACATTTATATATTTTTTCTTATTAGGAATGTAATTAAAACTGCTAGACATCCTAAGACGTCAACTACATGTACAAACGCACAAGAATTGCAAGACAATTTCATAGATGATCTGCTGAATATAGATGTGATCAAAGAGGTAATTCATTTTTATAGGTTTCAAATTCACCTGCATAATGAATCAAAGAACTGTGACAACAAGCGTGTATTGCTAATAGATGTCTAATATGAGTACATTACATTTTTTAGACACAAGAACTAGTCGAAGAGTGTCTAGATAATGATGAAACGAAATTTGACAATCATATAATGGTTTCAAGATTGAATGGTCCATTGACGTTGAAGCCAGTGAAAGATTTTAAAACAACGGAAGAAATAATGTCAATGTTTCCAGAAGAAGTTTGGACCAAAAGACCTGGAAATAGAAAATATGGTATTGATTTTACTAGTCATGTAACATATTTGGAGTGTCTCAATTGATGTGTACACAAGCACCTGGTATATTTATCATATGGCACTAGAGTATCCTCAGTCTATTTAGTAATAAATTTAATCATGTAAATTTCTTCCCTGCTATCACAACCTGACTCATTTGACTGCTACACAAATTGATTTATCATTATTATTACCGGTAAATTAATTTTTTGTTGGAAAAATAGATAAGAAGTGTAAATACAAGTGTGATCAGTGTCCTTATTCAACTAACAAGAAAGATCATATGAATGTCCACAAAGTTGCTCATACCAAGGAAAAGCGGTTTCATTGTGCAGAATGTGATAAGGTATGTATTTCCAGTGTGCTGACAGTGTTTTAATTCCTGCAGATAAAAATGTACTGTTAGATAAATTACGATGTATGAATGAAGCTTACAAGTATTTATGATAATTCCACTTACCATTATGTGCATTTTAACCCAATTCAAATTATATACCCATTGGTATTGTTTTCCTTTTACATGGTGTAATACAATAAAAATAAAATAATAAATAAATTCTTTTCTACAGTATTTTACTGCTGCAAACTCTTTAAAAAGACATTTGATGATTCACAGCAACGAGAGAAACCATCCTTGCCCAATCTGTGACAAGCGATTTTACACTATATCTGAATTGAGAGCACATGCTGTTACTCATACAGGTAATATTCATGCATGTATATACCTTATACATAATGTCAAGTACAGCAAATAAAATTGAATTTTTGCCTATTTTGTGAGCGACAAAGGCCTACATTGCGACAACACGATCTTTGTGTGTAAATTCATGGCCACCTCATCATTCTTTGTCCACTTTTAAAAATATCTTTTGAATAGATTAAAAAAGATGTTTTGTTTTCTACATGCTCTCTCTCGCATCTTTCTACCAAGCATATTACTACCATGATAGACATAGCTGAAGACACTGGGTTTTACAACCATAATCTTCCATTTAACTAAATCAAGTAGCCCTTTTTTCTTTATATTTTCTTTTTCATAAATAAGTATACTGAAATACTTTTAGTATATGGAATATGATTATGATACAATTTCTCCTGCATTTTTTGTTAGTAGAGTATGGTCCAAGTATTCAATGTTTTTTGTAATTACTATATTAATTATTGCTGCTGTTCGATACCCAAAAGGCCTCTATTTGGGGATGTAGTTTAACAGTGCAAATATGTTATATTTAGTGAGGTAAAACGTTTATTATCTAGCAAATAATAACTCTAATTCATCTGCATAAGTGTCGAATTGCTGTTCCAAAGCTGGTTGCCAGTTTTGCGTTGCAACTGCTGATAAGATTCTTGCAAAAAAAAGTGTGCCTTAAAAACAACTGTCCATTCCATTAGGCACGCAGCTGCTAATGTCCTGATGTTAAAATGATGCTCCTTATTTGAAATGTTTTTAGATCGGTCATTTGTCCTTTAAAACTTTTCTTTAAACTGCTCAATCATTACACTAACACTATTGTATTTATTAGGAGAGAAGCCACACCAATGTTCACTGTGTGAAAAGTCATACACTCTGTCTGCCAACTTGCGCCGTCACATGAGAGTTCACACAGGAGAGATGCCATACAAGTGTGATATTTGTGACAATGTTGCTTTTAGAGACTACACCAGTCTTAAAAATCACAAACTCAAGCATTCAGGTACCTGTTAATTTTTTCAATTTTTCTTATGGAATTTATATGATTTATAAGCATAATTAACATTTGTAGTTTACTTAAACTTACTTATAATTATACTTATTATTTTTTTTAACCAAGATTATCGTGTGTATATCTAATCAAATTCAACTATAATGCTTTTTATAGTTTTGTATAATAATACATTTTCAGAGAGAAGCAAGGTTTTTCAAACTTATGATTTTAGGAAGGTAATTTAGGATAGACAGTGCTTCACTATATGTTTCTCTTTTTGTAGGTGAGAAGCCTCATACCTGTGAAGTTTGTGGCAAGAGATTTCGAACATCATCTGATATTATTCGGCATCGACGAATACACAGTAACATTAAAGAATACACTTGTGACAAATGTGGAAAAGCATTCAAACAGAGTGCTACTCTCACTGCGGTATGACATTCATATACACATTTATCTATATACTAGAGATGGTGTTAAGCTTCAAAGCTTCATTCTACCCTTACCATCAAAGATTATTTCTACAACTGAACCTTCGGGATCACACTGACATACTCTAAACATAGCTGTATCCTTCAAATTTTGACACATAGCTATCTCAAGATTCTCTGTTACCAGAGCAGGCGAATTAGCAACATTATGGTATCCTCAGAACTGTGTTTGCGACATCTCCTATGGTAAGGACACGTGAAACGATCCTCCTCTTGCATCAATTCTGACTCTTAACATGGAGATCCCGTTTCGTTGGTGACAGAGCCGACCATAGAAATCTTGGCTAGAATGAGTGAAGTCAGACTTGAAGGAGAGTAACCTCCTGGGTACTGAACCGCTAGATAGAAATACATCGTAACATGGAGAGCTGGTGTGAGACACTGCCACCTACTCCCACAGAAACTGGGATACCCACAGCAGTTGTCCACTAAACCTTTGGATGTTATAGTAGTAGTTAAGCAATTCTTTCCCACCAACCTGTATGACCACAAATTTTCCTGATAAGAATGTTTATGTAATTAGTGATAGTCAGGATTGTTAATACACAAACATTCTTGTCTAACTAGACTATTTTCTTGTACAACTTTCATAACTGGCTGAGTGTCACAAGTTCAATAGTTACTTACTTACATATACTATCAATTGGTGTATGAAGATTTCTTCGGTAAAGTGTCTTGAAGGTTCGAAGGTTAAACCCCACCGAAGATCCCATCTCTAGTATATACATAATTATGAGACACTGGCTACATACATTTATATAACCAATCGTATATTTGTGTCTTTTTGTGTTTATAGATATCATTTACGTTTTACTTACATTAGCACATTTTTTTCAGCATCAGAAGGTGCATACTGATATATACCCATTTAAATGTGACTTGTGTCCCAAGAGCTTCCGAAGCAAAGGTTCTTTACAGCATCACATAAGGTGGCATGCCGGTGTCAAGCCATATAAGTGTGATCATTGTAACAAGTCATTCAGCACAAAGATATATCTGGGTTATCATCAGGTTTGAAAGTGTTCTCAGTAGTTATTATAAATACACTTATTTTTAACAAAGTAATATCAATGATACTGGGCAAAATGTTCAACAGGTCATTACAAATCTTGACTGATAATTAGTTTTAAAAAATTGTGATATTACTCACTATAATAATGCAGTCAGTTAACTGTTATTAATTTTGGAATACTAACTTTGTTTCAGAACACTCGTTAACTTTTTTATAATATGGATTTGTTAGTAAGTTAGAAGAAAAAAATTCAACTTGGCTTGCACATTTTCATTTTGAACATTTTCATTTCCATTAGGTATTGCATACCAGCCAAAAGCCATTTCAGTGTCGCATATGCAAGAAGCCCTTCAATCAGATTTCAAACCTCAGGAGACATGAACAATTTGTGCACAGTAAGCTTAAGAAGTACAAGTGTCGTTACTGTCCCAAAACGTTCAAATATACAAACTCACTGACTTACCATGAAGGCACACATACTGGTGTACAATTGGTAAGTAGTATTTTGTAATTAGCGATGCATTTTAAAACAAAATTTATAATTAGTGATGTTAGAAAATCTTGCATGGCACTGATCTCACTGTTTGATGATGTACATGTACCTACTACCATAAATAGCGGAATGAACTGCCATATTTTATACACTGTTGATTTAGAAATTGAATCTTTTAAATAGTTGTTTGTCAAATGCCGATAACAAATTCATCTAGTGATGATGGGATATTTAGAATGACTGAGTTTTTGTAATGGTATCCGAAGAATCCATCGAGGCTATTGATCAGTAATTTACAAACATGAAGCATAATACATTTATGTAGGTTAAATTAATAGTCCTCATGCATTTTTTGTGAAACCTCTGTATGTATATACTGTATAGTTTCTAACAAGTTTGTAATTCATTCATTAGTTAATTTGCAATAGTCAGGACTCAATGTTATTGAACTGTTGTGGATTTTGTTTTAATTTATTTCTTCTCAATATTATTGTTACTCAACTTTATGGTTCAATCTACAATTAAACATAATTTAGACAGACTTATAATAGAACTTCGACAGTATAAATATTACATTTAAATATGAAATTATAAAATAATAAAAAATCAAACTTACAAAATTGAGTCCTGACTATTGCAAATTAACTAATGAACGAATTACAAAATTGTTAGAAACTATACAATATTACATGATTAATTAGCAAAAATTTATAGTACAGCAACAAGTTAAAATTATACACAGTATTCTGTCTGCAACAGTATCTTTTGAATCTTGCATCTTTCTGTTGCCATTAAAACAAAAATTACCCTAACACCCACCATCGTTTCCACTGACCCAGATATACAAGTTCGACCCCCATCTGGCATATGGCCTACTGATTCTTTACCAAATATTTTAGCATGTATCCAAAGACAATACAACCAACTTTTCAGGTGTGCAGATATTCTATATCAATTTTATATATATTTGCAATTTCCAGTGCCTCAGAAAGTCCAAAAATGGTCCCTGAGATGTTAGATGAGCCTTGGGCGTGTAGCTTGTTTTGTACACCTCAAACTACCACATACATCAAGCACATGCCAAAATAGATTTGCATGATGCAAAATCGCATGCAGACACCGACAATTATTCAACTATTTACAGTGTTCAAAAATACTGATAATCATCAATACATACTTGACTACTTGTCTTAATTGTACACACTTAATTTTAGGTATGTGAAAAATGTGGTGTTTCCTTTCGTGCTCCAAGTACTATGAGAAAGCATACGAAAATCTGTACTGGTGAAGAAATAATTCCAAAACGCAGAGGATCTAGTGGAAAGAAGATCTCCAAAGTCACAAAAGGTGCATCTCATAAGAACATCAATGGTCGAGTACATAAAACAAATAACATAAAAACAAAAGTAATCAAGCAACCCAGATTGTTCATGGAAAAGTTAAGTCCTGAAGGCTTTGGCATATCCAACAATATTTCTGCTGCAGTGTCTGATGTTGGAACAGAAATAATGAATATCCATGATATAAAAGATGAACCACTTGATATTAAATTGACTGGTAAAAGAGTGGGAGAATCAACAGTTGATTTGGAGCTAATGATGAGTCCCCTACCAAATCATGAGACAAGTGATCATATATAGATAATAATTTATATGTTAAAATAATCAAAGTACACATTATTTCAATTAGCAGAACGATATTATTTTTTCTTTAAGTTTTATATGTTGTTATCATATTGATTATGAAAATTAATTAAGAGAATTTAGAAAAGTTGTGATCTTATTTAAGGTGACTGAACATATTGCAGCTTTGTAATAAATGAAAATCTAGTCAGGCAACTGTGATGGAAAATATTGAGACGATCAAGTATTTCATAGTCGGTTAGTTCTTAAGAAATAAAATCTTATGTACCTGGTAATTTGAAAAGTGGATTAATGATTTGTGTAGATATTACACTATCTTTGAAGATAGATTATATGTTATCTCAGCAGTTTCATGTATTCCGTTGATACTAATTATGACAACTAATTTAATAAAAATAGGTATTTCATATATATGCAATCAAGAATGGATATTCTGCTTTTTATGATTGATTTTGCTTCATCAGTAATTAAACCAATTGAAATTTGATGGTTTTATATTTTTGTTTTCAATTTATGACTGGGTGGATATTTTATTTTTCGTAAATGTTTTATCACTATGATTTGATAGATAAGTATTTACTTTTCATTGTACTGTATCTGGTTCAATTTATGACTGGGTGGATATTTTATTTTTCGTAAATGTTTTATCACTATAATTTGATAGATAAGTATTTACTTTTCATTGTACTGGTACTGTTAATTTAGTCCCATTGGCCAAATTTATAGTTGTAGCAAAATAGGCCTACCTGGTATGTAGTAAATAATTGTAAATACTAATAAGTTTATAATTTGTTTATAATATGTTGTTATACAATGTGTATTCTTGAATATATAATTTGTATTCCATTATTTAATTTCAATATAGTTTGAGTTTGGATAAATTTTAGAACTTAAATAAATTTTGTAAGTTTCACTTCTGTTGCTCTCATTTTGAGATTGATCATGTAGCAAGCTACGAAATTAGGACTACTTTAAAACAATAATTTGCAAGCCCAATGCTCTGTTTATTTCAACAAGTTAAATATAGATTTAGTGATGCATCACTTCAATAATAGTTTACAGGAAATGTTGTTTTAGGCATTTAATAAACTTCCATTTTCTCATTATTGCTTCAATGTTTACAATTACACTTTGTGTACATGTAGGTATTATTCCAATCTAATGATATAACATGCTTTGAAAAATAAAGATAAATGTAAAATTTTGTTATGAAGCAATTAGTGCAAATTTTACTACTTTGTATCGTGTATGAGAGAAAACAATCGCAATCATTGAAAACACTATCCATAAAAAAATTCATATAATTATCTAAAAAAGCGTCTCAAAATTTTTATATCTATTCAGTTGATCATTTTACATACATTTTGAGTTTGAAAAATACCAATTTCATGAAATTTATTGACACTCAATATAAAAACCATAATCATGAACAAAATTAAAAAAATGCATATCGGTATACATATGTAGATACTAGATTTCATGGTTAAAGAGAAATTTGTTGTGAAACATTAACACAAATTTAGTTTTTAGATGTACAGTAGCTCAATTTAATGTCACTATATGTTACTACTAGTTAATCTCCATACAATGTATTGTAATAAAAAAAATATTAATGAGATATGGATCATTTCAATAGCATATTTCATGCACAGCAAAGATCGAGTCACTATTTAATCCCATGGGATGGTGACCACAAAATCTGTCATGATAGGAAAACTTGATGATAAAAGGTAAAAGGTTTATTTCAAAACATGATGTTCTTTATAGTTTTATACCATACTAGTAGTATAATAAACATCAAAAAGGTGATGATTGATTATTTTTCTGTTATAACCTTTCCTGTACCGTTAATTGCAACAAAAATTTACAACTGTGACAACTGTAAGGATGCACTTACACACACGTTCTTAACAACATAAATTTCTCTTAATTTTTCTAATATGTGTTCACACTTTTTTAAAAGAGTTTTGTCTATGTTAATATTACTATGAATACACACATTGATGATGGCTAATTGTCTACAAACCAATACCACATCTTCTTGATACGAAGGTTGATTTAAAAATGGATGTTTTGGAGTTATTATTTCAGTTGATGTGTTCGTTTCTGCCACAATATGTTGAAGTAGTTCATCAAAAATATATTTTTTCTGAATATCCATACCCAGATTATGATTGCTGCTTTGTGGCAGAGGATGTGTATCGTCATTTTTTGATGAAAACTTCATCATAGATTTAAATTTTACAATATTATTTGAAAGTGTTTCATCGATTTCATTTTGAGATGTCGAATTGATAATGGGTGGTTCCTTTCCTTCATGATTTGGTTCATCAAAGGCTTGTTCTGTAAATATGCAAAATATAGCACCAAAATTACCAGCAATGAGTATGTCCATCATTATTCTACGAAAAGGGTTGTCATGATACATCATTAAGAACAACATTAGTACAATGTAGCAGCTCACCAAAAGTGTTTCCATCTGACTTTGAGTACATTCCAATATCAGTAGACAAATGCCGTTCCACCAGTGAAACAAAATGAAGTTGATCTCTATAAGTATTCATTTCACCCTTGTCAAATAACCGCACATCTTCATTCTGCAAAAAATATCACACAAAATAACTAAAAACCTACGCAAAATATTAATATTTTAATTATTAAGTTTCATATATCATGATCTAGATTATATTCTCACTATATTATATAATAAAGCCTATCATCAGAATATGTAACTAATTGAATTCAATTAATTGATTATTTTCATTATTCCTTACCTCACATTCCCACTCCTCTTCAAGGTCATCTTTCAACCAACTTATGAGTACATGTTGCTTACAAATCATAGGCAATACAGACAACATGATTTCTGTGGCAACAGCTGAATGAAGATCTCTACTGCTCGCTTCAAGATCTGTAAAAATGGGAACTAAACTTTCTTATCTACACAACCAAAAAACTTAGTCCACTTTGGAAGGAAAATATAGGTAGTGTCATATTGAGTCAAACTTGACCAAGGTTTCCAAAGAGGTAGGTTGTTACATGATGTACAACCTTGTGGACACCTGTGAGAAAATCAATGAAATCAACTATTCAATGCTGCCCTGTGGCCTAATAATATCACAAGTGATTATCCTCCACTAAAAAACATATTTGTCGACCTTTTTTTTGTCGACTTTTGATGATCCCTCAAAAATTCATACTAGATAGTTTTAATAATAAAATCTAGCCTGAAAACAAGTAAATTCTTTTTCTCAATATGATCTATAATTTCATCACGATGGTCCAGAATTTTCATTTTTTAATAGTTGTTCTGAACACCCATAACTAGACGTCCGTGAATCAACTTATTTCACCACATTGGGTTGGAAATTTGATATTCAGGCACATATTTACTGTTTATTCAAGAATATATTGAGATTATTATAATCCTCATGATCTCATTGTATGGAAAGAAGACAATATCATTTACTTAATCTTATTGGATGGAATATGTACTATATGCATCAATAATCACAATACAAACACTAAGAAAACAGTGCCGTACGAACTTTACCGTAAAGGTACAAATTTTGGGTATGGTATGGCACGACATTCCGTGCCGTAATGGTTTCTTGAAGAACGAGCTGGACTTACACATACCTGTAAATTGTATAGGCCATGGTTTTAAATGATGGGGTATTTCAGCTGCAATTTCTCGCACACTTGAATCTTCATCTTGCATGAGACGCATTAGCGAAGAGTAAAGAATCCTTGCTTCTGTTTCATCTAAAATGCCAAAAATGTTAGTGTTTAGAAACTATAATAAGGATAATCGTTGCAATTCCATATGCAATATTGTGTTCATTATATAAAATACACTATCGCTAAACTTACCAAATAGCTGAGACTTATCCTGCAGAAGCAGCTTGGCATTTTGTTCTAAAAGTGTTGCTATGTGAAGACGAGTATCTACTGTACATTCTGTCAAACTGCGATCTCCAATAAGGTTTATGATCGCTGAGAGAGCTGATTTTGCTGATAACTCCTATATCAGATGATATTTATGTATTATATATATATACATGTATACAAGTATTCATTTTGAGATGTATTTTCATCACCTATGCTAGACATGTTTTGAAAACAATTAACACCTAGGGTTCAAACGCGGAAATACAGTATAGTTACCATACACTGTACATTTTGCAGGCAATAAATAAACTACAATCGAGAAAATGTCCAGAACTATGACGATATTCTTAATGGTCGAATTCCTAGTGTTTTCATGAACATGTACATGCATTACATCAGAAACAGATAAGAGGATCCAGTTATAGCCTGTATCATCTACATCCATGGAACATGAAAAAAGTTGTTGATAAATGTGTTTTGACCTGACCCGACCCAATTACCCCACCTGGTGGCAAACAAAAGAGGCTTCACGGCAACTGACACATAGCACCCCAGAATAAGTCTGTTGGATATTTCTGCTCTTATCTGTTTCTGATTACATGTATGTTCCTATAATATCTCATATACTTATGCAGAGTAATCTCTATTCTACATTACATTTAAGATAAATGTAATGCATACACAGACCGTTGTACGATTGAGATTTTTTGAGTTATAGACAAATTGTTCTGATTTATTGTTTGCCTACATGTACATGTATCTGCAGATACACACTACAGCAATCATACAAGAGGCCCATGGGCCTTAACAGTCACCTGAGCATCAACAAATATTAGCGAGATAAGCAGTTTGTGATGTTTTTTCAGGGATTCCTCAATAATTCCCTGGGAGTCATGAAATATACAATTTTTTGGTATGTAGCATCTGTAGGGTAAGGAGACAAGAAATTGTAAATTTCATGACTAGACCCCCAACCCCAAGGGAAGGTATTAGACACTACCTTGATCATCATTACTTTATACACAGTTTGTCTGATCCATACCTGGGAGGAGGAATTTTTTTTTTACAGAAATAATGCATTTTCACTATATGACTCATTATGGCCACACCTTAGTACTTGAACCCCTGCTCCGCGGGTCATGAAATTTACAATTTTGGTAGACCCTTCCTTGGTTATTATTACTACATACTTGATTTGTCTGATCAATGACTGGGAGTAGAGAAGATTTTTTTAAGAAATACAGCAATTTTACACTTTTACTACCTTCCCTTGGGGTGGGGGGTCATGAAATTTACAATTTCTTGTCTCCTTACCCTACAGATGCTACATACCAAATTTGGTTAAGATTGGCCAAGCAGTTTTTGAGAAGAAGATGTTAAAGATGCACGACGCACGACGGACGCCAACCCATAGCAATAGGTCACCTGAGTAATTACTCAGGTGACCTAAAAAACTCTGTAAACTTGTTCTGAAATTGTACCGATATATCTATGTATTACAATCTGTTCCTACCTGCTCAACAGAGAAATAGAGAGGCTCAATCACATTTGTTAGAGCAGCAACAGCAGCGTACTGCACATCAAGACTGAAATAGATAGTGTATTTTTCAAAGTACCATAAATATATTTTCATTATTCATCCAACCAGTCACCTTTTCCATTATTGATTCAGTTTATGATAGAGGAACTTACAATGAATGATCTACTTTGTCAATAAGTAAATTGACATAGCTTATATTCCATGGAAAGTGACTAGAGTAAGGAAGTTTTGACAGCAAGATTAGCACCTGAAAATACATGAACGTATAAAATGTAATATTTTTGTCACGCCCACTTCATATATGAATTGTGTATCTATTTCAATATATACTATACATAAGAGGATAAAAATGAAATTGTATTTTAAGTGCTTAATAATTACACAAACCTTAGTTAAGCATTCATGATGTTTTTCTTTCCCATTCACCATAATAATTAGTTCGTCAAAAATTTGCTTTGATCTCTCTATTACCATCCAAAGGTTGTTATTCAAAACTTTCTCAGCATCAAAGGTCTTGTTTTCTATTTGAGAAAACCTGTCATTGCTTACATTTCCCCTTGTATGTGTGCACATGAAATTGAGTACCTCCAAACGCACTTCATAAAATGAAGAAGTCATAAGGGAAAGGAAGCACAGTTCAATTTTTTGTTGAGCAATTTTGTGAGAGTATTCTGGTAGCTTATTAATTTCATAACTTAATCGAGTCATCGTAAATATTTGATAAAATTCTGGAGCAGCTGGGTGAGTAAAATGATCATTAACATGTAACTCTTCGTTAATGATTGTATTAAGACTATTATCAATCTTTTGTATCAGACTCTGAACTTCATCTTTTTCTGGCCAATTGTACTGTAATATTCTATGTAGCAATTTAAGACACTCTTGACGTGTGGAAAAGCAAGGATTATTTCTGAAAGATTAATAGAAAACTTATATTACTTTCAAGTAACTATTTAAACAAAAAGAATTGTACTACTTTTGTATCAAGTGAAGTTTTTTAACATACAAAACATAAGTAATCATTTAGTCTTGCCATCTATATTGATTGACTGATTAACATGTTATAATGTAATCATACGATTAAACCTCATTAAAGCAATGGTTCTTAGTTACACACCTTGATGCAAGCCATGAAGCAGCCTCAATTTTTGGAATAATAATCTCACAAAGCTCAGTCACTATCGGTACAGGAAGATCTGCCAGCTCATCCAAAAGACTGGAAATCTGAAAATGACATAAATGTATACCTGATTTTGATTTATTTTTTTGTTTTTGTTCTACATTCTTTTTCTGTCATTAATATTGGTGCAATCAATTACATATATAAGATTCATTGTTGTAAGCTACCAATAATAAACTGCATAGGTCCTGTCTCAAGAGCGGGCTCATCAATGTTTAACCTATTAAATAGATGGTAAATTATATTGGCATAATCTAAGACGAACAAACCTGCAAAATAAGTCCATGTAGCAAATTCTGTGAGAATGACTGTCCTGCTTCTGTAGGCAGCATCTCAACCAGTTCTCTCAACACAGTGATGATGTTGTGCTTGGCCACCAGAGGGCGAATTGCTCTTGCTGCCATCACCCTGGTCTTGTGTACTGCACTAGATGAACACCTACATGTACCAAAGTAAACAATTGGCTTTATAATGTATGTTCAGTTTAATACATTGATAGAGAGGTACATGTATGACACATAAAGAAAACTTTCTTCTTCACAGTGACGTGAAATAGATTCTAATTTGTGAACCTAGAAAGACACCTATACTAGGGACATTCGTGTTAATAACTGGTATCTTAGGACTTATTTCTCTAGATACTGATGACATTTATGGTAAGATCAGTTGAATACAGTAGGTTCTTTTCAACAAAGAATTTGAGAAACAAGCTTGTGTCAAAACTAACCAACTTGAATACATAATCCTGAATATACTAATAATATGGGTTAGATTTGTCAGTATCATTGTTTTTCATGACTTTTGCTTAAAACACAAATCACTTACTGAATAACATAAGGTATAAAAGCAGTTAGATTAAATGAAACATCAGGGCCATCTATAACATTTTTTCCATGACTTTTGTTTAAAACACAAGTCACTTACTGAATAACATAAGGAATAAAGGCTGTTAGATTAAATGAAGCATCAGGGCCATCTATAACAGATGGGAACAATCTTCCAAGCACAATGAGAACAGGATAGAGTCCGGGATGCAAGTGAAATCCATCGCTACAAAATTGTTAGTTCATATATAAATTGGTACATTGTATATGATTGGCTTAATTAGGCATTCAAAGTAAACAAATATATTATAAAATTTCCCACAGAATCTACGTTTACATGCAAATTGTGAAATTTACAACATAGAAACATAGAGTATATACCTAATTTTTTCTGTGGCTAACTTCAGTTGACTTAGTAGGAAATCAAATAATGATGGGAACCGATTGAAAAATACTCTTCCTGTCAGGCTTAAAAAAATAATTCAACGGTGGATATAATCAATGCTAGGTTCTATTATTGTTAACATTACAAATCTATATATTACAATCTGTTGTTATACCAATTTTTCCTTGAAATATCATCTTTATCTCGTTGCACCCCAAAGATTCTAGTCATAAGTGCACTAAATAGCAAACTGGAGGAATTTCTTATCTGCAATATTAGTTATAAAGTTTAATAAATAGCCAAGAATATATAAGATACTGTTGGACCTGTTAACTCAAACATCAGGACATAAATTGTACATGAATGAAATTCAAGATGTACAAAAATTTGAGTTATCAAAGAGATTAATGGCAACAAATATGAAAGAAAGGGTTATTTGCTTGATTTATAACTAAAAATTCAAAATAGTGTTTAAGATAAAGGGACTGACTACACATTTTAAATACATTTTGTAGGTAAATAAACTTATTGATAACACGGATACACAAGTAATAAAAATTAAGTAATAAAATTAACCAAAATGTAAACTTACAGCCCAAAATTTAGATCCATATCCTAGAATAGACGCTTGCATAGCAGAAGCAATATAAGGAAAAACATTTTCCCCTAATCTTGTGTCCCGAAATAATGCACGTAATATGTTAAGTGAATGGACCTGAAATCGCATTCACTTGCATAAAAAACATTGTATACTATGATTATAAATGTAACAAAATTCATTTCAAACAAAAAAATAAGGACTTATCTGACTTACCTGTGCTGTATTCTCTGAAGTACTTTCAATCTGTGATGGTACTGACAAATGTAGCAATTCCTCCACAACTCGTTTCATGTGAACTCGACCAGCTACTACCGGTTCCGTAGAAAGTAATGCCTATAACAGGAATAGCCCTTACAAAAAATATTTTCCTTTTTTGTTTTGTTCATAAAATTTACCAATAGATATGAGTAGAAGACGTCAAATTGATCATTATTTGGCATAATAAATTCTGGAGTGGAAGAATGTGACAATATAATGGAATATTGGTCCAGGATGTATAAAGAGGCTTATACATGTACCTGCATAAAAAATGGTGCGCCAGCACTTCTCCTTGTGGCACAAAGTCTAGAATTGGGGTCACAAGACCTAATGTCTGCCATAATGGACTGCAACCAGCTCAGAGGAAGTCGCTGCACTTCATTTAAGGGATGCCTTTAAAATTGTCAAGATTATATTAGTGGTTTTAAATGACCACCCACAACCTGCATGTTGGCAAAAAATCAGAGACATTTTTCTCTTTGTTTGGTAAAAGTGTTACATCTCTGAATGCATGCATGATTAATCAACGTAAATTTATATTTATCAATATCTATAAAAACAAATTAGTGATACAGTTATATTATGAAATATTTAGAGATAAAACTTAAGATTATCTGTACCATTTCAGTAATGAAAAGGTTATATCAAGTACTGTATTACCTCCAAAGCATATCAGCCATTTTCACAAACCCAGCATATGCCAGTTCAAATGCACCTCGGTGACGAGAATCAAGTAACTGGTGAGTGAAATATTCACCAATCTCCTCAATCTACCAATATAGATTATCTACATGTACATCTATTGAAATATGGATTTGAAAAATGCTTTTTCATATATATAATGATTCAAAATTAAATGATAAATAATTTACCGATCTCCATAGCTACTTTACTAAGTAATACTATCCTCGATGAAAAAGTAAACCGAGTGATAAGGTATAATTCAATTCCTAATATCTAGCATATTATTCAAGAAAAACTTTCAACCTGTCTGATGGAGAGAAGACCTTCAGCAGCCTTGTTATGTGGGTTGATAATGGGAGCGTTAGAAGTGATTTGACCCAGTAGTAATGACACCTCCTTTAAAAGCACAATAACATGATTAATACAATATCTCTAACTTAGAGTACAAATAGAATTAACGCCATCTAGTTACTACATGTAACTTTTACCAGAGTAACTTATTTTCACACTACACTTACCACTGTCCTAAAGTAAAGCAGAGAAAGAAAGTAAATTAACAGTATAACCTCTCTAAATAAGACCACTCAGAATATGGCCCCACGTGGTCAGAGTAGAGGTGATTGTTTTCGATGGTTTGAAGAAGTCTCTCTTTACAAGCGTTTGGAATTTAAAACAAGAGGCTCTAGAGAGCTTGAATAGCTCCCCTGGCCCTAAAATATTTAAATAACAGCAGCCATGTTTTCCTATCCACACAACCATTGTTTTTGTCATGCATAGAATCAAGTCACCAGGTGCTCCATATAAGGTGAAAACTAAAAAGTCAGGTCTACCAAATAAACGTATTTTTAAACACAATTATGATCATCTCCTTACTTTGATCGATCGCCAGCAACATACTACAAGATACTCTGGCATTAGGCGCACCTTGGCCTCACTCTCCTCCTCAAAATGAGGCTCTTCAACATCTGAAGTGTACAAATGACATGGTGTTAAATGATGTGCCCTTCACAATAGATAAATTACACACTTAAAACAGAACTGCTAGTTGATATGAAAATCAAAGCTCCTTCGATGATAACATCATTGTTTCTAATACAAATGTAAGTTCATGAATTTACAAATACAAAGCAATGGATATCTCCAAAATTTTTCACTAAATCTAAAAAAGCGAAAAATAGGCCAAAAATTTTACTCTTGTACTATATTTACTTTGTATATATATATATATGTAAAATTTCTCATTGTTACACAACTTTCACTGACCACAAGTCATTGCTTCCTCTGGAACATTCCCTTCAGGACTAGAGTTGTTGACAACAGGTGACACAACTTCTGCTACTTTGAAACACACAGTGATCAGTACTCCAAATAAATAACGCCACATATCACAGCTCGACACACTACTGAAAATAATAAGAATATTTTGATAGATACATTTTTCATACCTCTATTGCTTGTATTTGTCCATAAATCAACGTTTTGTCAGGGCTAATGCCCAACTTCATAAGTATACGATCCATCACAATTATGGGCTGGAGAAGAATGAGTAGTATCTGCGGTACCTAGTTCCCTCAGTTCTAGTTTCCATTTTGGTTCTCATGCTTCTCGAGTCTAGTTGTGCTGGGCCATATTGTGATGAAGCAGGGCTCCAATGAAACGTTGATTTTTTAACAAATCTAAACATTAGCGTTACAATGAATGTATCCATCATGAATAAACCTAATGCCACTAACCTACACTTGGTTAACAAGATTATATATACTGTTAAAGCAAGGGAACAGCTGAGAGTTCTGTTACTTATTTCAATATCATTCATGTTAATAAATGCTCTGTCAAAATTATGTTTTATAGACATTTAAACATTTCATTTGGTAACATATCTGAATTGATGAAAACTGATGAAAAACAAAATTTGTACAAAACAAAAGAAATATTTACGTGAGATTAACATCAGTCACTATATATCTGATAACATGTAAAGCAGGATAAATGGGTTTTGTTGCAGCACAGTGGAGTAGATTTCTTTGAGCCATCTTTAGTTCAAGTACTACTTCGCTTACCAATGAGCCCAATAGCAGTAAGATCCTGTAGTTGGTGTGAATATACATGTAGAAACATGTAATTACATGTAATGCAATAGTAAAGTGTAGTAATCGCAATAAATACTTTATTTCATTAATGTAGAAGATAGGATAATGTGGTAAAAAAAGAACTAACCTGCCAGAATGTGAGTTTTCCGTTTGTAATAATTCATGAAACTGAGAATCAACAATCATTAATTCACATTTCCTCTGGTGTTGTGATTTCTCTCTATAGTATTGCAATTTATCTAATAGGACACAATGGATGTCAGGAATTTGAACCAAAAGTCTAAAACAAAAGTTATACAAACATTCATTATGTCTTATTATAGATTCAGAATTCTTATATTTAACCAAAAATATGGTGAGTGCTAGTGGTGCATTAGTTTAAGTAATTTATCAACATATTTTGTTCATCATTTATATATTTTTGTAGTGGGTACCCACCTCAGAAGATAAGCTGCAGAAGTACAATCCTGGGGTCTTGTGCTTGTAGCTAATGTGAGGCCAGCATCCAGAAGGTCACCACAAGTATCCTACATGAATGTTATATATTAACAATAGATGCAACATTTACACAAAGTATGTGCCAGCAATTTTGTCTCATAGAATCAACTAAATGTAGATGCTTAAAATATTTTATAATGTATAATTGTACATGTACAGTAGAACTCTCTTTTACGACCACCTTTGGGACCAGTGTTCGGTGGTCTCAATAGAGAGGTGGTGTCTATACAGAGGTTTGTTTTGGTAGCTTTATGAAGGTTTGGGACTTTGAAAAATGGCCTTATTACAGAGTTGGTCTCAATAGAGTGGTGGTCTTAATTGGAGCTTCTACTGTACTTGGATTTCTAATCGATGCTACATTCACTTCATTTTGAATTTTGCAAATTTACCAAAGATGATTTATGCTTTTTAAAAATGCAAATTTAATCTTAAAAAAATCATCAAAAAAATCAAGTTGAAACATAATGCACAAATACATACTTTTAAATGCTTATGACAAGATGGAAGACCAGAGAGAATGGTATAGGCATCAGCCTTGTTATGCTCAAATGTATCTATCAGACATTCTAGCAATGTTTGAACTCTCTCCTTAGTCATTTCTTGAGACAAATTAAATATCATGGCATCTGAAAAGGGAATATTTACAACTAACATATAAATAAAGCGTATATCAAATCCATAGTACACAGTCTTTTCAAAGTGACTAAAATATGACGGAAATTGATCACTTGGTCCATTGTCAAGGTTTTACAAAACACATTAGAAGATTTTGTTTGTACCACTTTGCTGATTGCTTGTTCCCAAAATGTGGAGCATCATGGTCAGCATACTTAAACTGGTGGTTCTTCGAGGAAAAGATGCTCTAGGGTGGAGTTGATCAAACAAAATGACGACCATAGAAGATAGAAATTTCTGTAACAAATGATCCCATGATTTCAGAATACTTAGGCTAAGCTTATCTTATACAATGTTTTCCAAAATTAATCTCTTCAAAAACTAAAAATGTGCAAGATGAAATGATGACAATTCTTAAGATTGATATAAAAGGTTCAGACATCTTTTGTCACATCACTATTTCAGACAATAATATTAATCTCATTGAAATGCATTATCGAAGGTCAAACTTTAAAAAATAATCAAAGCTTTGTCAAGTGTTGCTGACGTCCAAGCAACTGAATCATTTTTGCGACATAATTGCTTTTTTAAAAGTCTAATCACATTAATCGATGTCACATCATTTTTTTTTACACATCAAGTCATGTTACATCATGTCACATTATAATTACTTTTTTTTAAAAATTTAATCACTTACCTTATACAAGTCTAAAATAATTTCGAACGGTGCGTGTTTATCTTGCTTTAATGCTTGTTGATATGATCTGAATACAGCTTGTCCACCATCCCTCAATCTAATCATGAGCTGAATAAAATAACATAGGCACCGATAATAGATTGGAATATAATGTTTAATTTTTAGAATACATAGATCAAAAGAGCAGAAATAACTTAAAAATCTTACAATCCATAATGAGCCACAAGGAAAAAAAAGTACCTTTTTAATACAAGCAACCAATATCTGTCTAAATGACGGTGCTTGACTTTCCATATTGTAGGATAGAAACATGAGAATTAGTTCCAGGTCTTGTGAAGTGATGACTTCTGTTGTTTTGTTATTTTCACAAAGCAAGCCAAATGCATCTAGCCGAACCTGTATTGCACATACATATATCCAGTGCATTAGGATTCTGGCCAAACATGTTAGTCAATAAAACTATAAATATACATACATATGTTTTCATGTACAAAAATAACAAAAACAATCAGAGCAGCATTCATGAAAACCAATCTAGTCCAATTACGTTTTAATGTTTAACAAATCATGAAATGTAAATGTAAATGTGGTTGTTTATAGTCGCAATTCACTGTTATCGTGCTCTAGCGACTTTACATATTTACACCAGGTCATTGGCATCCTTTTCACACTATATCCTTCTCAACTCCCCGGGGAGCATACAGCACATCGCTACCGTAGCGCAGACGTGCTAATCAATCACATTAGCGTGCTAATCAATCACATTAGCGTTCACTCGCCTGACCTGTACCTATTTAACGTGTAGGTGCCACGAAGCAGTGTGCAACCTGTTAGAGGTAGGTTTGCTCAACACCTACCACCAGACCCGACCGGGAATCGAACCCGCGACCTTCTGGTCACGAGTCCAACTCCCTATCCACTCGGCCACGGAAGCACGGAAGCATGAGTCTCAACAATGACTCCCTTGTCATTAGGTGAGGACCTCCTGTCACAGATAAGCTGCTACAATAATCTATTGCCATTAGTAAGTCACAAATGTTTATGACCATCTGATTTTATCTTCATTTGCATTTATTTTTTTTAAAAATGTACCAGTATTCACCTGGTCAGACCTATGACATAATGCTTGCTTCAAGACGGATATTGGTAAAAGTCCGTTCCACATCTGACAATTATTGTCAATTACACTGCTGTCTTTACATCTTGTTAGACCACCCATCATTCGCGATCTCTTGATGCAAGTTATTAGTGCCCCTAGTCTATGTCCATCAGCGCCTAGGTTAAAAAGTTTAGATTATTACATTTTATGCCAACCCAAAGCAATATAAACGCTATGCTCAAGAGAATTCAAAAGAATGCTAAGGGAATGAACTATGTCCATTACTTTACCTGTATTATACTTTGAAAGTTCTGTTGTGATGTATTGAATACAACTTGGTTGTTGCTTTAGAATCTTTGGAACAACATACTACAAGAACAGTCAACATTTAGATCACCATTTTAATTATTTATCTACACTTCTTAAATTAAAAAAATAATAATAATATGATGTTATCAAAAATAAGATCAAATGTATATTTTGGCTGTACATGTAGGAGAAAAGCCTTAAAATTATCTAAACAAACCTCAATCACATGCTTGCGTTGGTTTTGAGAACCTTTACATAGTATATCTAAAACTGGAGATATCCATGTATTTTCCCATTCATTCTTCCAATTTTCTACGAGTAAAGATATTGTTCATTATAAGATAATATAAAAACATACATAAACACTGTTTATAGGTGATACTGTTAGTAGTTTCAGTTTACTATTTCGTACATGCTACGTTGCTTAATACAAGTACATGTACTATTTGGAATTTATAATTATAAAATACCTACCTACTAAAACTCCACTACATTCAGTATCTCTTTCACTATTTGCTTGCAATGTTATTTCTAACATGTGTTGGTGTGATAGTGCTTCATATAGTTCACTCACCTGTAATTTCATGAAGTACGTATTTAGCTTGAAGGTTATGCTCAGTGGTCGAACAAGTATGCTTGCACAGAAACAATATGATGTGTTCTGTGCATTCTAAAAGTTCATTACATTCAAATAGCATATTAGAATCTCTAGAGCAATTTTAAATACCACACCATAAAAAATACATATATGCATATGAGGTGGACGATAAGAAAAAGAAAGTTTTATGAAGGAACTGTTGGAACTCATTTTAGTATTCTCCATGGACCATCTGAGAGTTTAAAAACATAGAACATTTAGCATGAAAGAAGTACAGTACATGTACGTGCAACACAATGGTCCAGTCTGATGAAGCCATCTTGAAAAGATGGGGAATCTTTTGGCTCCCCAAATAAAATTAGATAACAAATAGTCATATTATGCATGTAGATGTATGTACATGTATACCCACTTATTTCAAATTGCTAAAACATGCTATTTACATGTACTTATAACACACTCATACTATGGAAATCGAATATGAAAATAAACCTATCTCACATGATTTGCAAGAGTCTGGTCTCCGATTTCATTTAAGAGACGACTGGCCAAGTCAGGCTCCTTTGTTAAGAAGTATGCTGCTCCTAGTAATTTCACCATAGCAATAAGAAGACCATATTTTGACTGCGACTGCCATGACATCATCAACAGCTTCGATATCATCTCCAGTAAATATACATCACTTGATGCGTCTATACGGATAGAAGATATGGGATTCTTATTTTAAAAAAACAATTTACACTGGTACATATTGTTAAAAGAAGTTAAAATTTAATGAAATTATATAAATACAAGCACCAATTTACCATTCTTTTGAGAAAGCAAGTGACATTGAATTATATTTTCAAAAATTAATCTAGCTTGATGACGAATAGCCTGAAATGGAAATATGATAGCATGATTAATATGTCGATGTATAAAATTTAACAATACCTAATGCTATATACAAATTATGTTTCAAAATATTCATACTATGGATTTTTCAAAGTAAGATGCATTATTTGTTTTAAAAATGACATGGAAAGTGTTGTGTTTATCACGGAGAACACATACATCAACTGTGTCATCCCAATGATTGCAAGAATATTGAATGAGAGCCTGCGGAATGGATGCATTTCCATGAAGTTTTTCTTGCAAAGTATTCCGCACTGAAGCGGATGAAAGACATTCTCTACAATCAGAAATATATTATCAACTGACAAGGATGAATGAAAAGTGTACATGTACTACATCAAGCAGATAAGAAAATAGCAATCATAAGATTAGTAGTGCTACTATTGTTGTTATTTACATCAATCACTTACCTGGTTTTATGTGTAAAGAGCAATAATGTACGTGAAGCCATGAGTTTAGAGTTGCTGTCTTGTTGACTGTGAATAAATATTTTAAGCAAAATAACACATTAAATATGAAATAAATCCATTGATCATCATATCAAATAATCAAATTAGTCTCATTTCATTCTATCACAATGTCTTTGTTGCTGTTCTAGTTTCAAATGCTTTCTAAATATATAATAACATTATTTTTGTAATTTTGCAATTTATTTTATTAATTTGGAAAATATTTTCGATTCTCAAGAATCCTTTTCAATCATAAACTAAAAACCAAATGACATAGTAATAATCTACAGGTAATAAAGTACATTCAACAATCCACTATTATAGGGATTACATGTAATATGTGGTTAAGGGTTAGGAATATTGCTACTGTAATTGATTGTTTATTATTATCCTGCCTATTGCTGGTTGGAAATGGTCAAGTCTGGAGTTCATTTGTATGTCTGATTCCATGTTTATTATTTTCACTCCTTCTGCCACTTGTCTCTCTAAGGGGTTTTTACAGCTCTGAACAACATTGACGGTAAACTCTCCTGGTTGGTTGGGGTGGTGTTCAATTAGATGTTTTGAAAATGCATTGTGGCTATTAATAAAATAAATTGCAAAATTACAAAAATAATGTTATTATATGTTTAGAAAGCATTTGAAACTAGAACAGCAACAAAGACATTGTGATAGAATGATATGAGACACAGTGCTGTGCACCATATAAATAGTTTATTTAACTTAATCAAATTAGTTTTATACCGATATATTTTATTTGAATGGACTTGTTTGTAAACATTGACATTAGAGGATTACGATGTAGTTCTAAGTGTAAATATTGACATTAGAGGATTATAATGTAGTTCTAAGTGTACTATTACATAGGATCATTAGCACCCTCAGTTAAATTAGCAGAGCTTTTTTAGCTTTGTTAGGGTGCCTGCTTCAATTCAGTTCTTTTTAGGTACAGTAGAGGTACATGTAGTGGTCAAGGGTTCGAGATTCAGCAGTGGCTATGTAATGTAGTTAAAACAACTTTTGAGAAAAAATACTCTAATGTCAATCAAATAAATGTTTTAATAGATAGATGAAATAACCTACGCAGATGCTTCTCTCCATATCTAACAGACATTTTGGTGGACATTCCTCTTGCTTCAGGCTTGTATGGCAAAGTGCATTGGTTATAGTCAATTTAGGCACATATATTAACAAAAGCATTTGAGTAGGTTTTTTCTTATATCTATGATGAATCCTGATGCTAAAAAATCCCTACTAACAGCTAATGTTTTACTTGGCAAAATATATACATATACGATATCCAGAAACCATCTTACCGCTCAACTGCTTTCAGCAATTCTGGTGCTAGAATATCAACCAACAGTATTTTATGTTCAAAATCAGTTGTCAGCATGTCAGGTCCGAGCATTGCCAATATAGCATTCAAAATACACACTTCTGAGCTTGGCGGTAAGGATTTCACACTCAAACCTATAGCATATGGTTAGCAGAATGAAAGTAGAATAGTGACTATAGGCCAATAATAGCCGGGTCTATTTCTCTTTTCTTATTTTATGTACATTGTATAAGGATCTTGTCGTTACAGTAAATAACATTAAACTAAGAAAGCATAACTATATGCCCATTGTACTTCGGTTAGTGATAAATAAATTTTCAGTTAGTTTACACATGTAGTTGCTTGATATATACATATATTTATTTTCATAAGCAGTGCACCTACCTAATATTTTATTTTCAAATGAGATGTTGTCTTGCGAATATTCTGTCCAAAATTCATTTATCAGCTATAGATAAAAGCACAGATGTAAGAAGTAAGAACACAATTGAATCATAATACCATCGCAAACAAATGAATTCACTTCTATGGATTGACATCGTATTTCCATGACAACATACCTGTGATGTAATACTTGATCCTGTTTGTAACTTTAAGATAAGAATCACTGACATTGCTGAAGCACTCCTCCAATCCAGCAACAGGTTATCTGTTGTGACGAAAATAGCAATAATGATTCATTTTATTAGTGTGGCAATTTCTTCTGTCTATTTTGCAATAGGATAATTCTATAAAGGGCTTTATATAATATCACTTTTACTTGGTTCACAGCTCTAGATTTAATATTTATCTTTGTGGCATCCACACCGGCTACCATGTGCCCATATGCCATGGACAGTTCACGAGCCAGCAAATTAAAAAAAAGTAAATACACACCCACTACCTGTTGTTGCTATTATTTAACTTAGCCCTCAGTTGCCTCAATTGTAAAGTAAATATATTTGTCAACATCACAAGCCAGTAGGATGTTGGTCTACTAGATATTATATGATAATTCAAATTACCCTTCAAAAGAGGTTGCACAACTTGATCTCTTAGCTGGATTAGAATATCTGTTGCTTCCTGACTAATGATAGATTCTGAGGATTTCTGGAGCACTTTGTTCAATACTTGCGTAGTAACATGACTGTCATGCATTTTTCCATTCAATGTAACAGCATTGTCACATGACCTGTCATTATCATGAATGAAAGGGAAATAGGTAATGTGCTTAAAACTTTGGGACAGATACATGTAAGTTGTGAACCATAAATTGTTCAAATAGATATAAAGAATTTTTAACAATTCCTTAAAAAATATTTAACTCATTAATTGAAATACATGTACTCACAAAACTTCGTTCATGAAATGCCTCAGTGAAGATGATAAAAATGCTAAAACTTCAAAATATTAAAACATTCGTAACATGAAAAACATAGATATTTTTCTTGAATATCAGTTTATGCAATTAATTCACATTACTTTTGGGTGCATGGTTTGTATAATTTAAATATATGAATTTACTTTCTTTCCACAATTGCTTCACACAGATTTCACCAAGATGAAAGTTTTCCAGAAGATTTCCAATTATATCAATGCAGTGTCTTCTTGAAATGAATCCATCATCATCATCAAATTTCAATCGAGTCAGTAAATCTACCAGTTGGGAATTAAAATAATGCAGAACAGTTTCCTTTTGGTTGGAATCAAAATTCTGCACACAACTAAAAATTGTAAAATTTATATTCACTTAAAATGGCCCATTATGACGCAAATTTAAAATAATCAACAGTAATATTTTAATTCAAATATTTACTTTCCAAATGTACATGTATGTTTCATATTAATGCCACATTACACTTCTATTTTATATAATTTTGCTAAACATCAGTTTACAAAAATTGCATAAATATCTTTACCAACCTTGCAATTGCATGCCTTATAGGATTCTTTATTTTGGCATAATAATAGGTGGCAACCAAAATAATGCAAACAGCATCAATGTGGTCATTTTTCTCTTTCAAATACTTTTGAATCTATAAAAAATATTAGAAATATTAAAAATGATATTTTTGATGATGAGTTAATAAGCAATAAATTTTATTTTTCAAACAATCATACCTCTCTTAAAGATGCTGTCTGGTGCGAAATAGACGATGCTTTAATAAATGAAGATAGTATTTCTCTTAATGACACATCAGGTACTAAAAATAAATAATTTAAAAAATATCACCTACATGTTATATCTTCAAACCTCTTTTCTGCAAGACATTTTCAAGTTGAGCTGCCTTAATATTATCTCAATTTAGTGTTTGACATAAGTCAGTGTGGGAAACTTCTCCATAATAGGTACTAGACAACAGGGCTGGCAAATTGGAAAACTTACAGGCCCTAGCGAAATCTTACCAGCCCTGGCAATGAGTGCCAACACCACTCAATATCTAGAGGGGTCTGGGGGCATTCCATCCCGCACATATTTTTACATATATTTTAAAAAGGTGCCATTTGACGGACTTTGAGATTATGTTTGATGTTATGATAAAAGTATGTTAAAATAAGGGACAATAAAGCTGCCAGACAACTGGGCAGGCAAGTCTGAAGACCTGCAGGCCCACTAGTAAACTTGCTGCATTTATAAGTGGCGGCCCTGCAGCCAGATGCTACCTCAAAATTGGCGTGACTAGTGTTCATTGCCTGTGGGTGCCCAATTGGCTTCCAGTTTGTGTTTTGTTTGTTGTTTTGATTTTTGTTTTTTGTTTTTTTCTTTTGGAAAGGGGGGAGGGGGGAGGTGGCGTGCATTATACACAAATTTGCTGTTTTTAATTGTACAAGTTGTGAATTTATTAAATTCTTAAGAAAACCCTAACTTCCATTTCCTGTCTGTGCAGTGACAACAAACGCACGCGAGCCGTATTGAACATAAACAAGAAAACACACGTGTGCCCTATTGACGTAAACAAGATAACGTATGGAATGTGTAGCGCCAGCCCCAGGAAACTTTCATTAGCAGCCTCTGCTCTAAAACCTGTCTAGTGTGTGAATATACAATGATACATATAGAACGTATTTTAATTCACAACTAACAAAATCTAGCAACTTTAAGTACAGAAACATGAGAAATATCACGTCAAAAAACGGCCATTTTCCGTGAATTTATATGGTCATGTGTTAATATTATCACCTCACGGAGGGGTGATCACGTGATGTATGACGTGGGGTTTCCTTGAGAATTAAAAGAAATTACACTTCTGCAGTCTAAAAATCATTTGAATCATCATGCTTCTTATAACAACCACACATACAGTACTGCCTTAATTACACTCTACACAGAACACAGTCCTATTAAAATTGCTATCAGGCCACCTAGCCTTTACCAGACTGGGTCACCTGATTTTCAAACTTATTGGCCCTTAAATATCCATTACCTGCCTTATCAATCCTTATGTCAAAACCCTACTATATCATTTTTTGTAAAACAGATGTCATTCTAAAGATACATTGTATGCTCAAAAAACCCACAAGAAAGTTAATATCCCAATACACGGCAGAAGCGGCAGCAGCAGTACGCAGTGGGCAATTTATGGTGGAATCCACGTAGAAACGAAGCATCTTTATCCACGTGGATATTTGGTGGGAAAAAGGTGGAGCCAGCAACATTTTTACACGTGAATTGGTGGTGGAATATAGGGGTATTTCTACGTCATTTCTACGTGGATATGGGGGGGGGGGTATTTTACTAGTCTTTTCTGCGTGAATTACTAGTACTACTAGTAGTAAGCATATCCACGTTATTTCCACCATCGGTTCAAAATGGTCAGAGATGTCATTTTGTAAGATGTTTTTCTGTCACTTCCAGCCATCCTACAATAATACCATAGAATCAGGCAATCAACACAACATAAATCAAACTAAAAAATATATTATAATGCTCACAATCAATGATATCCAATACATAGCCGGTTTTCACAGAAAATGTCCAGAAACGTTGAGAAAATACTTGACACATTTCAGGTGTAATATTACAAGATTCATGGTGCAGGCATAACTGTGCTTCAGTAGATCCTTATAAAATCAGTTTATGTAATATCCGCTACATGAATTTGTGCTGGTTAGCTTAATGTATCCACGAAAATCGTTTATTAACAAAAATATTTGTCTTTGGCAGGCTTTTTACCTACGCCATCTTGCATTTGAGTGGGCTGCGCTCTCATTGGTTCAAATTAGTTCAGCCAATCAGCGCTTAGCCACGGTAAATATTAAAAAGTGCACGTGCGTAAGGTGGATTTGAGGGGGTGTATAGGTATGTGAAATCAACGTGGATATTAAATCATTTTTACATGTGGATTTAGGGGGGAGTATAGGTATGTGAAATCAACGTGGATATTGATTCCTTCTTTACACATGGATATAAGGGGGAGTAAATATGATATCTATCCACGTGGATTTCACGTTCGTGTTACACTACACTTGATATCAACCTAATTTCCATCATAATGGGGGTGAAAAAAATTTTTTTTTTCCTGCTGGGTAGCAGCAGTGGTAGCAAGCAGTAGCAGCAACCAGTCATTGTATTAACGGCTATATGGCATGAGCTTTTATTGCTAGCGGACCACCCCAGCAAGATTAGTAAATCGCAACAATATCGCATCCTTTAAACATAGCAACATGCTGCCGTAAACCAACAGATAGCATGGAGTTGGGTTGTGAACATTGGTAGATCAGATAGACTTTAGATAAGCTAGTGCACAGTAGGCCTAAGTGGAATTTAAGTTTTAAACATCTTTTATATTTGACTGTCATGGGGGGTATTTAAGACATTCATTCCCTTCCAACTCAATGAATGATGTATGTTGGAAATATGCATAGTAAAGGTGGTAATTAATTAAGTGCATGCATTTATCTATAAAGGACTGTTACAACTTCTAATGGTGACAATTATTAATGTAGAATTAAGGTTATTTATTCTATCTGGTGAAAAACATGAGACTTGCCAGCATCAAGGGAGGAGGGCCGGGGGGGGGGGTATTATATATGTAAATAGTACTCGGATTTACAAACACTATACCATAGCCATTAGTTACTATGAGAACCACCGTAGACTATATATTGAACTATGGTTCCCGGAGTGAGAGCTTTAGTAGATCTAGGATGTTTGTTTACATTTTGACAATTTGACACATGTCAGACTTTTTCTATTATCGCACATATAAATAGATATTTCTTGTGGTAAATATCATTGATTTCTGACACATTACCTTCAATAGCATTCACAATTATTGAAGGAAGACATATCTTCTCGAATTTTGTTTCTTTTGGCCTTTTAGACATGACTGTTTATTATATAATTTATTTCCACTATATAGATTTCCTGAAACCGGAAACCGATGCTTTAATACCAATAAAGCTTTTCGCCATTCACGTTCTCTGGTACGTTCACGTCCACGTGATTCAATACTTGCGAGTCCTTACAATCACAAAACCCAGGTAACGTAACTTGATCTAACCACAGGAGCAATTTATACAGACATATGTTGCAGTTTTACTGATGTGCAATCTTGATCTCGTTAGAGATCCAGATTACACATCAGTAAAACAGCAACATATCTCGGTATAAATCGCTCGTGGATCTAAATTGGTTGAGGGCGGTATATACAATTTAGTGAGAGTTGAGATTTGGGGTTTCAATTCATTGAGAATTGAGATTTGACCTTTCAAGTCATTGAGATCAATTGATTGAGATTTGAGAAAAGGGCTTTTGCATTGATATTTGTAACATTAATCTATTGAGATTTTGAGATCAAGGGGTGCTATGCACCCGGATCCCTCTTGGTTGGGCTAACGTTGGCAGTACGGGCTGACACTTGGTTGGGTCCAATGTTGACAAATCTTGGTCATTTTGTCCAATCAAACCAACAATTTGATATCCACAAAAGAAAATCACTGAATGAATAAAAATGTCCCACCTACATCAGCATACGTAATGACCAAATTAGTACTTTGCGCGCCCACCTACACACTTAAAAAAATACATTGTTATTTTCAATACATTGGTCCTGTATCATTTTTTATACATGTATATACCAAGAAACAAGCTTGTCAGGCAGCATGAGAATCTGGTCTTTATAGGAAAAAACATATTTCATTTTGCTCCTGAACTGATGAGCTCTTTCTCTAGCTCCTATGCAAGAAACATATATTGTATAACCCATATTTTTCAGCCAAATAAATGCAAGCTATAAGAGTAAATATCACCCACCCGAGTACCCATCTACTCCAATTCCCTTGGAGGAATTGTGATTTTAATTTGTGTGAACAGAATAATTTAATTAAGTAGGGTCAACTATTGGCAAAAATAAATTATGATAAACTATTCCCTTTTGAAACATTTCAGAGGTCATATCTTGACATCTGATAACCAGAATGATTTAAATGAAAGCTCAAGAAAAAAGGAACAACATGAAAATAAAATTTGACACTGTGACCCTGAAACTGCAATATCATATCCAGGCCAATGTAAAATCAAAACAAAATAGCTTTTATAATAATTTAATTTCTTATACATGTAGGTAGATTATAAAATATCACAAGTACTTTACATATTTAAAAAAAATGTTATCCTATGTACAAACATGTTATAATTTGCATGATATATTATGACATTCTGAAACATTTAGATACTAGGATATTCAAAAATATTAAATCTATATACTAGCATTGCAAAATATTTTGACAGTTATGCTACATGTATACATACATAAAATTTCTAAAATTCTTTCACCTAAAAAGTTACAGAATTGACATCAAGTCAACAAATTAGGTGAACCAGCCTCTTCAGTTTTCGGCCGTTTACTATATAAAATACTTGTTACTATTTGACATTACATTATTCTAAGTATATGTTTTATGCAGTAAAAGTCTGAAAACTTACACAGCCGAAAATAGGCTAGTTTACTCTAAGTAAAATAAAAATTGAAAATAACAAACAAGCAAAGCATTTAGCACCAATTACAAACTCTACTAATAACAGAATGAAAAACACATTCCATTATGTTTACATTATTATTTTCAGCAATAAATGTCAATTCATACCAACCGTGAAAATAACAGCCACAAAAGATTTTCTATATCAATAACAATGATGATAGTAGATTACACTTCTGCAGTCTAATAATTAAATGTATGATAATAGCATGATAATTAAATAAATTAGTTGAGCATTCTACATGTATCTATCAAAGTCTTTTACCTCAGGTTTGCGATCAACAATAATCTTAAAATAGGATTATTAAGTTATTAATTCATTATTATTACATGTATATATGTTTAACATTGATGTTTCACATACAATATTAACAAGTATATTGCAGCTAAAGTTATGAAACATTTTACTGGTATTTATTTTAAACATCATTTTACATCTTGAAATTGTTATACATGTACATGTACTCATACATGTACTCAGATTAGATGTCAATTCTAATTGTAATTGTTGTAATTGTATTTAGAATTTATAGAGTAATATAACTGTCTTTTCACTATAATGAGTTTTGTGATAGTAATTGATCATTTCACTTTCAGGTATCCTCTGATGTGATTGATTTGTAATTGATTTAATTTTTACAGAGTAATTGCAATACATGTACATTAATATATAACCATTACCATTTTCTTCTTTCAACTCGTAATTTTCATTGTAATTGAAACACAAAATTAGAGTGCAAGTGTAATTGTAACACAATATCAGAGAATAATGATAATTGACACTAGACATGATTTGAACTAGTCATTAATTTTTTGACAAAATTGTAATTGATAATGATTTCATCACTGATTCATGTATATCTAAGTAAAATAAACAAAAATGACATGCATATCCTACTTTCATATCAAGCAAACTGTTAGACGTGTCAACATTATAAAATCATGTATAATAATTCAAAAAGATTCAGTCATATATGTCCTCCTGAACGGTTACTTTAAGGTCATCATCTTCATCATCTCCTACTGGCATTACAGTAATTTCTCCAAAAGCAGATACTGATCGGCGGAGCGTTGATTCTGATGGTATGTCCAAACCATCACTACTGCTAACAACTACAAGCATATTTTCATATTTGATGTTGGAATGCTTAACTAACATAGGAAACTTTTCACATGTACACTATATTTGTGATACACTTAAAATGAGTTAATGGAAATCTAAATGACCTTTTTAGTACACGTAACATGTATTTTTTGTAAAGAGATTCATTGGATTTCTTTTTCATATCAACAAGTATCACTAATTTTGTGCTAAATCCATATAAACTTACTATAAGTGTCTTAATATTTTCGGACATTTTTAATGTCCATCGTCTGAAACTTTTCTGTCACCAGTTGGCAGCACGTGACAGAAGTTATGGTGACAGAAAAGTCTCAGACGACAGACATTAAAAATGTCCGAAAATATTAAGACACTTATAGTAAGTTTATATGGAATTAGCACAAATTTTGTGATACTTGTTGACATGTAACATGTAGTTTATATTGTATTGACGTACTGTAAACAAAAAATTATAAAAATAACAATCATACATGGTTAAATTTACGGCTTTCTGTAACTATTTTATATGTAATAGTATTATCACATTGAATGATAATTGTACATACATAGTATATTAATATTAGTCTAGTAAAATATGAATTCAGTATAAAAAATAACTTGCGTGTACAATGTACATCATATTAAGCTTCATTACAAGCATATTGTTTCATGAGCATTTGTGCATGGTAAGAGTACCTAGTATTTTAATGTGTGTAACTGTCACTAAATGACAATAAATAAATTCTAGTAAAAGATAAGTAAATTCTATTAGAAAAAATGAAAAAAAAAAATATTAGTGCACATGTATCTCTTACTTGAGATCCTGCGGTCAGAGCGAGCAAGAGAACTATCGTCTGACCTGAAAGTAGATTTCTGATTATGAAATAATTTTATATAAAAAGAATTCCATTATGATTGAAAAAACTAGATATGAAAATTTTTCATCAAGCATGATAGATAGCTTGAAGTAAAAACAAAAGTATATATTTATTTTTACATAACAATGATAATAACTGTTGATAATAACCTATATGCTGTGCTCATCCTACGTGTTGCACTCACTGCAGACATTCTTCTAGATGAAGAGGCTCGCCTACCATATGGATCATCAGACAGATAACCAGATGAGGAAGGTTTTTTATAATGTGCCTGGATCAAATACAAAATATTACATAATTTTTCATATTATGAGACACATAAATGTCATTAATTTTTAAAAAGTGCCTCTGTGAAATGCTAAAAGATATCTACATTTGATAAATAAATGTAAATATTTTCACATTTGAAATATTCTAGCAGTCAGAAAAATTCCAACCATGTATATTTAATCTTCAGAATTTGAACACATAAATCAATGGCTGCTTGAAATACAATAATGATTGCTCACTTCTAGTTAATCTATTTCACATATACTACTCTTCGGACCAAGTTTACTCATAAAGAGTTTAAATTTACTACACTGTATGCTAACATATCTATCCTACACTTTTGTAAGAATAAAAATAAATAGAAATTTCATTTCAAACAATATCAAATTATTTCATGCTTTTCATTTTTAATTTGCTCACTCTGTCACTGTGAAGATCAATATCTCCTGATGATGAATCCATCAAGTCCTGCTCAGTTGCAGACAGCAATGCAGAGTCAATGGAATGAACATCCTCATCATTTAGTGCTGTCACCTAAAATGATGATTCTCAATATCAAAGTATCTGAAATGTTTACAATTATTTGCTTTAAAAATGTCAACAGAACCGTCCAAATAAATATGACAAAATAATTTAAGGTTCCAAAAGAATTGATTAAGAGAAATTCATTATATTTTTATCTTGTACATTGTTCTATGTTATAGAAATTATCATCAATATTGCAATCGGTAATTAGTATTAAAAGCAGAAATTGACTTAAATATATACTATTTTACCCGAGGTAAGTCATCTAAAGAGTACATCTCTGTAGGTGCTTCCGAGTCAGAGTCACCTTCAACAATGTGACGGATGTGGTTTCTTTTTTCCACAGTGGTGTATACATTATTGACATTGGTATGTTTCTGTATGTCTGTTGAGTGATTTGACTCATTTTCCACCAGTGTTTTGTCGTAATTGTCCTCAGCGTGATGATGTCTCCGTAACCTAAAGTTAGATTTAGGGTGACTAGACAATACAAGCAAATGGCAGGTTCCCAAGAGGCATTTGGTTCCATTTGACCAGTAAATTTTAAGAAAGGTATGATTACAGTGCAACAGTTAAAGTTTACAAATAATGATAACTGTGATGCTATTATTTGATAACAATAGATTTTCAGTTGGAAATCAAGGTTCTTATGAATATATATGTTTAGAATATAGAACTATACATATACAAATGTATAGAGTAAGCTAGAGATACATGTAGCTGTTAAGAGATAGAAAAGTTTAAGTAATTTTCTCCAATTAGGTATTATACAATCATTATATAGTCTATTTCACAAACATTTCACACATAATTATACCGGTAACATTTTACAAACAGTCCATCCATTTTCAAAAAGTCCAACTCACTCTGAGCTCAGCAGGCAGTTGAATGGAGAAGGTACATGTACATGTATATATTGATCAAATATTGTAAGAGTACTGAGAACAAAAGCTAGTGTAGTTTTTCCCAGGGGATGGATTGTAGTATCCGCCCCAGGTAGTTAGGTTTAATGTGTTAAATGCTTTATTAATTACTGGGCAATAGGGCCAAATATCCATCGTTCACCTCTCCTTACATTGTTTACGTCCAAGTACACGTACATCTCATAATGTTTGTGATGTCAGTGCGAACGCTGTAGGGACCATCACACCTCATATCAAATCTCTGCTCACGCTTGGTAAGCTGACTGAATACCCGTGCATCTGCCCCCTTGTTTGCCAAGCTCTTCAAGTTTCATCTACATCTGTTAAATGTACTGCAAGGTGTACCGCTAAAGTATCCATGTGAAGTCCCTGTGGGCCATCAATGGGATCTGGAGAACAGGCCTAGCAGACGCGGCTAAGGCCCTTTATCACAAGTACAACCCTTGATCAATAGCAATGTGGCGTCTTGTTACCAACAAGGTGAAGAACACAAGACTGGAATCTTGTACCGCTTGGTCATCTTAAATGTACTGGGATCTTTTTATCCTCCACGTAAGTGCTCAGGACAATTTTGGCTGCACAGGGCTACTGGACGGTCTTCTCGTTGTGTTCTCTCATGTTGTGAGTTCTTGACATTGTTGCATCAGAGCCGGCACACAACCTTACTCTGTTCCATTACTGACCTTCAACGGGGTTGAAGACAACCTCTGATCTACATGTACATGTACCACACAAAATACCATTCGATCATAAAAGGATCGTATTGTGTTGACTAAATGTGGGGGACATCCAACTTTGAAGAGTATTTTTATTACTTGAATGCTCCCGTGATTTTATATTTCACATGGCCTTCTGTAACATACAGAGGTGACATTTTATACTATATTCTCTTTTTCACTGCTTTATTCATCCAAACAAATCAAATTCATAAAATACTCTACTAGTTTCGAGATCTTCAGTCTCCTTTTCAATAAAAAACAAATGAAATTACATATTAATAACAATATCAAGTCAACATAAATCCCCATAAGTATTTTACATTATCTAATTTCTATATGATATTCAACGATCTGTATTTACTATGTCTTCTTAACTTTATAACTCCCCCCTAATTTCTCAACACTTGACCAGTGGAAGTGACTTCAAAATACTGAAATACATGTAGCAGCTGCTAATGGAAAAGCCAAATTCAACTTGTGTCTACACTCCCCCTTTCTGAAACCTAGATCTTTCAATGTAGTTAGAGCTTGCAATTACCTTATGTCAATATACATGTAAGAACAGGTTATACAAAAGTCACATTAAATGCACTGTAATCCTACCATTTTACAAGTCAAAACGGCGAACATGCAAGGTTCATCCACCAATTTTATGGAACATTCATGATGATGATAACTTGGTTGAAATTGTTACGCAGTACACTAACAAAGTTACACGTACCAACATATTAGAATGAATGCAACTCATGTGTGTGTGTGTACATGATACATGTATACACCAGTATGTAAGTTCAATTTGTTTTTTCAAAAGGAAAGAATACTATTTTATTTAAAGAGACACATTTATCCAATCATTACAAAACATAAAGATTCATATTGTTTATATATCTCTGAATATGAAATGCCCATACTCAGTGTTTCAATATACATGTTACGCAGTGTCTCAATATAAAACAAATGAATAAACAAATACACAACATTGGTGTTATGAACTAAATATTAAAAGTATGGTATAATGCGTGCTCTTTTTCACCCCACATCATACACATATTACATTTCTAGTTGGTACATTGTACATGTACATGTATGTTAGAGCTTTATCACAGTGGTACATACCGGTACATGTATTGATGACTACTTGTACTTTTTTCTAAATATATATGTTGTTTCTGGGTTCAAGTATAGTTTTCATGACATTGAATCAGTGGTTTGAAACATTTTTCTTACTGAACGTTTCATCACCATTCATGTTGATTTTATAAGCAGCTATGATACGGTGCTCAGTTTAGAATTAAACTAATTCTATAATAATGCGGGATAAATAGAAGACACATCAAATTTGATACCAGAAATTATTACTTATTCATGTGTAAGACCACATATCTTACTCATTCAACAACTATTGAATTTGTTTAATAACAATTTCCAGTATCAAATGCATGTAATAAACGCGCTTCTTGTGGTATGCAGAGTAATATTAATGATAATATGAAGAGATACCGGTACCTAGTGTGTAATGTCAAAGTTAATGTTAAAAATTCTAACATGCTGAAAAATAAAAATAAAAATATGCACTAAACCATCTCTACAAAGCTATCTTCACTGTAAGAGTTCATTCATTATCTATAAGAATAGATTTGTATTTGAGATTAACCATAAAATTAATAAGTAAGATAAATACACGCTAAAAGTACACACTGAAAAATAATCATCTACAATAAATAAATTAAACATGCATTCATGCTTAGAAAATTCAACAGGCATAAACCCAGAACAAAATAATGGGATGAATAGTTTCCTTTTGACTTCCAAATCTAATAACTAAATTCTTGATAAGTATGTCTTCGTTCAATAGAAGAATATGGTTGGTTTGATGATATGTCAAAGTCACTATCGTAACCATAGTCATAGTCATTGTCATTGTAATTGTATTGTTCTGATGGAGTTGAAAGCTCAAGTTCTTCTCGGTCGTTGTATTCATGGTGAGTCCTGTGCAAGCTAGTGAAAAAAATCATACCAATCACCTGAATATTTACACAAGACAACACTGTCATATCCAAATTCAGAATCCAGCATAGATGAATTAAATTACTATATTTACATAAAAATAACCAAATCCAGTGAATAATCATATAGCATACATAATTCCATCAAACAATTAAAGCTAGAGAAAAAATCATGCAAAATCAAAGGTTTCCAGCCACATATTTAATATAAAGATTATAAGGGTAATGGTCTATTTTAGTGAGGAGATCACACTAGCTTGCACGAGTGGTGTCTAAGCCTGCTCGAGTGAGCGGTAGCGAATGAGAGCAGGCTAAGACACCACAAGTGCATAGCTAGTGTTATCTCCACACTAAAACAGATCATTGCTTTTTATCCTCCCCAGTTTAACAGAATCATTCAACTTGATCGTGTTTATCGTTCACAAAGTAGGGAGATAACCTGATCTCCTATGGCTCTTAACCCAATCAGAATCGAGAATGAACGGCAAACTGGGGAGAATGTTAAGTATACATACAAGTAAATTTTAATAAAAAGAGAATGAGATATTTGAATAATGGAGCTACACATAACTGATGTACATGTATGTAAAATATTTCTATTATATTTCTTAATATTTGGAATGCAGTAATATATAACATGGGTGATAAGACAGCAAAAATCTTCACAAAATAGCACAAATTGTTTTCTCCATCGAGTATTTTTCTACAGTCATCAGATATTTGCTATCTAAATCTCCGTTCTATGCTCAATGCAATGATACATTTTTAAGATTGCTTATCTCCATGAATATATGATGACATTGAACATATAAAATTTGCTAATAGCACCTACCTCCTCAAACATAATAGGCAACAACAGAGCAGAAGACACAAGAGTAGTAGGAAGGCGATGATAGCCAGGATGATGACAATGATGACTGAAACAATAATGTGAACATTCTTACTATCTTTACAAATGGTTTTCATACCTACCCAGTATATTAATTATTTGTTTTAATAAGATATATAGTCACCTTTTCTTTTAATTGAACATTTATGAACGATAGTGTAATTTGAAGAAACAGTGCTGATTGATTGAGAAAATGCAGCTATGTCTAACTTACAAAGAGTAGGATCCAGTCCAGCAATAAGGTAATTTGAGCCAGAAACTCCAACTGTAGCAACTGCAAGATAAAAAGCTATGAATATCATATACAATGTAGCTTCTTAAAATCTGAGTATATAATATAATGAGTTAATTACAATGCACTTACTTCATTTAAATGGACAGAGCTCAAGTGTCCACTGATGTTGGTTATTTATGCTTAAGATGTCATTTTCATTTTCAAATTCTTTTTGTACAAGTTCTTATCATTTGGTTTCTTAAATAGGTACTTGTAGATTTACTCCCAAAGATAATAGATATTATGCTTTCTTACATCATTATAGGGCATAAAAAAATTATCACACCCAAGAAGGGAGAGAATAAATCTACCACAGTGCACAAATCCATAATTAATGCATTGTTTCTTTTCATTGAAAATCAATGAACATGATATTTAGGATGAAACATTACTTATAGTCCTGTTTATCTTATTATATAATAGAATAATGTAATATTAAAGAAAAGTTACAATGATTATTGGGAACAGTGATTCATAAATATTATTGGGACATTGCAAAATTTATATCTAAAAGGTCACTTATCCAAAATTAAAATAAATTTAATTATTGTTAAACTATAAACTAGGTAATTATCATGTCTTGACAGTAGCCATGAAATGTTTTTCAAGTTATGATACAAAACAGTGAAGAGTTTACCACAAAAGCCATCATTATTCAGTACAAAATTATCAGAGCAGCTACATATTCCACTGATGCAAGCAGCATGAGGATCTGCACACATGTCGCTGACCACACAAATGCCGCCCATTTGAACATGAAGATCTACAAAAATACTTTGTATAGAAAGTCACTGTCACATAGGTAAAAAGGATGAAACACGTATGTAGGACGTACAAATGTTTTGGTGTTTTCTTGATACGCGGGGCTCCGTGCAAAAAATGACAAAAACCTTAAGCAGATTTAACACGAATGATACACGGACAATACACTTACAAAACACAGATGATACACGGATCATCCACGTACACTCCACACACTCACGCAAACATGATATTTTGGTTGCAAAGTACTGGAAAAACCTAGCAAAGATGAATATCGGATAAATAGCGTATTGCGCGGACATTTTACGGACAATGTACGTTTGTATCATGGTAATATCACGTACAGTCCACGTACGATATGAAAATCTATCCGCGCAAATACTTTTGAACATTCCAAAATGATTAGCGCGGACATCTCGACCCGTAAAATCTCTTCATGTAATTCGCCGTATAAAAACGGACGAGGCACTGATGATCGGCGTATCTCCACGGATGAACCACGGATGTACCACGTACAACAAAAATCTATCCGCACGTGGTATATACATGTTTCATCCGTTTTTTCTATGTGACAGTGACTTAAAAGACTGTTCCTCTTTCATCAGTATCAAAAAGTCTATCAAAATACTGTTATGAATGTTTATGAATTGTTTATATTGTAAAATATGTAAATCTATAAGCTACACTGTATGATTGAGGAACCAAACAATCCTATAAGTATTATACTTAACCATTTGTGTCGATGAAATTGAAATAAAATTGTCTTACAGCATATTCCTTGCCGGCCAAAATAGCCTTCGTTGCAGACACACACATTGCTAACACACCGACTGTTGGAAGCACGACAGCTCCCATCAGCCAGGCATGGCGCATTAGCCAGACCAATATTGATATTCACGGAAACTAGAAACATACAAAGGGAATTGAAAAAAATTGAAACATAACAAAGGAATAAAGGTAAAAATTAATGTAAGAGACAAACAGATGGTATATATTTACCACACGTTCCTCCACTGTACTTGTATCCTGCCTCACAGCCACACATTCCACTGACGCAAGTGGCAAGAAGATAGTTACAATCAAACTTGTCTTGGCAAAAACGTGTACCATCAGATGCACCAACTGAAAGATTAAAGATGTATTTACTACTGAAAATCATTTTTATTCTTTTTAACGTAAATGTGTTTTTTCTCATGTTATAATTATCTAAAATAAGGCAAAACCACGATAGTTGTTTGGTTTTCAATTAGAACTTTTTTGTTTATACAGTTTAAAATCTTTTATTATTGTGACATATGTTACATTTGACTACATAATATAATACAATATAATTTTATAATGAAGTAGCACCCGGCCCATTGGGCCTATTTGTCACACTTAAACTTCAATTTTGTTACTCTGTTGAGACTTAAATTGTCAAAAGAGCATACTACATATAGTTACTATTGCAATACAGACTTACTGCACAAACTGCCAACCTGTCTGTATCCAAACCTACACACGCATGTGTTGTTGAGGCACTCAGAGAATGAAGTTACACAAGCACCATCTAGTCTGCACATGGCACCCACTGTACCTCTCAGTACTGTAATAGTATTCACATATCATCATTTTACAACTGAAAGCCATAGGGAAACTGTATGGACATAATAAGCATATATTTTGTTTAGCAAAGACTGTTTACAACAAATATTTTTTTAAACATGATTCAAGAACATATCATTACCACATTGGTTGCCCATGATGCTAAAATCTCCATTACACCGGCAAATACCACCCCAACACTGGGCATTTATATCTGCACAGGTATCTCCGAATTGGCATCTATCTCCAAGAGCAATCTTAGCAGCTAAAAATGAAGTAACATATTAAATTTCATCATTCAAACAAAATTAAGTAAGTAAGAAAAAAAAATCAACAATATGTTGCCGGTTGCCTACATTGTACCACTACATTGTACCATTACCAATTTTATTTTCTAATAAATATGAATTGTGATACTTACCACACTGTCCATCCCTAAGGAAGTACCCTGCGAGGCATGTGCAAGTGTTGTCCATGCAGCTTGCTCCAGGGTCTAGGCACTCGTCTCCAGACTCACAATAGTCACCAAGATCAATCTTTCGTACTGAAATCATTTACTTTACTTTACATCTATTCATAAATGTCATATTATCATAAAACTGCCTTTCATTATTGATATGTAAAACTTGATTTGTACTGTTGAATCATGTATCATATGAATCATGAATCATGTGTTTCTATTTAATAAATATAGTATAACTGTTTATGTGGTAATGTAAACAAAGTGAGTTCTGTATCTGCCTCTGGAACTGGAATACCCTGACTACTCGTGTGGATGAAAACTGGTCAGGAAGCTCCGAGGATGATCTGTGGGACGGATTCACGAGTATCTCCTGGCCTAGGGCCCTTGGAAGATCTACCCCATATCCCTGTAGCTGTGTACACTCCGTATATGTCCCAACCTAATGGTCTGGTACCACGTTGGACGCACCATACGTGATCAGAACCCTCGTACGCTTCTCGTTGTGTATTAGGTTTACCGTGAACAGCTGACTGCTGACCTGAGGTTGTAGTGTGACTGGCGACACCCCGAGTTTCACAAAGGGCCTCCACAGGGAGGACTTCGCACCGGTGTTGACACGCACTGTTTCAGGCGTCCCATTTGGCATACACAGTGCAAAACGGGACCAGGTTCACGTTGAGAGAGGTAACCACCGGTTAGCCTCTGTAGGTAACAGTTAAGAAAGGCCTATTCCCGAGGGAATAGGTTGCCAGCCCTACTGCTTCCGGCAAGCGCTAAAGGAAAACTGCCGCAATTTGGCTCAAAACCAGTACAAGAGAGTACTGGTTCCCTAATCCTATTGTGGTCATAATAAAGGAACAACAACAAGCTTAATGAGGTGTATGTATCAGTGCAACTTATAGAAGCTAATTTCATACTACGCGAGAATGCTACAATTCTCGCACACTGGAGACTTGCACGAAACTAATTTTCTTACAGTAACTATTACATATTCAATAATATATATGTAACTTACTGCATATATTGTCCTTGACAAAGTAATACTCCTTGCAATTACAGCTTGACTGGTGACAAATTGCATGATCATCTAAACAAATATCTGTACCATTACACTGCTGTCCTAACTCTACCTTCTTTACTAAAAACAGAAGACATACATTGTATTTGATAAGGATAATGATGATAGATGAGAGGTTTTATTTCTAATAAGAATCCACTTAAAAATGTTTTTAGATGAATGTAAATAATGTGCGTACATGTAACAATAATATTATCACTGATTGCTAGTCTGGTCTCAAAAACTGGTGCTTGGGTTATTTTTCCTTAAAATTAATTTACAACACATCATAAGAAGTGAAGGTTTAGCATTAGAAAAATGCGAGTAAAAGACGCGCGAAAGAAAAATGGAATATTTATATGCAAAGTGGACAAGAGATATCTATTCCACCATAATAAATAATTAACCAGAAAATTATAATTAAGAAAAAACAAAATTTCTCAAAAGACCATAGTTATGTGACTAATTTTTGTACTTAATGTATACCTACCACATTTATTGTCACTTTCAAAATATGTTGGTCCACAAATGCAGAGCCCTGTTCGAGAACAGGTCAAGTACGGTTTAGAGCAACTGTTGTCAGCTAGGCAACGTCCATAAAGAACGCCAAGATCTTTCTCTGTGTCTCTCACTCCTAATGAAAGTTAGTATAAATAAATGCCATTATTGATTTAATATCTAATTTATACAACTGTACCTAAAATATCAAAAAGTTTTCATAAACCATTTGGATATTGTGTTTGGTGTTTGAAAATATTTTGTAACATTAACATTTAAAAAACAAAAAAACAAAAAAAACATGAAATTAACCACGTCTACATCATACATGTACACATACATGTACATGTAGAAAAAAACACATCTATCAATCAATCAATCAATCAAATCTTAAATTAATTTGGACAGGCCTTATTTTTCCAAACTTGAGGATGTTGACCCCAAAAAATACTTTTTACGAATATGTTCATATTAGATATTTTCTACAGAACTTTCCCCTGACGTCAAAGACACACTTACTGCAGATGTTATTAACATTTTCGTAGCTGGAAAGACACGTGCAGCGCCCATTGATGCAAGCTGTATTATCGTCAGCACATACATCCTCTCCGCTACACACTTCGCCAAGCCACTTGATTCTAACTGCACATATCAAAGTTAGCATTTACTAAAGAATAAATTCATGAGTGAAAGGAATGGAACCATTATGGTATGATTGAAATATTTTGACCCTAAATAAAATTTTTGTTTATTCGAAATGTTCATTCATCTCAGATCATGTTAAGCAGCATGCTTTCACCCCTCCGAAAAAGATTTTCCACTCTCCCCAAAATACAAATGTAACATTAGTTGTCAAAATCATCTACCCCTGAGCCGTGATATATGGTAGCCCCCTACCGGTAAATTATACCAGTCCATGTATGAGGGAACTTGTCATAAATATAAGTTAATATTTCTTGTACTTGACTACTTTCAGAGTAATGATAGAAAAGTACAAGAAATACTTGACTGCTGCATATCTCCAATATTTATTGTACTTGCCTTCTTTCAGAGTAATGATAGAAAAGTACAAGAAATACTTGACTGCTGCATATCGCCAAGAAAATTATAGTTACTAGAAATCAAAATAACATTATTCATTAGCTTTTTTAACAGCACCAGTGAGTAGTACAAAGTACATGAGTACTTACCACACTTTCCATACAATGGCCGATATCCCCCAACACAGCTGCATAAACCATCCACATCACATACTGCATTTTCACCTCCACATCTATCTTCATAAGTACACTGTGCTCCCAATTTAAGCAAGGGTACTAAAAGTAAACTATCATATGAACACAAATGTTTTCCAATTGGCAATTAGACATTCATGAATTTGAAATATGCATAAAATATGTAGTCCATGTGAAAATAAAGTAGGAAATAAATACTGTTATTTTATTTATATGAAATATTACACTAACAACTTACCACAAATGCCAGACTTGTAGAAATATCCAGAACCACAAACACATTTACCATTGAAGCATTGAGCATTAATTGCGAGGCAAAGAGAGCCAAACATGCAAGGAGAATTGTAGGTACCAAGGGCCACTGAAATACCAGGTTGTAATTAAATATGATCTGATACATGGATAATTGAACAATATTTTATATAACTTTAGTAATAGGTGAACTAACTGTGATAATGATTATTTCAATCCTTATATTATCTATATTACGGTATATTGATTTTGTGTTATCTTTTTATCCAATGTTTTTAAAGATATGAACAGTGTAATTATTTGTCTGATGTAAATAAATAGATAAATAAAATAATGTAATATTTTAGTATTTTCAAGCTGGTCACATTTAAACTAGTGAACTTGAGTATTGGAATGGTGATGTAAACTGTATCGTACCACATCTCTCTTGCATGTCAAAAAATCCACTCTGACAGAGACAAGCCCCTTGTCTGCAAACACCATTGTTATCAGCACAGACGTCTCCAGGTGCGCAATAGTCATTTAATCGCACACGCATTACTGTATAACACAACACTAAGTTACTAAATAATTGGCATGGAATATGCATGATGGATTTTCAGTTAATGGGATAATGTTTATGCTTTGTACAATTTACATTAAAACGCATAATGAATACTATAAAGATAGTATTGGTAATAGAAAATATAACATACAGCACTCTCCATTAGAGGCAAAGTAGCCATATCTGCAGACACACATTCGATCTTCACAAATAGCATTTTTTACTGAACAGATGTTCCCTAATCCACACTCAGAAAACAAAGCACCCTTTGCACCACTTTTCACTGAAATAAAATAAGCTTTTACAGCTCAGTAAATACATGTATGCAGGAAAGTTTCACATCTTTTCTTCCCAAAAGAGCCAATGAGATTGACAAAAGTTTTATTACGAATTATGTAAATAAGGATAATTGTGTAATTGAGTGGGGGAGAGCAATGTGGTCAGAGAAAGTTACTGAAGAAATTACTCTATCAAGAAGGTAATACACATATGGATGATCATGGATGTCATGAACTGAGATAAAAGGGACCACAGGGCTCAGAATGATATGCGACTATGACTATAGGAAATGAATGAAATTGTAAATAGGTTATGGTAGTTTTGTGCTGTGTCCAAAGAAACATGTCAAAATACTTTTAAACTTATCAATTCCCATTAGAATTGCAACAAAGAATAAATAACAATGACTTACAGCATTTTCCAAACTGAACACTGAATCCAGCCTTACAGATACAAGCATTAAGTGTGAAGTCACAAACAGCATTTCTATCAGCACAGACGTCTGTTGATTTGCACGGAGCATTCAACATTAACTTGGGAGCTGTAAGAATGAGGTTAAGATATCAATATATATCAAACAAGAACATGCCACCCTATAATTAAAATATATTGACTGTTCATGATGTTTTCTCACCACAATGTCCATTATTCTCATAGTAGCCATCCCTACAGCGACACTGACTTTGCATACAAACAGCGTTGGCATCAGAGCACTCATCATTTACAGCACAAGGAGCCCAGAGGCCAATATGTGGAACTGCAACAAAATGCATTTGTTTGGAAAATATATACCTTACATATAGCTATGTACTGAGCCCATTTTAATCTTGAGGTAAGATACAAGAGATATAGACAGAAAATGAGTACACACATAAAAAATGACAACACATTAAGAAATAAAATAACTTCACATGGCGATACAAGCTGACTCATGTAGAAAATATTCAATAACGGTATAAAAAGGTATTAAAAGTGCATTCCTTACCACAAAACCCAGCTTTCTGAAAAAATCCAGGCCTACATTCACACTGGCCAAAAATGCACATTGCATTCATTCCAAAACACACACTGCCTCCTTGGCATGGAGAGTCTAGAATGCCCTTTGGTTCTAAAAATAAATATTTTTTTAGCTGTTACGTTATTTACATTGTATCTTAATTAAACATAATAAAGTGTATGCTCAGATAGTTGAGATGAAAATGTGTGAACTTACTGCAAATTCCATAGTAATTGAAGTAGTTCTCTTTACAGACACATTGACCATTCGAACATTCAGCGTTTATGTCAGCACAAATGTCTGTTGGTACACACCGGGAATCTAAGCTTAACGTTGGGACTGAAAAATATGAAAATATGCTTGATATCTTTTAAGCAAACCAATATATTTAGAAAACTGTTGATTTTTCAAAATACATACATACAGGGCATACATATTACATGGTGCTTATGATTGAATATTACATACAAAAGTTAATTCCTCTATTTTGACCTTATATAATAATTTATGAAATTTCACATCCCACCCAAGCACCATAATAAAATATTTCATCTCTTAGCTGCCTAAGGATATGTGATGGTTAACAAGTTATTAATCGTAGCGAACCACAATAGGCTCCAGCACTACAAATGTATTGGTACTTCTCTTGACATATTCCATCAATGTGTTATTGTTGGCCAGTAAGGGGAAGTACATCTTTTATCTTGCTTCATGTGCTTGAGCATAACCTTCTTAAATACCAATGAAGCTGCTATTCCCTAATTAATTAAACCAAAATCTTAATGTATGAGCCTATCAATTAATCCTACCGCAAAGTCCTGATTTAACGTAGTATCCGGGAAAGCACTGACATATACCCTTCTTACACTGGGAACTGGGATCAAGACATTCAATCCCGTTTTTACATGTTGCGAGAACATTTCCATCTTCTGTCTTTTTAGCTGTATACAAAATCAATGAAGTCATTAGTAATTCAAATTCTCACATACAATGAATGTTAACTGTTGAGTAGTCAGTAATGAATTTATTTGTATTATAAAATTTTAGTTATTTCAAAGGATACAAATCTAGATTAGCTACGTTTATAAGAGTGGTGGTACATGTATCTACACGAGTGTGTGTTATCTACACATCAGTGTTCTTTAGACTTACCACAAACACCAGCTTTGCTTGTGTAACCATCCATACATATACATTTCCCATTTGAACATGCTGAATTACTGTCCGCACAAACGTCTTTTGCAGTGCAAGCGTTGTCTAGAGGAATTTTTGGACCTAAAATATATGCATATATTGCATAATGCATGTCACATGGTACTATATGAATGTACATTTAAAATACTCTTTATCAGTAGATATAAAAAATGACATGACTATTCTTTGGATTTACCACATATATTTATTTCTATAATTAGCTACTATTGAGAAGAAACATTAGCAATAATTGAAAAAAGGCCTTACTACAAGATCCTTCCTTGACAAAGTAACCTTCTCTGCAGATACACATCTGTACAGAACACTGAGTATTCGTATCTATGCATCCATCCCCCACGGCTGATGCCAGGAGACATGGAGTGCCCAGTCTGCCCCTGCCAGCTATGGCAATAAATCAAAGGAGTTGGTACCAGTATGCTGATATAAAAACTTGATGTTGAGATACAAAAGTTTATCTCATAAAATATGAGCTACAAAGTATGTAAATATCGAACAGTGATGACCACTAATGTTATTGACCTTAAATTATCATTTACATTTTTTGTAGAAGTTTTCTCTATACCTGATCTAGTGATAAAACCGTAACTAATAAAATATAAACTACAAAATATGTTTAGACTTAGCTGTGATCACTAATAACGTTCTGCATTGTTTCATTATCATGAATATGTACATAGTATATAGTGCATGTATATATTATTATATTACTTGAACTTACCACATTTCCCTTTATTGTTGAAATGAGTCAGTTTACAAACACAGAAACCAGAATTGCACTCTGCATTTTCATCTGCACACAGGTCATCCAGAGTACATGCCTCTTCCAGAGGAACCTTTTCACCTGAAAGAAGCACTTTATCATACCATTTGTATTCAAATATAGATGTGAAAATATGTACTGCGCATGCATAAAAGTCCAAGTATATAGATGGAATGAACACAAAATACTTACGGCAAGCGCTGTCATAGTGAAAGTAACTTTTTTTACATTGGCATGAGCCTTGCTGACAAACAGCATCAATAGAGTCACATGCGGAACCTGCTGCACATGTAGCACCCACCACACCTGGTCGACCTAAAGCACATCAATATACTGTTTAACATTCATAAAGCAAAGTAACAAATCCATCTCTTTGTATATGCAACATTTAAGATTTTATCAAAATAGAAATGTGTGAAAATCAAGCGTGTCAAGTGTCATTAGTCACGCTTTCCAAATTAACCTTCCAGGAACAAAGTCATTGCAATATTGATATAAAAATGTTACATGAACTTTTCAATTTAGTCATATTTCAAACAGACAGTAGACTTACCACAGACTCCATTTTCATATATGAAGCCAGGCTGACACCGGCATACACCATTATTGCATACAGCATTGTTATCGGCACAGATGTCTTCATCCCTACATGGCTCATTCAAGCGCAATTTACGGCCTTATAAAATAATAGTATAGCAAAATTCAAACAATTGTCATCATCATAGTTGTCAAGATTCAAAGTATATAGCATCACCATCGATTAACAAAACACAAACTTACCACACACGCCATTCCTTTCATAGTAAGCTGCCCGGCACTGACACATGTCATTATCACATTGTGCGTTTCTGTCACTGCATAACCAGCCGAAGAGACATGGTGCATTTAAATCACCTTTGGGTTCTGTAATATTTCAAGAGTGTGTCATACCATGACAAAAGAATTGGATAGCTTAGTATTTGAAGCAAACCAATAGGATGTTTATGGATACTTACTACAGACCAAATCTTTGGCATAATAAGATGTTTGACACAGACACGTGCCATTGATGCAAACAGCAAATGGATCTTGGCAAATATCATTGTGGTTACAACCCTGGTACAAGGGAACTGGTTTCTTCTCTGGTGTTGGCTCAGTGGGAGTAGGGGTTGGTTTGGGACCTTGTGGGTCTAAATTGTAATAGGTAAATTTATATTGTATTAAAAATCATCCATATGTGGTGGAAATAAATGACTAGATCTCCATAGAAATGGCATAAATTAAATGTACATACCACAAATGCCTCCATTATTTTCAAATCCTTCACGGCACACACATACTCGGAATGTGGAATCACAGACAAACACATTGTCTGCACATGTTCCATCTGGTAAACAGGGGCTGTTCAAGTTGCCTCTTGGCACTAAATATAGAAAAATAAAATGAGAAAGAAAACTATACTTAAATATGCATTTTTGCCAATTGAGCTGCTTTTCATTAATGACCATTACTAAACTCTAAGTTAACTATTCACTCAAACACTTACATTCAAATGGCGATCATACAGCTCAGTATTATTGAACAGCAATTAAAACAATATCTTTCACTTACAGCAAGTTCCATTTGTTGGGAATTCATAGTAGTTGGCATTACATTGACATGAGCCTCCAACGCAGATGGCATTTCTGTCCTTACATACTTCTCCAGTGGAACAAAGGTCTTGCAGTGGGATCTTTGGTACTAAAAATATACATGGGTTTCTGGTTTTATGATATTGATCTGATATGTACTGACAATCAATCACTTACTGATAATATACACAAGTTTGTAAACAAGTAGTGGAAAAGTACTTTCTTGGAAGCTTTTATTCTTGTCTTAGTGTTAACTTGAACCAAATATGTAACATGTGGAATATGAAACATAGACACATAGAAATGTTCTCATATTAAGACACCTCATATCTTTGTGAAACACAGCCAAGTATTACTTGAAGCTTACCACATGCATTGTTCTTGACAAAGAAGTCATCTTGGCACTTGCAGATGCCTTGTATACAAGAGGTGAATGGTGTGGTGCACTGCCCATTTTGGTTACAGGGACCATCAAGTCGACCCTCACCTCCCGATACAGCTGATAAAACATTTGACAAATTAATCACAAAATACATTACAGAGATTCATATATTTACAATTATTATATGTAAGAAAGAATGACGAGAAAAGTATTCTAATATTAGTTATGAAAGATTGCATTTTTTTCTTCAAATTAGTAAATGAAATATTTGAAGAAAGAAAACCTACTTAAAAGTATTTATACACATACCACATTTCCCATTGTGTTCTACAAAACCCTGAGTACATTTACAAGTGCCACCTTGGCAGACAGCTAAGTCATCTTTACACATATCTCCAGCTTGACATGTACCTTTCAGAGGAATCTTTGCAACTGAAACATTAAAATTCATTCAAGTACCACACCTTCTTACAATTTACTGATATTTATAGAAAACAATGGTATGGATTTATTGTTTCATTCTATTCTTCCATATTTGTCAACATACTTCTGTATACAAGGTTACTTTATTTAGAAAGTTTTAACCCAAGGAATGGTACAACAATTAAAACAGATTCCAAAGTAACCTACTACAAGCATCATCTTTTTCAAATGCATCATCTGCACATTCACAGCGTCCCAGTCTGCAGGTTGTGAATGGATCTGTGCATCTTGAGGCAGCTGATGTGGGCAGACATGGTGTGTCATAATGGCCCCTCTCAACTACAAATCAAATGACGTCAAAATAATAATCATAAACGATAATATTGGTAAGTAAAGAATAAGAGTCACGCAACTAAAATATTACCACAAACAGCTTTTTTGCTTCATTTAATTAATTTTCAACACACACACATATATATATTTGTTTGAGATGTTCCACAAACAGACCATATTCATATTCAGAGTACTTACAACACTGTCCATCTTTCTCAAAGAATGTGTTCCTGCAGAGACAGATACTGTTGGTGCATACAGCATTATTGTCTGCACATGATCCATCAGCAAAACATGGATCTCCAATCTGACCTCGACCAACTACAACATACAAATATACTACTGAAACCTGCATTACCTTAGCCCCGTAAAATTCCTAAGCTAGTCAAGTGTATGTGCCACTCAATAGGTGACCATGCCCTGGGCCACTTTGTTTACAGACTCCACCAGTTACTACTTTCTCGTTGACAACCAGTGACAACTGCTGGCTCTCTTTTACAGAGACAGGAAATTCTACATGTATATCCCTCAGGGTTCAAGGGGCATGGCTGGACTCAGCATCAGAAATTTTCGAGATAGGCATGATCTCCTAGCCTTTCGGCTGAGGGATCTGTGCAATTCCTTAATTATAACATTCACTGTTGATATCCAAGTGGATATCATTAGAGCATCTGAGATGCTTGCGGATTCAAACATACTATTTTCCCCACTTACCACAAGTGCTATTTTCAACATAGAAGCCTGGTCGACACTTGCATTCTCCTCGTAAACATTCACTGTTTTCATCCAGACAAAACTCTCCAGTCGAACATGGGTTACCAAGAGGGATCTTCATCACTGTAAATTACTTAAACATTCAGATGATGTTGCTATTTAAACAATACATTTTGACTAGAAGATGCTCTTTAAATACAGTGTATTTTATTAAAAGGTGGATATCAAATAATTTTGCTAATTTTACACAGTAATCATACTTCTCAATAATATTCAATCATACCTAATTAACATGTACATGTGTCAATTCTAACTTCATGTAACAAAATACCTTTAACGCTACATATTGATAAAACTTAAAATTCTAGATGATAGTCAACTTCTACAATGTACTTACAGCACTGTCCATTCTTGTCAAAGTATTCTGGTCGACATTTGCACACCTTTTGATTGCAGTATGCAAATTCTATGATACATGTACCATCTGGCAAACATTTCGCATCTAAGGTACCATCTCGACCTCCAGAAACTAAAGAATACCATATACTGTTCATATAGCACAATAACTCAGGTAACAGAAACACCAAGATTACATTCTACTTCGATCATGTACGGGATAACAATACATTCTTTACTAGTACATGTAACGATTACAACATGGAAACATTTTAAACATTAACAATTTTACTTTTATCTATACACTATACAGTTATTCGATTAGGTACAGTATAACATACCACATGTTCCTTGATCATTAACAAAGCCAGGCTTGCACACACATTGACTTGCTGTACATTGAGCATTGGCATCTATACATTGGTCATTCACACTGCAGAATCCACCAAGTGAGCTCTTTGGTGCTGTAATATAAAAACACAAATATTAATATTTGAAGATATCATTTACATTGAGGATTTGGAGAAACATTTGCATAATTAATAAAATACATATAGATAGTAGTACATGTAGAGAATACATGAACTGCTTTGAACAGTCTGCTATTTATATTGAGCTACACTATAATACTTACTGCAAAGTCCTTCAAAGTCAAATGATTCTTCAGCACAAATGCACACACTATTGCTGCATTTGGTGTTAGGATCTGTACAAATTCCTGACTCCAAACACGGGGTATTCAATCTTCCTTTTCTCACTACAATATAAAATATATTTACTGGTGAAAATTTTCTGTGTAAACCTATATCACGGAACATTACATAATCTTCAGCAACACCAAGAAGGAAGGCATGAATCATATCCCATGTTCTGGGATAATTTTGTGAGCAACATACTTACAGCACACTCCATATCTTTCAAAATATCCATTATTGCAGAGACAGCTGAAAGCTCGACATCCTGCATTATTATCTGCACAAACATCTGTTGTATCACATTGTGAATTCAAAGGTAGCATCGGATCTGCAACAAATAATCATTTATCCAACCCTTGTACTTAAATTTCCATGCAACAAAATATCAATGGATAATTATTATCTAATTCGAACAAATCTTTGTTTTTAAATCAGTACAACACACACACACACACACACACACACATGACAATTCTTATTCAAAGTAATAAAGAAGTGCTTACTGCAAAGACCATTTTTCCTGTAAAAACCTAGTCTACAGATGCAGTCACCATTGCTACACTGAGCATTCAAATCGGCACACGTTCCATCTGGTTTGCAAGGATTGTTAAAGTCATTGATTAACGGTTCACCTGAAACATACATTGAAAGAATGCTTTTTAGATTTAAGATTGTGTCATTTTGATATAAAAAACAGTTATCCTTTTTAAAATATGCAACTTTTAAAACAGCAGTTTAATCTCAGTTGGACAACACCTATCACAAAATTGTGCAGAAAATTTACAGCTTTATTATTTTCATAATTAGGGATCATAATAAAGTAACAACATTAAAATTATGTCTATGTACTTACTGCAAACCCCATTTATCTCTGGACTATTGGGATCGCAAGTGCAAACTCCATTTTGACATGTGGCATAAGGATCCTCACATATGTCATTGCTGAAACACTGCTCACCAAGACCAATCTTAGGCACTAAAAAGAAACAAGATTTATTTAATAATAGCACTAAGTTGTGTACAGCTTTGGTATATTATGATGAGAGTGAAACAATACTTACAGCATACATCTGTCCTTCTAAAATGTCCCTCTGCACATCTACACAGATCCTGTTTGCAGATTGTGTTGGTTTCTGAACAAGCATTGTCAGGAAGAAGGCACGGTTCTCCATACTTGCCTCTTGGTACTAGTGACAAATATACATGCAGTCATTTATATATGAAAATGCATGCGAGCACTGATTACAATAATGAAGAAGATTTAATGATTGCTACATGTATAATCTTATCAGTGGTGAACAGTTAAATGATAAAATCAGCCACATTCGTTGGACAATAGCGTTAATTGTTAACTTACCACAGACGCCATTCTTGTCATGGAAATTCTCCACACAAGCACAAATCGACCCGGTGCAGAGTGCATTGTCATCTTTACACTCTTCTTCCGATGCACATCGAGAGCCAAGGTTCTTTTGTGTGACTGAAATTTGTTAAGCTTGTTTATGTTCCTTGTCTTGTAGAACGCACATGTATCATATATGAGCAGACCAGTGTGACACTTAGTTTATGTGGACAGTTTTGATATCACCTAAACCTGTCCACATGAAGCAGGTTTTACAGTGTATTGCTTATACAAATGTACAATACCAATCAAATAATTATTGAATGTTTGTATAAAGGAGGTGTATGAGTGTTTTTTTCTTACAGCATTGGCCCTCCTTGGCATAGTACCCCAGACTGCACCGACACAGCCCTTGAGCACAGATAGAGTTCTTGTCCAAACACTGGCCCCCAGGGAGACAAGGCGCATCTGCTGAACCCTCTTCTGAGGTAGAGACTAGACAAAAAAGTAATTTGGTTAAAGGTATTGATGATCATTCATTATACCACTCTAATGTAAGACCCCACCGAATGGTGTATTCTGATTGGTTGACAGCCTCAAATAGATGGGAGCATATTATTCGATATACCACAACTAATCCGGGTACTTTTTTTCAATATACCACACCTCATATGGGTAGTTTTTAATGACAACGTTCGATTCGAATCTTACTGTCCTGATAACGACCATTGGGTTGCATATCCAGGTGATTTGAATGATCCCATGACATTTTTATTACAATCTAATTTGTTAGACGCATTTTATACATACTATAACAATACACGTATAGACTAAAATGCCCAGAATTCAGACCATCAATAAAATATCTCGACTGTTGAAAACAATGCTAATGGCTGAAGGTTTCCAAGAATACCGAGCGATCAATTACGCATTTCTTTGAACGTCCCAGCACATGGCGTTGTAGTTTAATATGTTAATGAGCATCAAAAAGTCTTTCACCAAGTGAGAAGATAAACTAAATAAAGGTATATTTTGTGGTTTGTCGTGTTATAATGATAATATACCATGTTCAGTAGTGGTATATCGGTTAATTCATGGCCCTCATTTGTGCAATATTCCCCTCGCAAGCTCAGGGAATATTGCACAAATTCGGGCCGTGAATTGACCGATATACCACTACCAAACATGGTATATTTCTTCAATGCTTTTGTTCTATGCTGTGTTATAAATATTGATCATTTTGGTGTTATACTTAGTAGTTATATATATCTACATGTATATTACATCTAAAAACCGTATGCTGTCAGAAAAACAGAGAAATTTGTAAGGAATATATGTATATATTATGGTACATAGATATTTCAAATCATTATAATTTTTACAATCTGTATTTTTTCTTTAGGCAAATTTTGTATTTAGAAAGCCTGCAATTCTTCTGATTAATAAAAAATCATGTTTATATACAATGTACATGTAACATAAAATATGACAGTCAGTGCCATACCGCATTTGTTTGCTTCTGTAACGTAACCCCTTTTGCATTCACACCGTCCGTTTGAACAGACAGCATTGGCATCTTGACATACATCATCTCCAGCTCTACATGCACCTTGCAGGGGAATCTTTGGACCTACATACAGAAAATATTCAAGAACATACTATAAATCTATAGTACTAATACATAGATTTACACCATATGAAATGACTTACTCAATATCAAAATCACTGTAAATTGTACTTCCTTATATGTGTTTGTTCTATTCAATAATTGATTACATGTATGAATCATTATCATTGGAAAATGCACTCACGACAGACATTCTCCTTCTCATAGGTGAGACCTTCACAAAAGACATATTCGGCTCGACACTCAGTATTGGTGTCTATGCACTTTCCCTGTGTACTGCCAGCTTCGACAAGGCAAGGAGCATTTAGCCGGCCTTTTGCATCTACAATAAATACATTTAACAAAGTCCATTTAGAAAAAAACAAACATAAAAATTGCCTTTATACCAGAAGTTTATTTCCTTATCTGAAGAAATATGGCAGTAACTGTATGAAATGTTTGCCTAAGTTTATACAAAATCCACAAATACAGATTTAACTTAGTTCATAGGTAGTCACTGGTTAGTTTGTTACTCACAGCATGTTCCATATCTATCAAAGAAGTTTTTCTTGCATTGGCACACATTGTTTTGACACTCTGCACTTGGATCTTCACACTGGTCTGTGGAAGTCTCACACTGAGCATTGAGTTCTACTTTAGGAACTGTAATGACAATATTAAGAACTGAGAGAGTATGATAGCTTATTAAAGTTAATTAAATAGACAGAAAAGCAGGTGAAATTGGTTTGAATCAACACAGCAAAAACAGCTAATCTAAAATTGTATAAAGTGACAAAAAGTATTGTGTCCATAATTGCTAATACAACTGTAATATTGAATTTCAACCATCCTTACTAATGCATAGGGCACATTACGCCACAAGGTCAGTCTACTGCCAGTCTACAACCAAAAACTTTTAGAAATTGTAAAGATCCGTAAGTGTTAAGTATGACAAACGCAGCATTTTTAAAGGCCATAGGGAGGTTGCAGAAGAAGTTTGGCATACCAATGTCAGCTGTGTTCTGACAGTAAGGGGTCAGTGCGGTGATCTTGCGCTAAATGTTGTATGTTTCTGAAAAATATGAAGGATTTACCCGCACGCTGTCGGCACAGATACAGCACTGGTGCCGAGCTTACCCAATACACAGCACATATGAATGACTAAGCCTACGTTTCCTGAAGACGCGGCATGCTTTGGCATTTGTCGCTAGGTGCTGGCGGGGTGGGGGCGGCTCGTGTTGTGGCTGTTTCCTCACGACCCGTTTGAATAGATCTGTGCTGCAGAACCGTGCACTTCTATAGCAGCATGCTACGTTTATCGTAGTGATGCTATATTTGGCCACATTATTGATTGGCTTGAACAAGTTCTATCAATAAATGTAGTATCAGATGTGTGTTCAATTATCGATCATTTGAACTGACGAGCGACAAAACGCGTGGTGAGGAAACAAGCTAATGATTTTTAGATGTAAGCAATACATGTGACAGTTCGTTTAGCGGGTCGGAGTGGTCACAGACGACAAAATGCGTGTCGCGTGGATTGATATAATTTCAATCCACATGACACACCTTTTGTCGTCTGCTCGCCAACGCGTGATCAGGAAACACCCAATAGTAATAACGTTGTACCGAACCATACGACAGGGGCAAAGCGACAAAACGCGTGATGAGGAAACACACACTTACTTTAGTAACCACACCATGTGTATAACGTAAGTTGTACACGAGTTCAACACACATTCGATGCATATTCATCTCACGGCCACTTCAATAAAACCATTCCCACTGCCACCATACTCATAATGCATGGAGCCCATGCTGCAATGGATTTGTATGTGCCCACAACTGTACATTTATCACTGCATGCGGAAAACACCGCAGACCTCAAAACGCCTTGCAGCCAACATGCCCACAAGGTCAAATGTGCCACTCTCTAAACAGTCTTAATGAGTTTTAACCACAAAAGCATATGAACATTACTCATATGGTACAATGTAAGTATATAAGTATATAACCACCCACCACAAACGCCTTTCTTCTCAAAGTGCGAGGAGCGGCACCGACACAGCACACCACTGCACTCGCCATTGCGGTCCAGACAAGTGTTATCTGGTAGACACGGGTTGTTCAGGCCACCAAGTGCAACTGTCAATAGGAAGCATTTATTCTATTGCAAAAAAAATGTAGTATTACAGGAAATAATATCAATTGTTGTGAATCTATCAAATTAACAGAACTAACCCCTATGAAAATATCATCAATACAAACAAAAATATATATTTATTGATAAAAATGAGTATATTTTCCGTCTCTTGTTTATACATACTGCAAGTTCCTTTAATGTCTGCACCATATCCAACAACACAGGCACAGCGACCATTCCGGCACTCTGCATTCTGGTCAGTACACATATCACCTTGCTGGCATGGGTTTCCATAGCGGATTTTGGGTCCTGGTTTATTTATAATGGTTCATAATGGATTCTTGTGTGAGCAAATTGCAGATTGCATATGAGAAATAATGTTGATTTCTTTTAATGAAGCCACTAAGCTATAATCTAATATGCCATTCTTTAGACAAATTATTTTGGATATTTGTCAAACATAAAATAGTAAAATAACATTAGTTTGATACAAGGATAATTCTGAAAGCGAAGTAAGATGTAGTGTAATGGTTATACACTTAGATCCCATCAAGGAGTCACTCAAAAATAATGTATATTGCTTAAGATATACATGTAGAGCCAGTGTTTATTGCCTGAGCATAAAATATTGATCTAATTATAATCGTAGTTACTTAACCAACTAACTGGAATTTATTTTTTCAACAGACATTACAAGGGACAATCATTCTATTAAACATAGGAAAATACAACTTACTACAGATTCCCTTCTTCTCAAAGAATTGCTGTTTACACAAACAGACTCCACTGTCACACTGAGCATTGAGGTCCTTACACGAGCCATCTGGTCTACAGGGCGTCCCAATGTTACCTTTTGGTTCTGTAAAGCACAATACGAAACGTGGCATAGGACTCATACTACACATTGTTTACTTTTTTAAAGGATGTGTTTTATTATATATTGCAAAAAATATGCCATTTAACTGTGCACTCTTAAACTTTAAAATCACATAGTTAACCACAATGAAAGTATTTATTTCCATTAGACCTACTACAGACTGGATCAGCCCCTTCGTAGAATGTAGGCAGACATTTACATGTGCCGTCTGTGCACAAAGCATTCTCATCCAGGCACAAGTCAGGGTAGTCAGAATCACACACACTACTAAGTTTTTTCTTTGGTACTACAATACAAAAGGATATTGATAAAAAAATGTAAAAAGTACATTTTTAAACCTGAAAAGCAAGTTGAAAGGTGAGGATAATGGGAGCAAGTGATTGGTCAATATCAATATAAACAAATATACAAGGATTTGATGCTTATATGTATGTGCATACTGTAATGAAAATTACTTGAGTGCTCTTTTTATGGAATAAATTTCCATTTCACAGCAAGTTATATAACTCATACTCAACTGCCATCGATAGGTCCAGATTTTCAGAAAGGGAGGGACACAGACAATGGGTATCATGGGTTGTAAACATATTGAAAAACAAATACAAGGTGATATTTTTGAAGGAAAAAGAGGGAGTTAGCGTGGGAGGGGCCCACAATCGCTTCAAGTACAAGCAATGTTCTTAGATTTACATAGTACTTTCAATATTACATTTAGTTTCTATTGTTTACAGCACTTGGTGGTTGAATAGGCCATGTACAGTACTGATCTAGTAAGAAGGACCCCTTTTTTCGGCTGATTGTTTGGAACTCAAAACGAATTGCAGAAAGTAACAGAAAGTAATACAGAGTAATAGAAAGTAACAGAAAGTAATAGAAGAAAGTAGAACGTATTCTTACTGAGAAATTCTGTGGCTTCTCAGAACATGATAATGTTCATAAAAGTTCTCTGCTCAGTCACGTCTGTTGGATGTTTTTGCCATCATTTTTTGGTATTTTTAGAAGAATTCGTTTGAAACAGAATTTTTCGGAACTCTTGGCCGCAGTACTCATATAAATAAGTGGCAATTGGTGGCGGGTGTTACTACACATGTAATAAAATAATTAATAAAAATCATAACACATCGAATATTTCACAATTTTATGGCCAAAATAGAAAGATTTCGCACATCAAAGGATTGAAGGTGGGTTATCATTCTAGTAAGTACATGTAAGTGCTGTTAAAGTTCAAATATGTTCTTGAATAGTATGAAAACATCTAAATTAATGCAATGATATAGTTTGAACGCACGATAGACTTTAATGTGACACCAAAGGTAGGATTAATTTCAACTTATAAATGCAGAACACCACGAAAAATGTACCATACCCCCATTATGGCCCACGATAGCATGGTCACTTTAATTCTTTTTCTACAAGTTTTGGCTTTATTACGTGGAAAATTTTCCGAATGCTAATTCGTGGAAAGAGAAATTTTTCTGAATTGTAATGTAATGGGAAAGAAAGTAAGAGAAAGAAAGAGATGAAAAATCTTGAAGTGTAGTTTAAATTGACAATTCTGAAGCAGGAAAAAGATTACTTATTTGATTGGTATAATGATCATTTGAGTAATTAATTATTGAAAACTTTCATGAGTAGTACTAATATATAGATATTTAATTAGGAATGCCACAATGAATTTAATTCCACTAAATGTTAACTATATATATAAATAACAGACTCATATTACTTACTGCAATTTCCATTCTTGAGGAAGAAGTTTGTCTTGCACTTACAGCTGCCACGGACACATTCCGCATTGCCATCAATACACACACCATTGTCTTTACATGGGGCATCGTTTTCACCCTTCTCACCTTTGAAAATAAGAGGTTAATTTGTTTATGTTATTTGGATTTGGGCTTTAAAGAATAACCAGACGAGATATCGAAATAAAAATATCTAAATGTTTATTATTCAATGTGCTATACATGCATTGAACATCTACTATAACAAACGTTTAAAAAGAAAATGATAAGTGCAAAACAATATGAGTTAGAACGAAGAAAGACTAGTACTGCAGATGCCGTTGTTTTCGTAATAGTTGTCTCGACACAAACAGTAGCCACTGCGACATTGAGCCAAACTGTCGGCACAAACGTCATCTATGTCACACACTCCATTGATAAGGATGGGTGCCACTACAATTTGAATATTGTAAGTATGTAATCCTGTTGTTAATTTGCTAAGTACATATACAACACAGTCTGCCAACTATAGACATATTTATTGGCAAAACATATGCGGTTAATTTGACATAGTGCGAGGATGATTTCAACACGAGTACCATAAAAATCCCTGGATATGTCCAACAAACAAAACGCATATAAATCAAACTACTTGCAAATAACAATATGAATGACATGAAATAAGTGATCAAATATGTATTCACTTAAAACAGCTACATGTATTTCAATGATCTTCTCGTCCACACGATTTATCACCTGACATGAAAATATAGATTAGTGATCTAGAATTGGTCTCAAATTACTACCAGATATTTATAACAATTTTGATGTTTAACATTGGTTATCTTTATATGAATATCATCAAAATTTACATTCAAATCAACTTTTGTACAATTCATGAACTCACAGCATTGGCCTCTCTTTTGAAATAGTCCCTCAGGACACCGGCATGTTCCACTAACGCACACTGATGAATCCAGACATCTTCCATTCTGAAGACACGGTGAGCCAAGTCTTCCAGCACTACCTACATATTAATATAACATTTTGATGATGAAATCAAAGTATATAGAAAGACAAAGTTGCCTAAAGCTATACATACAATTTGATGTACATGTATGTTGTTTTATTTACAATAACTATCCATTGTATAACTTGAAATTTTGGATCTAGCCTCTAATGTGGATAGACTTCCTTCAAGCTATACCACTCCAACTGCATCTACATATGGGGTAGTCTCAGCCTGTATTTAAAGCTAATACTTACTGCAGACATCACCATCCTTGTTGTATGTTGGTCGACATGTGCACTTGCCATCTACACAGTCGGCATTCATATCTTTGCAGACATCCTCTTGTGTGCAAGGATAATCCAAAGGAACCTTTGGAACTATAATATATAAATAATCAACAGTATGTTACTTGAGTGCAATGAGATTTCTACATGTTTATTTTTGTACTGTTTCAACAGAATATACCGGTATGTAAAATTGTAATTTTTAATTTATAGTTCAAATTGAAAAAACAAAAACTATAAGCTATCATTATTTTACATGTAAAAACCTACAGCATGTGCTTTCCTTCAGAAAATGTGTGTCCACGCAAATACATATCTTTGTACTGTCACACACAGAATTTTTGTCTGTACAAATGTCGTTGGTTTTGCATGGGGCATTCAACTTTCCTTTAATCTCTGAAATATAGATATATAGCATTGGAATGAAAACAAACAGACACAAACCAAAAATACACAGACCATTACAATGTATTACAGTGCCCTGTTATACTTGGTGTTTTATTTGGTAGCTCCACAATTTCAATTAATATTTCTAACTCGGAAATGCAGAAAATGAGTGTGTCAGTATTCAATACACATACAGATCCATAAAAATGTTTGATGCCTCAAATTATTCTTACCACACTTGTTTTTGTTGTCATAATATTCCTGTTTACAAACACACTGCCCACCAAGACATTGAGCATTGGCATCAGCACAAATTTCTGATGGGCTGCATGCATAGTACAGTGGAATACGTGGCTCTACAATAAGTTTACATATCATGTTGTAGGAACGATAGGTGAAATGATGCTTTATAAAGCAATCATGCAATATTTTTAAACAAAAAAAATGACATTATGTACTTTCATCAATATATGTAAAAGTTTTCAACGGAGAAATTTAAAACATACTGCATATAGTATCATCCTTGAGGAAATAAGACTTGTCGCATACACAGAAGTCTTTCTCACAGACTGTGTTTGCATCTATACATTGCTGCTTTGTGTCTTGGAGGCATGGTGCATTCAAAGTTCCTTTAGGCTCTAAAATATAAAAAAGAAATTTCTTCAAAATTGTATGTCCCGGTGGGTGGGTGGGGGGAGGGGGGGGAACTAGTATCTGTTTTGGGTAGGTATACTCCACGGTGAATTCAAAATGGAGGGTCTTAAGATTTTGTATAATGGGGGGTCTCAAATGTGGTTTATGCTGGAATATGGGGTCGTAATGATTGTTGTTTAAAACAATACATTGAATCTATATGAAAGAACACAACAAAAAAATATCATCATGCTTCCGTTCACTTTTTTGCAAAAGTGTGGGCTTTAGATTTTTAGAAATTAGGGGGTCTTTGGCTTGTCATCTCAAAATGGGGGGTCTTTCTGCTGAGCATATATACCCAACCTGACTGTCGAGGAGCCCCTGCAAAAAAGCCACGCCAGGTGGTATGTATAGATTTGTTTGTTAACACTCCATCCAAATTCATCATTCACATCAATCACAGGGCCACGGATAAGTACCCGTCCTATCGTCCGAGATAGGTATCTGTGTTGTCCGGACGGGTAAAAATATTGAGTTACTTGTCCTATGGACGTGTATTCTCCCTCACACCAGACATCAGTTTCAATTGCATTTAGATGGAGTTTGTTGATTTGGACATGTAAATCTTAGTTAGGACGGGTATATTTTTCAGGATACCCGTCCTATGGACAAGTATGATTTTTGTCGTATCCATGGACCTGAATCAAAATACTAACAGTACATTTTTTAAAGTGACCAATATACTTACTACACTGTTGCCCAAACTCATAGAAGTCCTGTTTACAAAGGCACAGTCCTCCTGTACACTGAGCATGTTTTCCAGCACACACATCTTGATCTCCACATGGCTGACGTAAGGGAATCTTCTCAACTTTAAAAACAACAAAAATACTTCACATTTTGATTTGGATACTAAATTTTCATAATAAATTATGTGTAAAACTTCTTTACGCCATACTTACATTGAGTAGTGAGATGCTAAGAATTATGAACTCACCACATTGTTTATTTCTGGCATAATAGGCTTCTTGGCATAAACAGATGTCTTTTGTTGCATCACATTGGGTGTTGCTCTGTGTGCACGAGTTGTCAGGTAAGCAGGGCACATTCAGCACACCCTTTGGTTCTAAAAGACATTGGGTGGCATGATATGGTGAAATTCTAATAATACTATTCAGAGTTCAATGCTCACTGAATAATATTGCAATGAGATATACGACAGGCAAACTAAATGCTATTGCACTTACCACATTTGTTGTTATTTTCATAGTGTGTCTCCACACATAGACAAGTACCCCTCTTACACTCTGCGTGGTCATCTTTACATATGTCAATTGGAGAACATGGGTTATTCAGAGGAACTTTCAGCACTGGAAAAGACAGTGTTATTCATGTACGTTGATTGTCTCTCATCAACACCTAACCACTCCTAATGCCGAAGTACTAGCCTAGGTGTTGTTTTCACCAGGCTTATTGCGTCGCTTCAGTAGCTGAAGCGAAAGCCTTGTGATCACTTTGTTTCTATGTATGTATGTCTCCGGACAAGCTAGAGCTTTTACCGTTCCACAGATTTCGTTCAAACTTTACACGACTATGAGGTATGAGGTGACACCAAAGTGATTCTATTTTGGGCGCTCTGCCAATTAAATTTTGTTTTCTAGAAGTGCTTTTATGACATTTTTAATGATATTCAATGCACTTAGTATGTTTACAACGTGCGTGTACGTCATACCCGTGTGCGTATAACGTATGACGTAAGTCTACTAGTAACGTTGAACGTAGTACTCAAACGGTCCCAATTAAACTACAATAAATCACAGAATTATTGCATCAAAAATCACATATTAACAAAGCTGTTTCATTTGTCCATATGCATCTTATTCAGCCAGCAAGAAAAAATCAATATTTCAACCAAGCACCAAAATTGATTATTGGATTTGAAACTGATATTGATTATCATCTTGTTATCCAGTACTATTGCATGGCAACACAAATAGCTTTATGCTGGATATATTGATTCTGGTTCATTCTGATGTTTTCTCTTCAAATTCATAGATTTCTTGATTGTAAAAGTATATACATTTTTTCAATATATTATCTTAATTGTCCATAAGTCAACGTCGTTCTAGCGACGCAGTGTTCTTTGAACACTTTTGATCTAGTAATGGAATTGTAAATGGAATTGTAAAGGCGTATTGGTATGGTTAATCAACACCATGACACAACCCCGGCAACCTATTTTAACTTACTTTCGATTTAAAATTTTCAACAGTTGATTTTACTATTGACTACCTTACAGAAATTATTACATTCTGGTAACATTGTGAATCTAGAATACACCAAGGATATTATAAGTATACTTATAATATCCTTGAATATACTAATAATAGACCCGTCGCAATCGATATATTTGCTAATACCACAAAACAAACGATGCATGACTATATGCAATACTACTTACGGCAAGTATCCCCTTTAGCATAATATCCGGTAACGCAGCTGCAGTATCCACGTTCACAACGTGAATTCTTATCTTTACAAATGTCTTGGATAGTGCACAATCCGCCTACTGGTATCTTGCCAACTGTAATTCAAAACAATTTCTGAAGTACTATTTGAAAATAGGATGTCTTTCATACGGTTTACGTAGATTTTACTAGTAGGTTAGTAAATTAGTAGATAGATAATATCATATTGTTAGATGTGAACATTTCACGCATAGTATTATTCAAAACTTAATAAAAGTAAAACAACATTATTCAAATAATATGGTATTGAATTAGTTGAGCGCGCGGAAAATACAATAATACCAATACATGTACATCTAAAAGTGTTTTATTTTTCACAAGCCAGTACTTTTTGTAGCCAGGTTTCTGGACATTTCACCATACCACTATGCAGTTGTAGCACAACAATGGCAACACGTTTGAATGGACAAGACAACCACCCTGGCCACAAATATACTGACTGCACTGCTGGTTGCCCGTAGCGCCGCGCTGCTGATGGAAGCCCTCCCTGCACGCGCATCGCCCGTCTGCCGCACACTCAAGCGCGTCACGCGGTGCGCAGTCATCATCGCCGGCGCATTGATCGCCTAGCGCAGCGGCTCGCTCTAGCGCACATATAACATAAACAAGTACTCTTGTTGAGTGTTGCAGAACTTCTGATATAGAAACACGGGCCATTAGAAAGAAGAAAAACGGGGAAAAAAAGTATGTTTGTGCAGGACAACATATCTACATATTTTCTCATTTCAGTACAGGTTTCAGTTTAGCACATCATCTCAGATTATGTAGACTTTATGCAGTTTTGCATACAGCTAGGTTTCTTAGTCTTTGCACAGCTGTGTATCTAGGTTATTTCTGAATACCTGTATTTGCAAAAGTAAACTAATATATGTGTAGTGCTAACCCATAATATGCCATGCATTTCCTTACCACACACTCCATTCCGTGCAAAGTATCCTTGCTTGCATTGACATGTGTTGTCCACAGAACTGCACTGTGCATTTGCATCTAGGCAAGTATCCGTTGCTGTACCACACAGGTCATTTAATGGAATTTTTGGAACTAAAATATAATCAATAAAGCAATATTGTACTCTTTCTAATTTCGATATGTATCTGATAAATCTAACACAAATAAGCAACTTATATTAATTGAGGAAGCGCTCATGTCAGTGCTCAAGTTATTGGCGCCTTGAAAAAACTGTTTAAACACACGTCCATCTCCAAGGTTACATATCCGTTTACATTATAATTATAATGAGACGTAGTGGACAAGACGAGTTGAAGGGACAAGTATATATTTAGTTAGTTGATGTAAATCAGTTGTTGTTTTTTTGTTTTTTTTTGTTTTTTTTGTTTTTTTTTGGAGAGGGGGTGGGGGGGGGGTGCCAATAACTTGAACACTTCCTCTACCATTTTCGGTTGCTTTGATATAACAGCAGCATCAAAATGACTAACTGCACATGGCAGGACGTCATTGTTAATTAAAGATTCTACCTAATCACTTGTAATGCCTTTAATTGGGTCTGAAAATTTCTATCATTCTCATACTACATGTATGTTATGGCATGCTGGTAATTCTATAGCCATTTTCACTTTTCTACATCATCTACAATGTACAGCAATGACTTCCTTTTATGTATGGTTGATCATACTGATGATGGTCGCAGAAGCAACTGTACTGTGAAAAATTGAATAATTTTGGCAATGATATTAAATGTCAAAAATGTTCAGTTTGCAACTAACCCATATCTGTAATTTTTATTAGTATTAATCTCTGATTTTCATACTCTTAAAAAATAGTTAACTAGAAGTACTAGAATTACGGGCACTTAAATGCTAATAATATATGCATGGGTATAATCAATGATTTATTTCTGCATAAATATTTTGGTGGCCATTTTGAAATTCAAAATGGCGGCCTGCATAGGTAACCTATGAAGCGACAAGACACCAAAATCATGTTGACAGCACCCTCAAATTATGTAAAAACAAACTATCTGTCAACTTTTCATTTAAAAAAGGTTTCTAGGGTCTTGCTGGGGCCTCTTTTGAAGATTTCCGACCAGTCTAATGGGTATAATTAATAATTTATACACCTTTAATCTATATTTTTAAAATTATGAAATATTTATGTTAGGAAGTGCTGAATGTACTAAAAGTACTAAAAGCACTACACAAATTTCACTCACGGCAAGATCTTTCTCGCGCAAAGTGTGTGTCTGTGCACTGGCACTTTCCATCCGTACATGCTGCGTTACTATCTTCGCAACGGTCAGAAGGTCCACAGGCGTCATTTAGCGGCACTTGTCCAACTAAAATGTCCACACATCATATGTTCCACTAATGTTCTGATTACAATATATTTCGTCACATGCTTGTGACATAACTGTTACAAAGTGAAGGAGTGGGAGAACCTAAATCTACTCGAAAGGGGTTGGGGTAGTAGTGAAGTGGTTAAAAGGGGGGGCGTACGCGTGGAGTGTGTCATTCACGTTTGAATGGGAGTGGTGTTTATTATGATATTTGTATACTTTATATCTAAAATTCTCACAAGTTGCAGTTATGATTATTTGTATTTTACTAATCTTAGGCACGGTCTCACGGTTAATTGGCTGCATTGGAAGACAAGTGCACCATTGCAATGTTGTGAGAGGTAAGCATGTAGCAAGTTTGTGTGAGAGAAAAACAAATTGCACACACAGACAAAAAAAAATCCTTTTGTATTGTATCCATACATGTATTTGATCAAAGGGTACCTACTGCATGAATCACCGCGGGGATAGAATCCTTGCTTACACCGGCAGATTCCTGCCACACATGAGGCAAAGTCATCTCGGCACACGTCTTTTGGTTCACAGGGATATGCCAGGGGGATTTTAGCAACTGCCAAATGAGAAATATTGGAATATGGATGTGTTTATATTACTTTACTAAGGCATGATGTATAGCTCCTTTTGTAATTCTAATAATGTCAATGTGCTTGGTTGAATTACAATTTTGGAAATATATCAATGGCAAGATACATTGAAATTACATATTTTAACATCAGCTATCCTGTATTCGCCCATTTAATTATTATTGCAGTGAGATTGAATGATGAGAAGAGGGAATTGTTATATATTGTCCAACTATTATGATCCTGAGACTACCTGATTGTACGTTGAGACTGTGTGAGTAATATCTTAATTGATTATGTGTTTTGGGTAAATTATATATTTATTGCAATCACAGTTGCTCAGGAATACTATACTCAAATAAACTGTTTAGTTAATTGGTGTTGATATTAAACCAATCGAATTACAATGTTTGGGTTAGGGTTATGTGAATGATAGGAATAAAAGAATTTACCACACTGTTCATTCTTCTCAAAATGTGTCGGTTGACATTTGCAAAGTCCCTGGTCACAGCTAGCGTGGGTGTCCAGACATACGTCATTTGGCGTGCACACCTCATTCAGAGGAATCTTTGGTACTGGAGTAATAAATAAATAACTGCCTGGTGTACATTGACAAGTTTTATAGGCGCTCCTCTACTTTATAGAAGCGATGTGCGTAGCATTCAAGACTTGTGTAGTGTCAAACCAAATGTTTATTGTAAATGACTAAGATTATGCACTGAATCATGCATGATAGTGATAGTATGCAAGGCATTTAAGGTGCAATAGTGAATGACATTCTATGGGAGTTTGGATTGCAAACAGTGGACAGTTAGAAGTACCAGTAAGCATACAAATAAATAAAAGACATACTCGATTTTTAAGTGAAGAAGAAAACTAAACAAGCAAGTGAGAAATTCTCTATAGAATTTCATATAAAAGGGAAATTTGTATTAACTTACAACACTCTTTGTTCCTTTCAAAGAAGTCCTTAACACAGAGACAACGTCCGCCGATGCACGCAGCGTTGTCGGTTCTGCACCGGTCTCTCAACGTACAAGGCTCTTGAAGCGGGATGGTAGGGACTGCAACATATGCGCTCATTTATCAATGAATCCATGTCTATGTGGACAACGATTATGGCTACATGTACATACTACATTTATGGATCAATTGTAGCCTAAGCTTACCACAAATTCCGTCTTTTTCGTAATAGTCTTTCACGCACTTGCAAGCACCACGGTTACATGAAGCAGACTTGTCCGCACACACGTCCTGACTGTCACATTGCCCGTTCAGTGGTACTTTGAGAGCTAAGAAAAACACAATAAGTGAGAGGACAAGTACTCGGCTGTGATGATTTAATGTTTTAAATGTAAATAACTTTCGGGTAACAAAACATACCGCATTTTCCATTCTTCTCAAAGTGTGTGTCTACACATTTGCAAGCAGTAGCAAAGGTATGTAACACACATTGAGCATTTTCCGTAAGGCACTGGTCCACAGGTTGGGTGCAGGGAAAGTTGAGTTGGATCTTAGGTACTGTAATGCGTAAAAAATATAATTACTAATCCTGTACGTATATTCACCAAAGAATGCCAAAAGTTTAGATAAGCTCTTTCCCTGTACATTATTTATTGGTTATATGAATTAGAACTGCCGCTGTTTTTTTCTACACGTACACCTACACAAGTTCTTTTTCCCATGTTTCTTCAAGGGAACATGTCATGGTGACATTTCAACCCACCCAACTACATAATTTAATACACAACTAATGTCAAAGCTGCCAGAGTCTCTTTGTGTCTCACTAACAATATAAATGTAAAATGCACTGAGTCGTTTTTATTACATGCTACATACATATAATATGCATACATGAATAAGTTTGGATGGCGTGTTTTTAACATGACCTAGTGCATTACTTATTACGGGTTACCACAATACAGTAAGTTTCGTTCAGCATAAAATCATTGTTATGACACACCCAAAACATGGGTTGGCCTCAAGGTGTAATTGGTAAGAATTGATGTAATAATAAAAAAGAAAAATTAAAGTTTAGTAGAAGCCTAAAATAAGGTTACTCATCCCCTTAAAAACACAACATCGCATACAAGCCTGTGTTAATATTTATAATCATCTAAAAGTGAAACCATAAATTTAGTCACACTGCAATCATAATCTCTACTTATTCATGCCACAATCCATTCAACTGCTAACTGATTAAAGTAGGAAATATATGAGGAGATAATCCACCTTTATTTGTCAGATGAAGTCATAATAGCGGGGTGATATGACATATTCAACCCAGCAGCCAAGATAACACCAAGGACTCATACATAACCAGTTATTTAATTAATGCTAATTAACTAGTATTGCCAAGTCATCTGTGATGTCAATGACGCCAACACCGCCGTTAATTATCAATCGGTTTCATGGAAAGGATTCTTATGAAATTTATCAATGTCTATCACATTTAGTTATCGCACACGTGCCAGTTTAGACAGTCAGAGTAACTGCCCCACAAGAATCTAAATCACGGAAAATGTTAGTGGGATGAATGGTTATATTTAGACAGCCGCCCATTCCTGCATGTCAGAAAAGATAAGATGAAAGTAAAGCAATTTACAACCGATGATTTTTGTCATGTTCATCATTCAATTTAGCTTTCATTGACATTGGCGTAATGGGGTTTAAAACCCCTTACACTCATGTTCATGCTAAGTAACGCACACGGCGGATGGATATTTTCTAAAATAAACTCCAGTCATGTGAAATGACCACAATGCACTCACCACAGACCCCCTGCTTCTCGAAATAGTCGTCTGTGCACCGACAGAAGCCTGCGCGGCAGCCCGCCTGCTGGTCCTCGCAAACGTCGCCAGCAGCGCACTGCTTATTCAGGGGGATCATGGGCACTGAAACACAACGTTTTTATGACTACTTCGAGAAACTAATTAGACGTCAAGTTTCAGATGAAATTTCCGACGAATTTCCGGTTTATATCATTTGTTTGAATGGCATATTATGTTGCTCTTCACGACAAGTAAATTAAAGGCGCTCCTTGTGGCTAAAAGTTCAAGACCATGTGCAGCAGAGCCCTGCGCGGGTTATAAGTTTGCACCCACACCCGCCCCGCATGTTTAATGTGAAACCCGCACCCACACCCGCCCCGCATGTTTAATGTGAAACCCGCACCCACACCCGCACATATAAACTACTGAAGCCCGCACCCAAGCCTGCACCCGCATATTTCATAAATATTGAGCCCGCACCCACACCAGCAGATACTGAAAGACAACCCGCAGAAAAAACGCAAAACCCGCGGTAAAGCCCGCATTGTTTTCAAGAATTTACAGTTGATCAAACGCATTCATCATAACACATGGAAATGTTATTTGTCATCTATAGTTTATTATACGTGTACATAAAATCAACTATCTACGTTTCTACTTCTATAGAATATTCTTTTTTCACAGTTTATAACTCACACAAGTCAATTATCTACTTTTTAAAGAATTCATGAATAAAATGTCATCCATGTTAGCTGATCCTAAACGGGATCGTCTATCAGAGAGCAGTTGTCCAGAAACACTAAAATTCCTTTCACTAGGTGCTGATGTGGCCATTAAGCATAACCCATTTCTAGCAATGAATATTCCATCGCTTTGATAGATAAAATATTATAGCCAAAACCATGCCAATTAAATGTATCCGAATAACCATTCTCTTTGAAGCTACATATGTAAAGCAAATCGCTTAATAGGTAAACAAACACTGCCACCTTTTATATGGGGGTGTAGCATCATAGAAGTATATTTCACACCATCCCATGATATGTCTCAAAGGCCCCAAAAGATATTCCATTTCTTTGTTACAAAGCCTTATCTGACCAAGTAAATAAATTCACAAGCTTCAAGTGATATTTGTTTGTCCATTATCCATTGTGACCAGTGACTACCATCTCATTAGCAACAGTTAAGTAGAAAGCAAATACTTGCTTTCCTGTTACAGAGAGACTGTTCTTGTTACAGAGAGACTTTCAATCACACATAAACAGGATAGCCACATTTTGTATATTGTGGACACTTTTAATTTGTTTATTTCTATTATGATAGCGTATAAGCTACATTACAGACTTTAATTCAGAAATTTTATAACAATTTTCACCAGTGTTCATTGACATAAGCTGTTCTGTACAATGTGGTCTTAAAGAGATATCCTGCCCATTGTTGTTTAAGAACATTTATGAGAACTATGCAATGTGAAGTAATTTAGCTTTTAGATAAAGAATTTTTGGTTACATTTTAACCATTCACATTTTCTTTAATGGAAAATTATTAGATTATGTTTGAATGCGACAATTAACAACAAAATTGAACATAATTTTATGACCATATTCAAACAAGAATAAGTAAAGTTTGTATGTTTTACTTTAATGGAATTAAGGGATTGTCTCCAAATGTATGAAATGTGTTTGAATGAAATGTTCACAGTATCTACTTGTAAAACACTGTTCTGACATCTGTGAAAGTTTCATAAATATGGCACATAGTTTCTCACACGGCCCTAGTTAAATCTGGACCTTTGCACCTTATATGCCATATTTAGCAAATGGCCATGAAAGGAGATATGATTGCCATAGGTTGTATTGGAAACTCCCGGTGGAAACTACATTTTATATCGGAACGATTTTCTTTTTCATATGAAACTTTCACCTACATTAGAAAAAGCTTTTTGATGAATCCTAACAAACTTTCATTCAAGTGGATTCACTTGAGGAGATCATCACATAATTCATATTATCACAAGAACATGAACCCAACAATGAAGTGAACGTGTGTGCCTATGATCTTGTGTAAATTGTAAAATAATTCATTTGTAATACAACCACATCAACTATGGCCATAAAGCCAATCATAATCATGTCACACTATTAATATAATTGTATGCATCTAGTGAAAGAGATACATTAATAGTTTATGTGTAATACTTGAGGATAAAGAAGTAAACTGTAATAAGTAGATAATGCGGGTTTCTTTGCGGGTTCTGTTCTTGATTTTTAGCCTGCAAAGAGCCCGCAATGTAACTTTTTTCATAATTGAAACCCGCACCCGCACCCACATGAAATTTTCAAACCCCCATCCACACCCGGACCTGCAGTTAAATAATGAATGGCACCCAATCTACAGAATTGTGTTTAACATATATCAATGTATAGCCTAATAATGCATTTAACAAATTAAAAGGTTGGTTATTTAGCGATCAGACATGACCATAGAATGATGAAATTTAATTACAAAGGCACTAATCAGCATTTGTCATATACCCGCGGATAGGTGATCATTTTTTTTTGCCCATCAACTGTATGAATCATTTGCATTGTGCGTTTCACTATTAGCTCATATTGATATTCTGACAATAATACCCTCATGTTCGTTATTCATAGATAGATATAGTGAGGTGCAGCCCTCGCCCCCCGCCCCGGATCAATGTGATTTAAAAGACTATTGAAATGAAAATAAATTAAAAAAATTATCTAAATAAATATCAGCATCTAAGTTTTTTTAGCACAAATACATTATTTTTGAAACTTTGCTTAAATACGAAAATAATCATTATCGTAGTAACATAAAAATGTCGGGAAGAAGACTAAAATTCGAGAGTCAAGCTGAAAATTCAACTGTATACATAATTGGAATGATCATTGAACTCCATTTAAAATTATTATTGTACATAAGTATCTGTCAAATAACTTGGATAACATGAAGAGAAATAAAAATGTACATACTGGCAATTATTTAATGAGAAAGAGAAGATTTCATAAAAAATGTGAAAAGAAGGGAAGAAACAGTGAAAATTTCACTTGATAAACGTAAGTCAATATTTGATAAATATTCATGGAACCACTTAAAAAAGGTTTCTCTTTCTTAAGAAAGAAAGAAATGTGGTTCCTAATATTATCCAATAGACGTTATATGATATCAAAGAAAGTCCCCTATATTTAACATGAACCCCCGCCCCCACCCCCACCCAACTTTCATACCAATTGGGGGTAGAATTATTCTTGGACCATTTGTATATAACCCCTTTTCTCACCACAATCCTGAGGCCCATGTCGTAAATTTTCATTCTTGGTATGGGCAAGGACTTAGCGCAGAATATACATACCACAAACTCCATCTTTTTCGAAGAATCCTGGCTTGCAAAGGCAGACTCCACCCGCAGAGCCGTCACAGAAGCCGTTGTCATCCTTACATATGTCGTTAAACGCACACTTTTCATTCAGTGGAATCTTGGCAACTGGAAAAATTGAATGATGAAACTGTACAGACACATACTTAGCACATAGTTTATCTCTTTCAAACATGGAATAACGAGAGTAGTTGTTCCATGTGCAAATATCACATAGACAGCCAATAAATCATGTAATAATTTATTGCAATGGGTTAATATGACATAGCATGCCATAACTAGAGGGGCCGGGTAAATTGAGTGAGCGTTCACGCCTTTCCCCAATCAGAGTACTAATCAGTGATTCCAACGAGATTTACATGTACCTTTCAATGGCAATTCCTGACTACGATTTTGTGTGATAAGGAAATTAAGGGTCGGATAGTACGATCATATTTACAATCAGTTTGCACTGATGAAAACTGAGCCTCAATCACACCCGTTCAAGTTAAAATGGGTCCTCAACACACGTTTTTGTTGCCACGATGTGCGATCTTTCTTCACTGTTTACAGAACTTGTGGATCGTACCTTGGTTTTTGAACATGTTCAAAAACCAAGGTACGGTCTTTGTATTGGGTAGACTATCACTAGACTGTGTGCGACTACAGACAGCTAAGGTGAGACTTGGCCTCAATCAAGCGCCGACGACGCACGGCTGTTGGCGACCAAGCCACGCTCTCAGAACGCAGTTCAGTCTTCAGGGACGATCTATTAGTGAAATGACCTCTTTGCATTCCTTTCAGGAGGAAGCCACCACCATTGTCTGTAGGTACCTATTATGGAGAAGTGTCGATAAGTGAGCACTGCCAGAGAAAAAAATCATTCGGGTGGACAACCTGTCAACAAATAATTTCCACCGCCCACGCGCCAACCTGTCATAGCTGTAAATGGGCACATAATGCCACACAAGCTTTGCACATCAGTTTGTATGAATATATGGTGATATGATAATGGGCTGTTACGTGGGTTGGAGTGCTCTGAGACATGCGTTCGGTATATATACGAGTAGTAGCATGTGTTCAGGCATGTGCTAATTCTGCCATTGGTTTATTGTACAATGTATGTCCAATTGTCCATATTAAGGCTCTTGAATGAAAAGGTTATTTTGGTTCACGCTTATCACACTATACATGTATATGCTATGTATAGTATACATTGTATACCACATGGCATGATACACATTAGAGTGCTGGTTATCATGTAGTGTATATAAAATATTGTATAAGCCAAGTGAAATTTGGCTGTTTATTTTTCTAGAAAATTATATAATTTCCCAACATGACTTATAATGTGTCGTTTGATATGTCTACGTTAATCAAGGCTCATGCAGTGATGAATATAGAAGACAGGTCAGTCGTAGTTTTGCAGCCATTACTTTTTGGCGTAATGTCTGGCAAAGGTAGGCGCATCTTTTCCTCCATGAATTTATAATATCCTCTTGTCATGAGACCTATTTCAATTCACTCTTTGCCAGATGATTTTCCCCAAAAGTAGTGGAATAAAATTGGTGTAGGGCAATAACATTTTGGGATCAACTTTCATGATTTACAAACTTATTTAAAGGCCCATCAAAATAATCATAGTCTATACTGCGTTCTAGTTTACATGTAAGGATTTGGATTCTTTGTCTAAGAGCTCAAAAGACACGCTAGTGTTCATTTTTTGTGAATATAAACACTAATAAAGGCTTGTGATCACTGCAATCAGAGCAATAGTTCATGTACCATATATCATGGATTTTATCTACGCTATTATTTCGCTGACATAAATGTGACCAGTGTTAAACTATCAATATGAAAATGCAAGAGAGTCTTGGCATAATGATGCTACATACCACACACGGCGTTCCTCTCGTAGAAGTCAGGCTTACACTTGCACAGGCTGGACTCGCAGTAGCCGTTATTGTCGGCACAAATATCGAGAGCATCACACTTCTCGTTCAAAGGAACGCGGGGAACTGCAATGAGAGTGGTGGTTTAAAAATAATTTATATGACTGTACCTATTTGTGGAGTATGTATGTGTTATTCTGTTCAAATCCTCTTCCCCTCAGTTCTCTACAGCAAGCACCTTCCTATCACGATACTGGGATAGCTGATTTCTATGCTGTTGTGAGACCGTAACGATACTACCATCCACAAGCAGCCGGGTTGAATCCCGCCAGGGCCACTTTATACAGTAAAATAGAAGCGTGTGACCACAGTGTATAGTGTATTGGCTTCAATGGGTTGAATATTAGAATTTCTTCACAACCGTAAGGCATACAATTTAATACAAACACATTCGCATGTACATTGTATCATTACAACGCAGATACTGCCACCGGCTATTTGTTGTACATCTAACGTGGAAGTACCTCGTATTGTTTTCTATTGTTTCAAAAGTTAATTGCATAACTGTCTAATTATGAATTAGGCAGACATGGATTTGAGAGGAGATCGAAGGCGATCGAGTTAGAGTAAGCAACGAAGATAGCTCTTGTCCATGGCAATTTAATCTTTGGCGTATTCAATGATAATGCCATTATTAAGATCAGACGCTGATATCTATTAATTAATCTACACCAGCACTGAACATATAACCTTGACTTAAATTTATGTAAGTAGCAATGCCAATAACATAATGGTTAAGAAATTTGGAGAATGAAAGGTAGATCTAAAGCAATATAGCCTTGGAATATATGACACATATTGGCGGACACAACAATTTATAATCACATCGATGTATATGATCTGACAAGAAAAGGTTCCTTTGTCAAAGCACTATAATCTTTTTCTATGTTTGAATGAAAACCGGGTCAGTAATTTGTGGCTATGGGTACAGATGCCACTCACCGCACTTTCCAGCTTTCTCAAAGTAGCCAGTTTTACACTTGCACGCGCCTGATCTGCACGCTGCGTTGTCGTCCAGGCAAATATCTTTCAGTGTACAGGCGTCATTCAGGGGAACTTTAGCGACTGCAACATACCAAAAGGATGTACATGTACACTAACAAATCTTAGGTATACAGCAGCACCAATGGTCTATATTACACTGGGTGTGCTCGTGAACGGTGCATTACAAATGAACAAAGAAGTTGAGTGCTTTAGTTATTGTTGTTAAAAGTAAAAGCACAATTGTCACAAGTGGAAATATTTGAGATAGACATGCACTACAAAACGTGTAGTCTCAGACTCTCACATATGATGCGCAACATGAATATAGAAATAATATTGTTTGTCCATGAAATACCGACATACACTAAGGTAACATGCGTACAGACCATATAGAACCCCAAGTCAACCTAACACAGTTCATTACTAGTTTGTGGTACGCAAACACAATGGCATAGTGGTGGTAAATATGCAGTTGTGGAGTGGCCTGTACTTCCCAAAACTACATAATCTTAACATAGCGTACCGCAGACCCCGTCCACGGGGTGGTAGCCGAGCTGACAGAGGCACTGTCGGCCCTGGGCGGTGGTGCAGACCGCGTGGTCGTCCTCACAGACGTCATCCGGCTGGTTACACCGCTGAGTCAGCGGAATCTTACGCTCTGAAAGCAACACACACAAGTCATTGAAGAATACGTAAGTATGGAGGGATCCTGTGTCGTCTGTAGGTGGTCACAATTCGTTCGCGCATCCGTTACAGGTTTAAATTTGACCATAAAACCCGCTTTACACTTGATATGAGCGATCATGAGCGAACCCGTGAAACGCATCTGCACGCATATGTCACGTCGTCAACTTGGGCGTATTGTGGCGGCACTAGACGTAGTAAAAATGCATGATACGACAAGTTGCTGAGGCAAACGAAGTGTTACTTATAGACTTAGGGACGGTGCAATATTTAACAGGCGGGGGGGACCGGTGCATATCGAAAAACTTGTCTGAAAAAAGGTCTTGTCCCCTGCTGATGTGATGAAAAAAAAACCTGATGTCCCATGACCTCTAATCATAAAAAAAAAGTCCGCGTCCCCTCCCATGAATATTCGCGTGATTAATTTGTACCGATTCACTCACGTCGAGGTGGGATTTCAGCAGCTGAAAAAAAGTACATGTCCCATGCCCAACGAGAATGAAAAATCATCCGGTCCCCCTCCTTTGCACCTTGAAAAAAGTACCTGTCCCCCTATCAAATGCACCGGTCCCCCTTCCTGGTAAATATTGCACCGTCCCTTATGTGTGAATGTTCTGCGATCTGTAGACGCAGCATAACTATTTGAAGCAAATTTTAACCAACCTGAATGTTCGTTAAGAATTTTTGAACATGTTAAAAATTTCCTGACGAATTTGTCAGTTCGCCAGTGCACGTAGAGCTACGTAGATGGAATTGCTATAGTGTAAAGCGGGTTTTAGGCGAGCATTTTTGAAGGTGTTATGGATAGTCTGTCAGAGCATTGACGAAATTCAAGATGCAGCGCCCGCTATAGTAGCAAAACGTGGTCTCAAAATATGTTTGACAATCTTTTATTATGAAAAAAAAAATCACACAACTGAATTTAAAAGTATTTCTACTTCATTAGAGTGGTGCGTGAGAAAAAAAACTGTCATGGCAATTCCACGAATATTGTTTATGCTACAGTCACATTGCATGATACAGACCTGCGGTTGCTCGCTCGATGAAAATACGTACGCTAGATATCATAAAAATACACAGCAGAGAAACTTTGACCCCAGCTGTGAAATGAACTCACAACAGGAGATACCGATCCTTGAGGTAGAGTATAGATATCTTGCAGGACACTATACATATTTTACTGACATTTATAGCTATAGCGGGCATTTCATCCGTACTAAAGTTTTGAGAATTTCAAAATTTCAATAGCATTATCTGCGTATATCTGACTATCCTGCAAATTGGGTTGCGGATAGATACTATTCTTATAGAAGATACGTATTCTTGCGGATGATTACGCATTTTTATCCGCAAGCATCCTCAATTACCACAAGAACACATACACTACATGTACACAGAATTTTAGAAATCGTTTACATTTTAAAGCAGCACAAAAAATAATACAATAAGTAAGATGTTCGTGATGATGACGTACCACACTTGCCCTGCCGCTCGAAGTATGCGCCGTCACAGCGGCAGAAGCCGAGCGTGCACACAGCGTTCTGCTCGCGGCACCGGTCACCCCGCCCGCACGGGTCGTTCAGAGGGATGAACGGTGCTAGAGGGCAGGAGGCGTGGGGAAAGGTTAGCAACAAATATTGTTTTTAATGCCTTAAAGCAATCGTAGATATGTCTTTTTAGCGGTAATTATGTATGTTTCTGAATGTTAAGCCACAGCTTTATTTTTCTTCAGATACGACAGTAACATTCATTTTGCAGTCATTAGTATGAATATCTTATCATTATACTTTTTTTCTTGTGTATCACAGGTAAATATTCGCTTGCAATTGCCAAATAAAAAGTATGAATAAACAAAATCTAAACATCTGTAAAATATCCACAACGTCACCAGTATGAACCTAATTCACATTACGATCATAGTGTCGGCACAGTGATATTGTACTGTGAATCTTGTTAGGCACAAGCCACGACCACTACTGGGTTTACATAGTTTGTATTTTATAGTGTTTTATTAGGCATAAAATCACCTGATGTAGAGGATTGGAACCCATCGTTGGGGCTAACTGATAGATTAAGTGATAGCTAGCTATTGAAGTATTCGTGTTAAATATATAGTCTAGCTGCCCGACATTTGAAGCAGTAAAACATGTAATGATAAGTATTAGTGCCAGAATATTTATTGTAAGACAAGTCCAGCCGAATCCAATGCAAGCTGTACTTACCACAAACACCATTTCTCTCATAGTAGCCCGGGGTTTTACACAAGCATAGTTTGCGGGTCGGGTGGCACAGGGCGTTCTCGTCTTCACACACATCTTCATCTGTACAAGCTTCATTAAGTGGAATCGGGGGATCTGTAGGAGAAAGAAATATATACCGATCATGGTCACCATTTTAATCATGGTTAATGCTGTGACTGGGTTGCAGCATTTGACGGAAGTGGTGATTCTTTAGGTATAGTTGACAGTTCCTCATTTGAAAAATGTTAAGCTTCAGATACCGTATTGTTTATAACAAAGCACGCATGGCCACATTGTCAAGGAGGAAACTTCGGTATGTGAATTACTCAGTGACATTTATGCTGTGTATTTAATACAATTTTTATGCACATGAAAAATAATACACTTAAGTAACTGTTAATTTATAGGCTGCCAATTTTGTGTCAGACCTTATACCAGATCAACCACAATTAGGACAGAGATAATGAATCATTCAACACCCTCGGGCTGTCACACGATAAGTACATTGGTCTTTTAACTTCTAAAATAAAATTACTTGCATTAGCTTTTGAAGAGACTTAATTAAGAGTGATTTGTTGGTTATTATTGCGACATATACGAGCGATGGTACTAGTGTAAATGGGGTTCAATTAATCACGAATAAAGCCAATTATATAGTCACTGTCTAGACTTTTTTTCTAAAAGTATTGTAAAACATATTTGAAGCAACGTATCAAGACAATTTTCTCAAATAATCTTATTTGTTAAATCTACAAGTTGAATAGAGGCAGTTCCTCTTATAGTTATTATTGACTGGGGTTTGTTTCTTCTGCAAAGGATTTTTAAAAAATCTACTTTATTAACGTTTTCGGTGCACATCCTATCGCCAATGCCTACCATTAAATTGTCAATTCAAAAACTTCTAGACGATCTTGTACAACCTTGATGTATTTCTCCTAAACTATTGTATATCTAATTTATCAACATTATTCCAAAACATTTTATCATTTTAATCCGTCTTTATGCTTAAAAACCGTATGTCAGAAGAAGGGTGATTGAGGTTGCTTGAGTACAAAAAGAAAGAAAAAAAGCACTAATAAAATGGATAAAATTTTCACATTTTCAATTAATTCTTTATAGCAGAATCGAAGATCAGACAATAGTAATAACTCAAATTATCATAAGACTATTCGCCACTCACTAATGACGATTCTTCAGATTTGTTACTATTCAAAATAATAGAGCAATATATGTGTTAATTTTATTAGTTGAATTGTCATATTCGTTGGATTGTATGTTTGAACAGGGTTCTGGATGCAGCCCAAATTCTTCAAATAAAACTTAGGGTCATTCATTTCTTTTACTTAGTCCATGCTTTAGTGTAGACAGATCCATTTTATTTGGTGACAAATTATCCGCTGCTGTCTGTGAGACTGAATTTGTAGTCTCTCTAAACATGGGTCTTATGGAACACGTATCTAAACATGGGTCTTATGGAACACGTATGTCTTATGGAACGATCACTGGTGCATTTC
>CM032666.1:22308479-22348443 GCA_019095985.1 Streblospio benedicti | reverse complement strand
TGCTTATAAGACATTGATTTATAGTTCATTCTTGAACAAGATCAGATGGGTAAATAACAAAGGTACATGTATGTATGACCAAACCATTAGGCAGATATGACCTCGTAGTAACCTAAGGGGTGTTCGCGTGTAAGGAGCACAGTTTCCTTATATTTATTACTGTTCTGGAAATAACTCAAATTATGCGTAATTACTGTAATCATTTACTGCACGTCCGTGATTTCGGATTTCCAATGAATTTGCTGAGAAAAACGTAAAGAAATTTGCGAAATTAATGTAAGAACTGGTGAGTAATTACAGTATTTTTTCGAAATTTCTGAGTTTTACTAGTCTACTTATTTTAAGGCTAAAATGTACACCATTCCACAGTCAATATAGTAATTACAGCGTTTACAGAAAAAAGTATTTCATTTCTCAGATAACCAGTAATTTGTGGAAATTACGCATATGTGGCGAAACGCGGTCGAGTTCAATGATAGTTTCTGTAAATAGTGTGATCCTATATATGCGAACAGTACACACGTCTTTCAAACAGTCCGCGGTCTCATAAAACTTGTCTGGCGCTGATATCATTAGAAAAAACTACAACAACGCCAATATACTCATATAGAGTGGTCTTATGCAACTAATTTGTTAGACTGCAGTGGCTAGTTAAACCATTGAATTTGGTAATGAGCAAAAGCAGATCATGTATCTCTTTGTCCTATCAAAAGTCAGTGCGTATGTTTCCCGGTATATTTAGCAGACGGTGAACTAAGTGGCGGTCACCGACTCCTCGTTATATGGAAATATTTTCTTTTCATATATAAATATGTACACAAACAACTTCTTTCAAACAATGTCGGTGTTCATTCATGGAACTACGTCAGAGTCACGTGACTGATATGTACGGTGTATATGAAATGATGCTCATTCATAGGAGCGGCACATTTATTGTCACAGCATGGCGTGAGTAAGCTTGTTCTATACGTGAAGCTCAAATCACCATCATAGGCTACTAACTTTGATTTCGGATACAAGAGGAAAAATAAGTGTTAATAAATAAAGGTAGTATTTTCCCCGTCTATATCATGTACACTGTAGTTATTTCACACATTAATAAAATTGCAAATAAATTTAAAGTTTCGGGATCCAATTCTTATTTTGATAAATATGCAAAATATATGTTATAATGCGAAATATAGCAAAATTTGACCTACTTGCTTTATAAAAAGTGTTACATTAACCTATATATTTCAACGAATTTATTACACGAGTTAAGATTATTACCTGAACAACAAGATGTAATTTGTAAAAAAAATAGCAACACTAATAGAGAACATAGATTTTTAGTAAAGGGCTAAAATAATTTCCCTGTGTTTTGTGCACTGCTGCTTTATTCTTCATAGTAGCCTAATAAATACTCATGTACTAAGAAATAGTTGAAACATTTAGATTACTGTTATTTCTCAACAAGACGCTTTGCTCTTCGGGTCATTTTCAGGACACGCGCTTGTACACATACATGTAGACCCCTTATACGTATTTCTCTTTATGGCACATACCTGGTTGAAGGTGAAGTATAAAAAAATCGCAAATGCAAATGAAAATGTGTCACTGTCAGTCGAGTTACAAACCGTCATGTGGTGCTCCTGTTACAATGTCTGGTAACCGATTATTCTATCTCGTCCATAGCTCTAATACTTAATGGCAGTGGTAAAAGATTAGCCTCAAAGTCATTGGGTTCAATGCAGGAAGATAGACCAACACACACCCAAGGATCCCTGTTATATGGAATAAATAAGAAGTATTCAAAAGTATAAATGTTTATTACACGATGCAGAAAACATAGTTTGAAATGGCCATTTTCTTACCAATATTTTTCTTATTATGATACATTTTGTGAACAACAGCTACATGTAGTAGTAACATGCAGTAATGTTCTATCTTTGCAGTGCTATAATCTGAGAACTAAAATTATGAAGTTTGATGAGTGTTTCATACCAATTTTCTATCTAGCCGTGAAACCAATGTTCACAAATATTAATATATTTGAAAATGCTTTCTGAGAAAGTTTACGAGGAATTTTGTTTCATTTTCATGAATTATCAATTCATTGTAGTGATTGTCAGACATTTGATTAAAAACACACTGTTGCCATGATCTTCTGTTTTCGATAATTACAATAATTTTGCAATTGGATAGTATTGTTGATGAATGCAATATTTTAATCTCAGCTTAAGGCACACGTTATGTGTCAAATTGTATATGAGTAATACACAGCGGTACAAGGTATCTGTGAAAATTGAAGCACAAGATTACACAGAAAATAAGATTTTAGTGAACGTCTGAAATAACATGTCATGTCTAAGCCTTTTATTAAGCATTGCTGAGACTACGACCCGAATAAAAACCTATACTTTCTCTACAACAGCTGTCACAAATCTTTGAATATTATAATGCAATTTCGGATCCCATCATCTCTCAGACACAAATGTTTCCAAGGATTATTAGTGTTTTATAAGGTGCTCGTCTGCCGACACCCCAGCATGTTTTCCACACACGTCAAACACAAAGAGAATCAGATGTCAAGTAATCAAATCTTGACATTTCTGATACTCATAGTGACCCCAGCGTGTAGACGATTTTTTTTACCTTGCCGAGACGCTAATAATGCTCAATTTTAAATTGGTGTAGGACCATACATATACGGTGTGATATTGTCTAGTTTAACAACACCGGCAGTAGCAGCAGCAGCAGCAGCAGCAGCAGCAGCAGCAGCAGCAGCAGCAGCAGCAGCAGCAGCAGCAGCAGCGGCGGCGGTGGTGGTAGTGGCGGTGGAGGCAACAGCAAAACGACGACGACGACGACGAGTCTAAACCTCAAATACCCCCGACACCCCATCCCCATTCCACTAGCTGTAATCACATCAAGACAACGTTAAGACTCAAATGTGTGTGTGAGGGGGGGGGTGCGCAAATGTTCGTTGCTCAGACATTCTCGGGACCTTGTCTTGAAAATATCCTTTCCTGGACTTTGGCAAAAGGTTATCCTGTATATAGGACTTTCTACCAAGACAAAACGATCAATGATATTCTTGGAACCATATCTTCGCCATTACATGTCTTTCGCTATTTTCAACCCATAGTCCCAAAGTTTATCTTGACCATGTCGTGACATTGTCTTCCCTTCCCCAGAAAGAAAATGTGACAATCGTAACCCTTTCATGATGTGAGCACCCACCAACGACGTTTTACTGTCAAGATAGGAGATAAGCACTAGTGCGCATACAATATGTTAAACATTACCAATCACTTTATTCTGTCTTCTTTAGTGATCTACGTCAGCATGAGGTGCGGAAGCTCTCGGGCGCTATGCGTGGTCGCCATCCTATTGCCCTCTGTCGTTCTGGGCTACACCGACAGGGTGAGTGCTTATTCTACTGTGCTGCGTTTGTAATGTCTGATAGTCTCGATAGTGGCAGTCGACACATTCGTGGTTTTGTAGTAGTCAATATGCATTATTGTCTAGAATGTATTCATTATTTTCACAAATTGTATTTCATAAAGGAGCACAATTACTGTAACCTAGTATGGGTGTTATTTTATGTAACTAACATTTGTGAAAGATAGCATGGGACTAGCATGCTATTGTCATGTTGATATAATTACTGGACCTCATCTCATTAATTATTTTTCTGCTGGGAGCTTTTACTGTTATATACTACGTTTGCTTTGAATTGGTCAGTAGCTACTCGTAAATTCTAAATCAAGCAACCCATTGAGACTGTGATTCTTGAAGCTCTCAGTGCTCTAATTGTAACCAAACTACATCACGTCAACGAAAGATACGAGAATTGGATGACAATTATTTCTTGTTTCAGGTGTGCGTGTTGGGAGTGCGCAAGCCATTAGATGGGCTGTGTGGTGAGAATTTGTCGTCTGTCTTGGCAATGTTGTGCGGTAGGAATGGCTACAACAGCTTTAGACGAAAACGGGACACAGAAACAACCGACAAAGAGAGTGGTGAGTTCTACATGACCAATACGTCATCAATAACGCTACGCACCAAAGCTATGATAGTGCATATTTTCAATATTGAAGTACGAATAGTTACGTGTTGTAGTGTTGTAGTGTTTCTTTGTATGGGGGGGGGGGGGGGGGCAATGCACATGCAGATGCGGTGACTAATTGTCTAGAATTGCATGCTTGTAGATAAAGACTTGCTACAGTAGGACGCATTTTTGTTGAAAATAGTGAACTTCAGGGCAGTTGTACAAAAGATTTGTCAGTTGACGGCTACGGGCAGGTTTAAAACACAAATATGATTTGTAATACAATCTGCTATCCACTCCAGGGATCAGCATCTGTATGAAGTCTCATTTAGATTTTGCAAAATTTCCTACTGATTATACTAGCTACCAAGGAGAGGATGCTCATCTGATAAGTGTCCTCACGTTTCACTGGAAATCGGTAATAGTCGTAATTACTTCGACTTACTGTGATGACAAGATTCTCTACCGCTGTACTGGTCATTACAGGGGGGTGGGGGTGGGGGTATAAGGAAGTGGGATAAGGGGAAAAGGATAAAAAGAGATAAGGGAAAAGGGCCAAAAAGAGGGATATTAAAGGGATCTCCAATTAGTGGGATAAGGGAAAAAGTCCCAAAACGAGGGATAAGGGAAAAGGGAAAAAATAGGGATAATGGGAAAAGGGACAAAAACGGGAGATATGGGATTTCTAGACCCCTTATACCCCCCATTATAACCAATCAGTCTATCGTACGAGAGAGGCTGCGTGACCCGTATCGTTCAATAACAGCAACCCCCGTAGATGACGGAGCACCGGAATATTAAAGGTGTTTATCGCAATGTATTTGTGTCCATTATATCATTAAATAACACCTATAGTCACGGAGCCTATTATATATATTTTTTTCAGACGATGCCTCTCAAAACGATGCTCATTCGACGAGGGGAAATGTGTCATCGACAGTAAAGAATGATCTCACGACGAAGAACCCTCTCTACCCCAGCATCGACCCCGACATCTTTTTGTCGAGTGCAGATGCTTTGTCCTTCCACAACCCGATGGCAAAGCGCCGCGGATCATGGCTGCGTGCTAGTCACGGGTTCCGGGGTATCGTTTGTGAATGCTGCTATAATAAATGTGACATCATGGAGTTGAACCAGTACTGTGCAGGTGGTCGGAAACAAAGTATCTTCTATAGTTCAAAACTAGATGCTAGTGATGCTATGAAGCATTCTAATTCGCTACTGGCTCAAAAGTCCAGACCGAACCTGTGGCAGTTTAGGAAAAGTCGACGACCTTCGAGGATGGCTGGTTCTTATTGGAATAGATGGTGATGACAAAGATAGTATAAGATGATAAGATTGTTGTTAGATATATGTTGGATAAAACTGTAACTGAGATAACACGGTCTCGCTATTGCAGTAACAGCTATCAGTATGATCAGCATAAATATGTGGTTCCCGTCTCACTTTCATAATGTGCGCTCCCACTGCAAACTTACTAAAATTGTGTTCTCTCATGTGCTCATTTTATCCCCCTCCCAGACATGTTTAAATATATTAATACAATTTGCAAGCGGCCAGGTGTTTCTGATTATTTTCCAATGGTCATACATTGGTACCATAATTTTTTTAGCAACATTTTGATACTTCGTCTGCAAAAGTGTGCTCTTCGACAATAGAAATATGCAATTTTGCCTAAAATGACCACAAAACCCCACATATTTTGGCACAACTGCCATAAATGCCCACATTGACCTTGAAAATCCACATATAAATATTGGGACTACTTCAGTCAGTCTCACTTCGTTGTGAAAATCTCTTGGCATGTATATGCAGGATGAACATTCATAAAACATCGTGTTCTGGAAACGACATGTTCAACTATTTTGGTGATAATCAAGTGTTAGTTATCGGGTGTATGAGAATTCATTTAGAATGATTATTTACTTTCTCTACTGTATTGAAAGTCAGATTTATATCGTTCCGAAGAAGTGGCAGTGCGTCTTCAGCAAAATGTGTTTTGTGGAACTGAAGTATCATCTGACGACGCCGGACAATAAGTCCGACGTAACATCAAACTAGATTCTTTCAATAACAACACCATGTCTTCTCAAGTGTGTTAAGCTGTTTTCAGTGATTGATATGGTTTTATTCTTTCTCTCTCTTTATATATATGTGTTACGTCTGTTCTAGTAATAAAACATATTTATGAGTCTTGACTGTATTCTTAGAATCGCACAACGCATTCACACGAATTTATTGCTTGGCCGCATTCGGATGACATTCAAGCAGAAATAGATATATGTTGAATTGCGAAGCCAAACGATGTGCTATTTTTCTTATGCAAAAGGTCTTACGGAACTAGACACAACATGACGTTTACCAAAAAGCTTCAAAGCAGGATTAAAGCCCGCCTTACACAAAATCAATCGTAGGCGAACCCATGTAACGCATCTACACGTATGTAAAGTGTGTAAAGTCGTCAACTTGAGCGCCTTGAGGCGGCATTGAACAGAGTAAAAATACATGTTGCAACGAGTTGCCGAGCCAAACAAAGTGTTACCTATTCTTGCGAAAGTTACGCGATCCCAAACGCAGCATAACTATTTGTAGTGAACTTTAACCAAACTGTATACCCGTCCAAAAAATTTGATCATTTTCAAACATGCTAAAAATGTCTTGACGAATTCGCCAATTCGCCAGTGCACGTAGAGCTACGTATAGGCGGAATCCGTGAAATGTGTAAGTCAGGCTTCACACAGCAGGTTTTACATATAAGCTTGTGGTACAACACATTCTGACACAAAAGAGTGCCCCAGATACTTTATAAAGCAAACAACCGTTTGTTTGTACATAGGTTGAATAGTACCGGTATACTTTCATATTTTAAACTTTAGTTCTTTTAAGTGTTTTCATATGAAGCAGTTACAAATCTATACTGATAGTTTTATTCAATTGTGTATTTTCCAATTGTTATCTAGCATCACATATTTTGAGTTGACTATATGAAAAGGGTTAAAAAAGAATTATTTTGGAAATAAGACAACCACATGTAAATACAATAGAATTTCATGACCCCTTATAAAACCCTTCAGAAGTGTGATTATGTGAAATCATAAGTACTAATACAGTATGTGTGCGCTCCTTTAGCTTGGACTCTGAGCCAGCCATTGAGGGCGATATCGTATGGGTCCATGACGTCATAGAGTTGAATGTACATCAGTGCCGCAGAGCGACCATGTGCAGAGCCATAATCCAGTTCAACATAATATGCGTAGAGGGATGCCGTTTTGGTATTTCCTTCTCTTGTTTGATAGGTAACCTGCATTGTAAACAGAACACGCATTTCAACTTATGTTTATATATGTAACTGATGTATTATATGGGAATTGTTGATATGTCAATGAAATAATAGTTATAAAGCAGGATATCTACACAACGTACACATTTACCCAGACACAAGAAAATGAGACTACCCTGACTTCTTCACTTATGATCTTACTGGGGTGCATTGTGAAAATGCTTACTTACAGCTTGTTGCAGAAACAATCTAATATCATTAGGACATCTGAACATTTAGTACCTCGAATTCCTGTGTTAGTCCCAGCATATTATAGCCTATGATGACAACGGACATGTTCTGTCGTGAGTGGTAACTGCAGAAGGAGATGATGGGCATGCTGTTCCATTGTGACGACTCCTGCAAGATCTCAGCGGCAAGACTGGACCTGTGGGATTGGGTAGTGCACGTGAAGTCAGCGTCCCACGCAAATGAGATGATCTTCTGAGGGAAGAAACCTGTAATATTGTGGAAGTAGGAAGCAGTGTTAGTTACGAAAGGGGCGAAATGGATATTTGCTTCATATGAAGGTTATGATCAATTAAATACACACCGTTATTAAACAGTACTGTAAACAATCTAATAATATGAAACACAAAGCATCTTTTAATACAGTATAAAGGATACAGCTGTAGCTAGTACCTGCATTGGCTACAGCCCAATCCACTCTTGACTTATCAGCCCGATTGAGTATTTCAGACATTCCAGATCCTGCAGAATCTACAGGGAGACAAGGATCGTTCATCAGGTACTCAAATGCTTCAACGTTAAGCCAAAGGTCGAACCCAGTCTTGTTTTCATGCAACTGATCTCTTATTGCTCCAAATGCCATAAAGAGCTAAAACATATAGTGTCCTAAATACATTGACCTAACCACAAGATCGATAAATTAAATACAATCAAAGGATAACATATCATACCCTTCCCTCGTTGTGATATTTTTCATCAAACTATGGATTTTTAGGGAATAAGATATTAACACATGTAGGCCTATATATAATTGTAAATAAGTGATTTACTTTGTTGACACTTGTTGTAAACTGTTGGTGGAAAGTGACATTTGCCGTCACGTTGGGGTCGATGTATCGCACCACGTCATAGAGCACAGGGTCTCTGTCTGCGATCTTCATTTTCTCCTCCGTGTCCCAATAGTAACAACCCTTCCCTGCACCGCGACCTTCCTAGAAAACACTTAGGTATTCTAATGAGGCAGCAAATATGTTGATTAAAGAACTGATTCATTGATACGTGTATAAAAAGTCTCCCTACACATAAGTCTTTTCTTTTTACTTATACATGTAATGTACTCATTTAATTGCGTCGCTTCAGCAGCTGAAGCGAATGCCTTGTGTTTCGTTTGTTTGTAACTATGTATGTATGTATGTATGTATGTATGTATGTATGTATGTATGTATGTATGTATGTATGTATGTATGTATGTATGTATGTATGTATGTATGTATGTATGTATGTATGTATGTATGTATGTATGTATGTATGTATGTATGTATGTATGTATGTATGTATGTATGTATGTATGTATGTATGTATGTATGTATGTATGTATGTATGTATGTATGTTTGTCTCCGGACAAGCTAGAGCTTTTACGCTTCGCCCTATTTCGTTCAAACTTTACACAACTATTTGGTATGATGTGACACCAAAGTTATTCAATTTTGGGCACTTTGCCAATTAAAGTGTGCTTTCCATAGTGCCATTTTTGGTCCATTTTCAACATTTTCTGAAATTATTTTAATACTATATTCTCTTTTTCGCTGCTTTATTCAGGTCACTACCAACCTGGTGTCAGGAGAATGATTATGTATTTATGTATGTATGTATGTATGTATGTATGTATGTATGTATGTATGTATGTATGTATGTATGTATGTATGTATGTATGTATGTATGTATGTATGTATGTATGTATGTATGTATGTGCGCTTTCTAAACATGGCTAAAGTAAATATCTATTGTCCATGAGTCAACATTAATATAAAACGCTGTGCTCTCTGAGCACTTTTATTCCAATATAACCACTATGCCAATTCGATGGTCATGTTTCGAACATGTATTGAAACTAAAGTGGAAACATAGACAGAAAAATAATTAAAATGGATCCTTTGAAAGGTAAACTCTAATTGGCAAAGTGCCAAAATTGAATACAGTTAATGTTCAGTAGGCATGTAAGCATTGTACAAAGTTTGAATGCTTTCTCAAAAGCATCAACAAAACTATTGCAGAAAATGTTTAAAATGGACCCAAAAATGGCACTATGGAAAGCACACTTTAATTGGCAGAGTGCCCAAAATCGAATCACTTCAGTGTCGCATCATATCAAATAGTTGTGTAAAGTTTGAACGAAATAGGGCGAAGCGTAAAAGCTCTAGCTTGTCCGGAGACAAACATACATACATAGATAGATACATACATACATATATACATACATAGTTACAAACGAACGAAACACAAGGCTTTCGCTTCAGCTGCTGAAGCGACGTAATAAGGTTCAATACACTTTACTACTTATCATCACATTTTTGCTTATATGTATCCTAAATATTATTGCTACTAGCTGTAAATTCAACTAGTTACCGTTTTCATTGATTTTTCATTTCAGTACAAATCAAACTGCATAATTTCATACCTGGACCGCAATCACATCGACAAGCTTGGACATAGCCAACAGTTCAAAACCAGCCACATGTTCTTCCAGCGTATAATGCCCAAAACTTTTGTTTGTTATAATATAAGGAGACAACATAAATTTCTTCTTGACTTCTCTCAATACACTGCCTTAAAATAATAATTGTTACAAAAACATTATATATCAAATGGTCAGAAAATTTGGATTGTACATGATTAAGTAATATTACCAATCACAGACCTAAGTTTTTATACATTGACATGTAGAGAGAATTTTGGACCAGGTCAGTAGCTAGACATGCTTCATCTGCTCCATAATAACCTTCAACAGCATCATAAAGGGTCGCGTTTTGTTGTTTTACCATGGCCTTTTTGTATTTTAAGAAGTGCAGAGTTGTATAATCCGTATTGTTCCACCCGAATCTGTCAGTTAGAATAAATATTAGCGATGTTGTAAATAAAGAAAAATAGAGTTCTTTTGATTTGGGGAATTCTTTTTCTATATCACAAAACCCTATAGACTTGATGAAAGAATCCACTGTGTCAATACTTACAATCAAGTCCGTTAATAACAATATGTCTATGTAAAAAGCAAGATAACTAAAATAATGCATACTTATACTTAAGTTTGTGTACAGTAAGAACTCTCTGTACAAAGCCATAGTACGCTGGCAGGTATTGCTCCCAGATAGTACCACTGGGCATGCGTGGTGCTCCAGGTAGACCAAAGTACACAGAAACTCCTAGTGGCTGGGCGGCACGGAGCAGGAGGTCATGAGGGTCAACTCCAGAAAACATGGTGAATACCACAACTACATGGTCTCCTTTCTGCAGATTACAAGGATTTATTCTGGAAGTAGAAGGTCAATAGCATGTACTCTGTGATATGTGTAGTCATAATTATTGTTCTACCTTAGATTATAAGAAAACTCGAATTTTCATCCATCACGCTATCAATAAAACCAAATAAAAAGATATTACATGCGAACTAAAAAAAAGAAGCAAAAGTTTTGTCAAAATGTTATATTGTATCACGTTTTAGTTATACGATATAGAGGTAATGCGTTATCTAGACCTAAGTCACCACCCACCATCACTGACACTGGCGCATTTGATTTTGACACAACGAGCAAGTGTAGTTTAGGACATAGGTAGACACATTAGTTCGAAATATGAACGGGTTTCTTGTATGTTGTGAACGTATTTATTGGGATTGTAATTGAGTGGAATTATATGGTTGCTCTGCTTTACATGTTGAATCCTACATCCGATTTACCATAAACAAGGGGGTGGACAATAGTCAAGGCCGACTGTGTTTGACTCCCGAAATCTGCGAGATGCACACCACTCTACTCAGTTTGCATAATGCCTCCGACAAGCAGGCTTACTATGTGCTTCTTTGACAGAATGGATATGGAGTCGGACAAGTGACCAGAAGGTCGAGTGTTCCATTTCTAGTCTGATCTGGTTGTGGTTTTTGAGCCAATGCACCCCTAAACAGTGGCACACAGCTCCATGACACCTACACATTAATTTGGGTACAGGTCATTGGGTTGAAAGTGTGTGTGTGTGATTGTAATTGTGTGAGTGATTAGCACAGTGAGATAAAACTCAACACGTGTGCCAATGAACTGGTGTAAAATATAAAATGGTGAGAGTAGGACTTGGGTGAAGACTATAAGCCACCGCGGTTGCATTTACATTTACTAGGCGGGTATGGGGTGTGAGTGTGTGTCTTGAGGAAAGGCAATATTTCTTAAGCTTCCGGCAACTCCTCGATATAGTCTAGGCAGATTTCCAGAAAATGTTAATGGTGGAGGCATTTCATGTTTACGGCTGGCAAATAACTTTTTTAGATGTATTTTTAGGTGCTAAATTGATCTAAGGTGTTTGCCCGGCTCGATTTTCAACCGTTAACCCGTAAACGCGAAAAATTCAAAATGGCCGCCACTGAATCATGAAAAGACACATTTAGCCATATCTTTGGTACTAAACATGGTAGAAACATAAATAAAACATCAATATGTATGTTTTCTGGTACAAGGAATGCATTGAAATCGTGATCAAACCTTAAATATGTCCAGAAATCAAGATAATGACTGCAGTAGTTAAAATTTACCACTATTTACATGCATAATGTTCCGTCCCACCCTCATGCATCATTGGCTTGTGGCATATCAATGATATACATTTGATGCCATTTTTATTGTTTCTATCTGTGATATATGTATTTGTGTGCGATAAAAAAGTCAAATAATGAAAAATATCAGATGTCCACATTTTGTTTATCTTTATATTTTGTGTTAAAAACAGCTAGCAGCACGCAGGTAAGAGACTCCTTGTCATGTGGAATACTGACATCTGTTGCTGTGTGTGTAGCATTTGCAGGCCTCAGTGCATGGTAGGCTGTTTATTTCAGTATCTACACGCCCTACTTAGGCATCCTTTGCAGCATCCATAAGATAAGATTTCTGCACAGTCTTTTGGGATGGGTGGCAGGGAGAGTAGACGTGGTTATAATTGACCATTTTTGCAATAACCATCAATTTCGGTAGTTGTGGGAAGAATTGGTGATGTTTTGTGGGATTGTATCCACACACTTGTTTGATAATGACTCCTCATTATGTGGAAATGTGCTGCACCTGAAGTTGGAGGTAAGGCTTCCTGTGGTCATCCCATGCAGAACAGTTTCATTCTTGCTCCATCACATGTTTCCGCTTCCGGTACACAGTATATCTGGAAGATAAACTTCTCTGCAGATTTTGATATGTCATCAGTCAACTGGCCCCTTCCCAGTTGGCACAAATTTTCGTGGTGCTCCTGAAACACACGCCATGCCGTCTTCTTGCTGTGACCACTAAATTGAGACACAGTGTCACATCCAGTGATTGCGTGATACGTGAGTATTGATGATACTTGCTCATTGGGTAGCTGACGATGAATATCATGTACTGGGATATATTTTGGATGTTTTGATGTGCCAGCTTTCATAAGCAACTTTGAACATCCCATTTTGTCAAAGTGAGAGAACACTAGCACAAGTACATCAGTATCCCGTACTGACACAAACATCGGCTCCAAATGAGCATGGATACAATGTAAAATAATACGTGTATCAGCTTCCTCATGATCAGCCTCAAGCAAGGATAAATTGAGCGATGTGTCCAATGACTAAACAATTGTAGAGTCTGTGAAGCCTCCACCAACAAGGCTGCACCCATTTTGTATATAGCTTCAACAAATGCCTCAGCGTATTGCCCAAACGTATCCCAGATGCCATCAATGACATAATACCAGCGCTGAACATAGGAATGGCTGGAGGACCACATTATTTGAACATCACAACTGAATGGTTCACACAATCAATGGCTGAATGCCCATCAGCAAAGAAAGCCCAATGAAAGACCTGGTATTCATAATGACAAGATGTACTCAGGAACCAATGCCTTTTGACATTATTCAATCAGAAAACTAGCACAGTCAATCCAGAGCAAACATCAGTGGGGTACCTACCTATAATACAAACTCCTCCACACGATATTGACACACTTAACACTGTTGTGAGTAGGGTGTTGCATATAGCTCGATCATTGAAACGGAATCATGTAGTTCTGACAGTGGATGAGGGCCTTTGACAAGTTGATGGATGAGTGGCCTTTGATCAATACAAAATATTTACCTTGCCAATCAGTGGCACACTGCATGGAAGAATCTGGACATTGTCTTATAACCTGAGAACCCTGATACCATCGCACACTAAACAGATGTTCCATGTAACCGTGGACGAAACGATGATACATGACACAATGCCAAAGGATGCAGGACCAAAGATGATGATCGACATGAAGGAAGATTTAGATGGATTTGCCAGTGAACCAAATTTGTTTAAAAAGCTGTTTGTTGAAAAATTGTATATGGATTCACAAGGTGCATTTGCTTCCCTATACAGAGTTGTACAGGACTTCAAAAGAGAAACAAAGCACGATAAAGATAGACAAAAACATCTTACAACGGCTCATCACAGCTTACAGGGCTGGTCGGTTGACTTGAGCAAAATCTTAACGCATGAGCTGATGTCTGAGGCCACAATTTGCTGCACACTGCAGTATACAAACTGTTCTATTAGATGGTGGACCAAGTTGTTTGCTGATTGATGGTCAGGTGCTGGTGATGGCTTTGAAAACCCAAAACATAAGCACGATTGGTTTTGCAGAGGCTTTTGCTGAAGCGGTATACAAAATGGGTGCAGCTTTTCAGAGGATTGATGTTACATTTGACTGCTACAGATCACAATCAATCAAAGCAGGAACAAGAACAAAGGGCAAGAAAGGCAAAAGGCCAGTTCGGCAAAAAATAGAAGGTGCATCAGTTACACTGCCAACAGACTAGTCTAATTTTTTTAGACTTGATAACAAGGCAGATCTTGCAGTATTACTGTCAAACCATCTTGTCAATAATAGCCCCAGTGGTAAAACATTGGTTGTTGGTGGAGGCTTCACAGACTCTACAATTGTTTAGTCATCGGACACATCGCTCGATTTATCCATGCTTGAGGCTGGTCATGAGGAAGCTGATCCATGTATTATTTCACATTTTTTCCATGCTCATATGGAGTCGATGGTTGTGTCAGTACGGGATACTGATGTACTTGTGCTGCTGCTCTATCACTATGACAAAATGGGATGTTCAAAGTTGCTTATGAAAGCTGGCACATCAAAACATCCAAAATATATCCCAGTAAATAATTTTCGTCGTCAGCTACCCAATGAGCAAGTATCATCAATACTCACCTATCACGCAATCACTGGATGCGACACTGTGTCTCAATTCAGTGGTCACAGCAAGAAGACGGCATGGCATGTGTTTCAGGAGCACCATGAAAATTTGTGCCAACTGGGAAGGGGCCAGTTGAATGACGACATATTAAAATCTGCAGAGAAGTTTAGCTGCCAGATATACAGTGTACCGGAAGCGGAAACATGTGATGGAGCAAGAATGAAACTGTTCTGCATGGGATGACCACAGGAAGCCTTACCTCCAACTTCAGACGCAGCATGTTTCCACATAATGAGAAGTCATTATCAAGCAAGTGTTGGGATACAAGCTCACAAAACATCACCAATTCTTTCCACAACTACCGAAATGGGTTGGTATTGCAAAAATGGTCAATTATTACCACGTCTACTCTCTCCCTTCCGCCCATCCCAAAAGCCTGTGAAGAAATCTTATCTTGTGGATGCTGCAAAGGATGCCTAAGTAAGGCGAGTAGCTGCAGAAAAAACAGCCTACCATGCATTGAGGCCTGCAAATGTTACACATACGGCAACAGATGTCAGCGTTCCACACGAAAAGGAGTCTTACCTGCGTGCTACTAGCTGTTTTTAACACAAAATATAAAGATAAAGAGCCACATGTGGACATTTGATTTTTTTCATTATTTGACTTTTTTATCACACTCAAATATATATATCACAGATAGAAACAATAAAAATGGCATCAAATGTATATCATTGATATGCCACAAGCCAATGATGCATGATGGTGGGACGGAACATTATGCATGTAAATAGTGGTAAATTTTAAATTATGCAGTCATTATCTTGATTTCTGGACATATTTAAGGTTCGATCATGATCTCAATGCATTCCTTGTGCCAAGAAACATACATTTTGATATTTTATTTATGTTTCTACCATGTTTAGTACCAAAGATATGGCTAAATGTGACTTTTCATGATTCGGTGGCGGCCATTTTGAATTTTTCGCGTTTACGGGTTAACGGTTGAAAATCGGGCAAACAGCCGGCAAACACCTAAAAAGTTATTTTAGCCGTAATCATGAAATTTAGCACCTAAAAATACATCTAAAAAGTTGTCTTGCCAGTAGTGAAACATGAATATGGGTTCCTGACACATACACTTCTTAATGTTATTTGCACATTTTACACGCACTCACCCATAAGTGTCGTTCACTGGTAATACCAGTCTATAATACACCCTTGAACTGACGATCCTGCGCTCAAACCGGTTACAGATCATAATATTGAAGTTGAAGTCCTCCTCGTATGTGTAAGTGGCCATGTGGTCGATGACAAAGCCGGCTTCCGTCAGATCACGTACGGCTTCTGTGACACAGTGGTCGTGGCCTAAAGGATTATTGCATAATGTGTAGCTTAACATGAGGGCCCCACATAGCCTCTTTTGTCGAGGTGAGATAAATGTGCAACAGATTTGAAGGCTATACAAGATTTTCTCACCTTAAAGCAAATAAATGGTAGAGCTTACCCCTTGGTTTGTCATAGTTGCTACACCAGTGGAAGTCCGGGTCCGTTTTGATATCAAATGGAGTCCTCATAACTAAAGAGGGGGCCCTCAGAATGACAGTGTCTCCGCCTGTAAGAGGACATTGCATGATATTGGAGACATCTAAAGGTTTACTTGTCACAATGATTTTGCATTGCACCATCATCGTGATCATCATAACTGCAAGCGTGGGTATATTTATGTTGAATATCTCCCTCTTCTAGTCCCCCCCCCCATTTTTTAAACTTTAAACCAATACATCCAACGACTTGTTTTTTTTAGCACAGTTCACCTGAAACTTCTGATTACGTCACACGATCTTCGTCAACTGGGCCTATACTAATCCATCATGTGCCGTGAACATGCGTGAGAATATCACGTCCGCCGTCTCGGACAAACCTTAACAAATACACGGGGAGCATGGAAACTGGTGAACTTCCGTAATAAATAACCTGTGCTGGCGAAGTGCGTGTGATTCATCCAAGATCAAAGAGCTTATGGTGAACTTTAGCAAAATTCCTTCCAAATACATGTACTAGTCTCACAATACTCAACTGTCATAGAACTTGAGGAAATATGAGCCAAATAAGTGAGATACATCGCTGCAAAATAGAACATTTATGTTACCTATACTTGTAAAATTTGTGAGTGTTTTGTTCCAATCCTCAAGCGAGAACCTGTCCTTGAACCATGCGCCGCTGATTGGGTAGAGCCCATTACTGCCTTCCCCACGGATCGTCGGCTTGCTCAATCCAGGAATGAAAGTATTTCTCTGGAAGTAATCGCCATAGTATGTAGCTGCTATATTTTACCATACAATCTAATATAAACATGAGCACATAGTTTACCAAACTTTTTACTTACTTGATTTGATGCAAAGCTGATCGTGCAATTGAGGCATAGAAAGACAGAGAACACAATACAAGATGATGCATTCATTTTGTTTAGATTCGAACACCTGGACATTGTCACACGTGAAAAGATGTATACAAAACTAGCACCATTATCAAAACCACAGCTGCATGTGCATATTTAGAAGTGCGTCGTAGTAATATGGACCTTACTTTTTGTACTATTACGACTCTTATCACAGTGAGATGTTCCGCCCACAACTTCAAACCGTTGTGGCGAGACATATAATGGCCGTTCGGCATTACACATACACCAGTCCATTTCTATTCCATTTAATGAATACTTTATTCTTAAATATGAAGACATGGTTTATTCTAATGTTATTATGTGTATGTTTATTGGATACATGTCAGGGCATACTGATAGGAGGACGTTATGTAAGAAGCCCTTACTTCTACCAGTTAGTTTGATGGTATCAAAATAATAGATGGATCAACATTATTTTTTCTTTTCAGGTAATAGTCATTTCTTACTGTGTGGCCTAAAATGGCACGCCCATTTCAATATTTGTTCCTTGTGATATCACGCAGGGAAACCCATACATTCCTGGAGAAAGTGAATCCATAGTAAGGGGCAGGAGGCAAAGTGACCAGTTATACCCTATATCTGGAGCTTGGTTTAGAGACAGGTTCAGCATCGATGAGTGGAATGCTACTTTGAGGGATTTCAAGAAAATAGGTGGGTGCTTGGAATATTTTTTTTAAAAAAAGGGTTATGTAACCCAATCCATTCTAAAATGCTGTCCAGGAAAACAGATCGTTCGATAGATAAATAAAGAGAGGTAGAAAAGGGAATAGATGATTTATTTGATGGATCATTGTAATACATTCAAAATATTAGAATAGAGGCAGCTCCCAGTCAATAGATAATCATAATTTTTCGAAGTCCATTATTAGTTATACCGGTAGTGTATTACGATTTTTTACTTACAAATAAGATCAGACTTCTTCATCACGGTTGGTTAGAACAACTTAGTTCTACGTACTACTTATTGTTTACTCTACATTGCATCTAGATTGCAACAAATGCATGCTTTATGTATATCAGAGCTCGTATCTACAGGTATATGTGTATTGGACTTGGGGTAGTATCATATTTTATTAATGTTATTGTTCGATGATTCTTTCTCCATAAACTGAAGGGATTCGAACCGTTTATCCATTTTACCATGTGCAGAGGGTATAGTCTGGATCTTTGCAGATGCAGTGACTATCCATATTAACACTTATTATCTGGAGTTCATCTACGCTGATGAAACTGCAGGAACTTGCATCGATTGGATCTTCACGTGTCGTGCAAATAATGCGAGTTTCAACTTGTGTAATTTCACACGTATTTCTCAAACATTCTGGCCACCAAGCGTAGCATTTAGCAAATCTGAAACACAATATGACCAACACAATTACACGTGAAAAGAACCATATGTAGATTTAACAGGCATCCAAGGTTTCGGAGAGACACCACGAGATCCATTGGTAGCCCCCTCTCCCTTTCTGAAACCCTTGATCAGCTAGTGACAACACTAAATACTCGCGGTTAATGTAGATTTATCCCCCTTATCGTCGTATGGATTTGAAAGTGTTGTTAAATAAAATAATCCACGTACGTGTCACACGTGACGCTATAAGCCATTTGTGATAGTAGGTGACCTCCTTGGACAAATTGGAGAACCTTCCATCCAGGCGGACACAAATTATTGTCCGTAAGGGGGATGGGTTTTCGGTAACTGAAACCCGGAGAGCTTGAGTTTAAAAAAAAATGTCACATGATCGTTATGCTTACAGATTCTATATTTCTATCTTTATATGATATATATCACACTATGAGGATATCTAATGATATTTTTATTTTATTTCGTATACGTGCATGAGCGCCGGTAGAGTGGAAGCTATCAGACATAGAACTCCATATCTTAAAACATGTGCCTTTGGGTACACTGTCATCTTCACCAATGCGGGGCAAGGTACACATATCATTTGACAAATATGATATAAATTATGACAGCTTACTGTGGTAATATGGTACACAGTGTGCATTGTGTATTACTGAAAGTGTCATAATATAAGACAGGCACCGCCCGGTATAAGTTATCATGTATGTATTGAAAAAAATATTATACTTCATGTTTGAGAGGTGAAATTCCACTTTTTTTACCTTGTGCAGCATTTGTCAGAATCACTCTGATATGTTTGCCCTGAAATGATATTGATGCCATAAGTTTTGGGGGTCAAGGAATCCCACAGTACAAATTAAAATGTAAAAGATTTAGAGGAAAAGTCAATAATTCAAGATGGCTGCCAATATGACGACCAAAATCGTTGTTTTTTTTACCAAAACGGCTTTAACTTTTAAAGTAGGCTACATAGAAATATGAAATTGGTGTCTAAATATAGGTTTGTGGGGTCAAGGAATCATCTAGTAATAACAAAATACACATAACCTTAACATGTGGATCATCAACTCAAAACTTATGGGCATGCAAAATCATATAATCTGGTATTTTATTTCACAGTTATTTTTACACTAATCATGACATTCTGCATAAATGTTGATATCGCAAATTTGATTTTTATATCTTACTACAATGCATTTAAAGTTTTACACAGCTTTGTGACATAGTAAGACACAGTCAACAGTTTCTAATATTTGCTAGAAGTTTAAAGTATCTATTTTTTCTACATCTTGAATTGGTTACATTCGAAATGGGACATGCAGAACAACATTTGGATTTTACAGTCTTTTTTAACTGCTTGACATTTGCAGAATGTGCAACATAGAACACCCTACTTTCTTCAAATGCAATTTGTTGTTACACATTTATCATAATTGCAATTTGAAACTAAGTCTTCTGATACCAACACCCTAGGATTACACAGCAGTAACAAGTCATTTTCCTTGTAGCAGCCAAAATCGGTAGGGTCAAGTCTTTGCTGGGAAGACAGTTAACTTGAATATGTGTTCCATAAAATGCCCGTAGTATGTGTTCTTTTGCAGCTTGACTAGTTGGTGGCAATTCATCCAAGGCTTTCTTACTATGGTGGTAGAGGTGGTTTCAGTGGTCTACCGGGCTTGAGCACTTGAACCAAGTACTCTTCTGCAAGATTCAGATCAATATCATTTGGATCCTGTCCAAACTCACTGAGGTAATGATCTGGGCTCACTTTAAGAGCTGTTTGTTTGGTGCCAAACTTGCTTGTGGTATCACAGCTGGTAGAACCTTACACATGATTGGGCCCATAATGGCCCCAATCCTGTGCACTGCAATATATCTTGTGGTATCTCCAATACCACCCCTCATCCATACCTCTCTCAGACCATGCACTTGAACAAACCCCAGTAATGCAACAATAAAACCAAGACGTCTGTATCATTAGAAAGAACAACAAGTCTTCTTGCTCCAAATTTTACTGCATCTACAGCATGTGGGATGAGTCTCTGATCAGCGTCTTCAAGTTCTACCTCTAGACGAGGCTCTCTGATTGACAGAGATCCACCAGCAGGCAATAATAGGCATTCTGTTGTGTCAGTTTCCCCAGGAATGCCAGTTCCACTGAGTATCACTTGCTTTCCAGGAAACTTGTCATGAGCACATTGGATTATAGTGAATCTTAACAAATCCTGCAGTTTTGATTTATTGTTTGCAGAAGCCCAAAATGAATCCATTTCTGCTGGAAGTGGAGTGTCAATGCACAGGGTGTTGATGTCAATTGGTGTAGTGTCACATCTTCTGATACGTTCGCTGTCTTTGACAGACCCACCAATGTAGGTGTCAAATACGAAATATATCCTACTTGCTTGTGAACAAAGACCCTTTACCATTGCAAGAAAACTATCAGACATATCACCAAAAGTCTTGAGATTAGTGATGGGCACACGTCGAGCTTGAGCCATCACATCTTCAAGGTAAGCTGTAATTTCCTGTGTCCACTGATCCTTGGCTACCCAGTCTTGTAATGTGAGCTTTGCTTCCAAAGTTTTGCACAAGTCACTTTTTACTGGCCTTGTCATTAGCCCATCTTTATCAAAAAGATAAGTTGTGCTCACTAGATCATACTGAAACAGACGTTTAATATCATATCCTCTGACACGAGCTATATCTTAGACTTTCTGCCCTTCTGCTAGCTCCTTCTTATCTTTCATCTTTATCTCTGCTGGCTTCTTTCATCGATCTGATGCTCAGGAATGTTTTCAAGTTTTGGCGGTGAATAGTTGTAGACAATCGCTTCTCTTTTATTTGTTATGAATCTCTCTCTGCGAAAAATTTCATACAGCTCTCGTCCTTTCGTGTCAATGTTCAGCAAATCCTTGCGAATCTCATCTGCCATCACCTCCTGAGTAACTATGTTGTGGACCTTCTGTTCAGAACCAGCCAATACATGAATTGGGTTTTTTTGCTCTTAACATATGTCAGCATTCTCCAATCTTGACTTCAGATGAAGTTTCCAGATTAGTAAACTCATGGTTTACAATTAAGTCTGTGTTTAGAGCTGATACACCACTCACTTCTCTGTGTAGGTTCGTTACAGCCATCATTTCATGGAATATTAATTCCCACTGAGCAACGTACTGTTTTCTTTTGGTAATCCCAATAATTCCAGCACTACTTTTCTGGGATCGATTAACTGTTTGTTCCAAGCACATGTCTGCACCAATGGCATTAAAATGCCCTGTTGTGCTCTTTACTACAAATTTTACTGCCATGAAACTCATGTGCACTTCAGGGGCAGTTTCAGGAAGTTTACGCATTTCCTCAAAGTACACAGAACACCATCTCAGGTAATTTGTTCTGTCACATACTGCAAAGAGTGGAGGGACTCTCTGTACACTGTGGAGATGCAACTGCCAGTTACCTTCTATCTGCGCGGACCAAATCTTCAACAAAGAAACCATCTGTGTAAACTTTAGCCTGTGTGGCAAAAAAGGTTTCAAAGTCACCGATCATTCTTGGTGATGACTTGATGAATAATTCAAGATGTTCCTTGCTCTTCAGTCTGTCTTTGGCAGACACAGCAGATTTGAGAGCGGCAAGAGAGGACATATTCTCTCTGTATGTATCCAATCCATTGCACTTAAAAACTCTGACCACATTAGTCTTTCAAAACACTCAGCAAGCAGTAGCATTCCTTCTTAGGAACGCTCATAGTCAGTTCCTGTAATCATTGCATTGACAACCTTCTTAACCAAAATGGTCTCTGCACCACTTCCATTGATGTATTTTCCAATGCACCCCAAGGCAACCTTTATCATGTGGAAAGATCCAATACAGAGCACAATGTTTGCAAACTCATCACGTTTATATCAATAGGATTTCACGTGTTACATGGTACACTCCTTCGTCACAGGCTATATCCATGTGTGACTGTTTCAGTTGTTTTAATACATCTTGAAAGTTTTTCAGTGCAGTGTACACAATAGAGTATTCAGTTACTGGATGGGGAATCACTGGCAGAAAAACAATAGTCCTTTCGGGGAGTTCCTCATCAGTTATCACAGAATTAAATGCAGACCAAGATGCATTATCAATGTTGAGATGCCAGGTTAATTGATTTTGCATGACCATAAGCTTTGAGTTATGATCCACATGTTAAGGTTATGTGTATTTTGTGATTACTGGAAGATTTCTTGACCCCACAAACCTATATTTAGACACCATTGTTATATTTCTGTGTCGCCTACTTTAAAAGTTAAAGCCGTTTTGGTAAAAAAACAACGATTTTGGTGGTCATATTGGCAGCCATCTTGAATTACTGACTTTTCCTCTAAATCTTTTACATTTTAATTTGTACTGTGGGATTCCTTGACCCCCAAAACTTATGTTTTGACACCAATATCAGCCTCCTACCTACTAAAATGCCAAAGTTAGATGAGATTATGTAAATGTGACCATATTGGCGGCCATCTTGGATTTTCTACCTTGCTGCCCGGGTATGAAATGTCTACCCTCATTTTTTTTCAACCTTAGATGGTCCCCTATCATAATCTGAAGAGTAACTTAGGGCACCAAAAATGTATGCTCAGACCCCCTTATCTTCATGCATCTTTAGTGTCATAATATGTTTGCGATTATAATTGACCCGGTGTATGTTCTCCTTTAATTAGCAATTAATTCATAATAATTAAATTGTATGGTAGAAATATTAAATTGTTCTAAAACATAACGCGGTATCGTGAGTAACCATCCCAAAGTATACTCTAATATACTACATTGACACACTTTTATATATTATATTTAAATGTCCACTTGAGAACTAAATTAAAATCACTAACGTTTGTGTCGCGAACTGTCAAGTTGCTTTTCGCTGTAAAATGGAAACAGCTTCAGCACGTCCGATGGATTGAGTTCTCCTCGTGTGCAAGTTTGCGGCTTGGTGGTATCCGGTAAAGTAGATGTTTGGCCAATCTTGTTACGCATCGCAATAAAAATTCATTCAAAATATCAACATGCATATACATATATATGAATGTATTACGTACATGTATTATGCTGCATATAATAACCTTTTACGACACATATCTTTAAAAAGTTAATTATGTAACAGCGAGAACCACAATCGAGAATTACATGTAAATATATGGATTTATGACACGTATTAACTGTATTTGATGTTATGAAAAAATATAATAACCTTGGCTTGATATCCGAGGCAAAAATACGAACTCAAAATGATGAATACAACCCAGCGGGACTTGATGTGTGCCATAGTTACTCCCAACGCCAAAGTAGCAAACCTTGACTTCTTATTCAGCAAAAACACCACGACCAAAGATTAGTCAACACTGATTGTTTAATCCCCTAGACTACTAATCCCTCAAAGCAAAAAGCCACTGTGCTCACGACGGACACTATCAGACGTATACATTGTTTTAGTTTATAGAATTCTTCACGGGCCTCCCTGTAGAATGTCTTGTGTGTTAGACATTGGCTTAGACAATTAAGTAACTGTTCCACGTTCTCTATCTTAAGAGATGCATCTTCTGCTTGGCGGCTTCCACCATTGTTTCAGCATAGGCACCTGCCCAAATGTATGTGGTGTTAAGTTTTATGGAATCACTGTCTTTTGCCATTGGACCATTTATGATTCGCTCTACCTCTTTCCTCCATAATCTAAATTGTTGGTACGCATCATTAGCTGACCAGTTTACTTTAGTTTGGGGCACATATCTATTGCAGTCTGCCATTTCTGTACTGAACTTTAATTTACTAGATAAAATAAGTTCTTATGAACTTCTATATTGCTTTTCAGAGAAAGTGTACCTGTACTTCATGGTATGATATGCATTACATTATAGTCTGCACAAACATTGCAACATGTAACATTGCAACATACATAAGATTTAAAAAATCAGCTTAACGCCTCGTCGGTCTATTATACACTGCACATATATTCAGGGCTCCAAAAGCTACATATTCAATATGTTGAATTATTGATCCCTTAATAGATAAGGATGCATTTAACGGATCATGTCTGTGTAGACGCGCACGCCAGTCAGCAATTTTTGCGATGAATGGGAGACGCCGTCTTTTATAAATGTGAACGGTGGTGTATTATGTTCACTTCCTTGTTTTGCGGATAGCAACAATAACCGCGTGCACCAGTAAACACTGGTGAGATATTCTAAACCCATACTGCTGTTCCGCCTGGAATGTCTACGTCAAGCTGTAACAATAAAGGCATAAAACATGCATATACAATGTCTGCGCACCAAGGGGTAAATGCACTAAAGGGCAGTGACGGCGAGTAAATAATCTATAACCGCTGCTGCCTGCCCTGTTGCTCAATCAGATATACACTTCTCACTAGCGATTTTAACAATGCTTACTTAATTTCCAGGTGGAGATACCGTCATCCTGCGAGCCTCGCCTATAATTGTGCGAACTCCTGCTGACATTAAAACAGATCCAGATTTTGTCTGGTGTGGCAGTTATAACAGCAGTACTGGTAAGTTTGTTAATTGTAGTCGTAACTTTATAAGTACCAAATTTCAAGGAAAAAGACAAACACCATTTTCATGTCGTTCGAAGTCATGCATTTATATTGGTGGTGTTGTCTACAATGACTGTCAATAAACATTTTTAACAATTGGCACTGACAAACTATGAAAACATATTCTTCACAAAAGTATACCAAACTCCACCCCACCCCACCCTCCTGAATATCACACGACCCGCATCTTGATAAATCTTGTATTGAAAATCTAACCAGGAGTGAACAAACCTCATTGTGTGACGGAAGCTGTTGAAGAAATTGGGGCTGCTGGTTTTGTACTGGATGGCATTGCCACATACAAGTATGAAGAAGATCTGGATCCTAGTATCATACTGTGCAACAAGTATGAAAAACGCATTGACAGCTCCAGGGTGTACTACAGATTACTTTTACCAACAAACGGACCAACGTACGGAATCTATTTATTACCTACATACGTACTAGTATAATTGTCGTTGTTTCGTGGCACAGTGCTTTAATGCAACAAAGAACATGTTTTGTTTTCCCTCAAAAGATACAATGGTTACCTTGAGCGTGTATTTGTGTTGGTTAACACGCTTTTTCATTTGACATTACTGATGTTTTACCCATTATATTTCATGATTTTACTTCCAGAAGCAACCCATGTCAGCTAGTGAAAGGAGACCATGTAGTTGTGGTATTCACCATGTTTTCTGGAGTTGACCCTCATGACCTCCTGCTCCGTGCCGCCCAGCCACTAGGAGTTTCTGTGTACTTTGGTCTACCTGGAGCACCACGCATGCCCAGTGGTACTATCTGGGAGCAATACCTGCCAGCGTACTATGGCTTTGTACAGAGAGTAGCTAATGCACACAGAATCAAGTAAAACATAAGTTTCAATAGTATCATTATTCATGTTTATGATATGTATCAAGAGTGAACACATAAGACATTGCACCTTCGAAATAAACATTCAAACTTAATATCTGGCTCAATAGGTACTCAAAAACAGCATTGTCTCGACGAGGTAACAACAATGAATTAATCAGAAAAAATGGATTGAAAAATGGGGTTCATCATATGTCCCAAGCATCTGCTATTCCAATGTTCGACACGGTTGAGGGTTATTATTCAACAGATGAAGCCAGCTTGCCTAAAGATTTGACAAACAGAAACAGTTCAACTTTTCAATTCACCAATTTCTATAACAATCTCGGTAAACATTTTTATTCAAATATCCCCTGTCTTAAATAATAATATGCAATGATATTAGAGATAGTATTATATTATTTCTAATCAAATTGCCATTTTAAAATCCAACATTCCAAATGTATTGATTTTCATCATAAGGAAAAATTGTAAGAATGGTAGGAAAAAAGTTCATGGTCTCTCCTTACATCTTGACCAACAAGCATTTTGGTATGTACACACTAGAAGATCACGTGACAGGATTTGAAGCATTAGCTGTTCAGGCCGTGGACATCATTGCGGTACAGGTAAGAATATTATAAATGTCATTGATTTTTAATACCGTTGCAAAATCTTAATATAGTCAATGCATGGCCCAGGCAACAATATTAATATAATCAAAATAACCAAATTTCAACCTTTTCTCTCTCGAGCTGCGAGACTAGCATTCAAGTCCCACAACATTGAAGTCCTGAGATCAAGTTCTACGAAGGCCACTTGATGTACTCAAATGGGAGTATAGGCTTCAACTATGTCTATCATAGTTGAGCTACTTGCATGATTGAATATGCTAAAGAGAGACAGAGAGAGAGAATGTTGAAAATGATTTCGCAAACATTGGAATACACACATAAATATGAAATAGCCAAGATAGCTTGATAATTATAATACTGCTAATGTTTTCCGATGATGTATGTACCGGGTACATTTGTCTCAGTTCAGAAAAACAAACTGTGCTATGTGTGTTACACATGGCATATTTTCTATATACATTTGTGTATGTATATGTAAACATAACAATGCATATGTTGCTACTTTCAATGCTTTCAATGTGATGCATATATTGCAGGAAGGTCGCGGAGCAGGGAAGGGTTGTTACTATTGGGACACGGAGGAGAAAATGAAGATCGCAGACAGAGACCCTGTGCTCTATGACGTGGTGCGATACATCGACCCCAACGTGACGGCCAATGTCACTTTCAAAGGAAAGTTTACAACAAGTATAAATAAGGTAATTGCACTACATTGCACACTTTTATCAGTCCTTTTTAAGGGAAATTCTATTAGTATGATTCATTAATTTAGTTAAAATAGGCGGTCTCTATGGTTTTGTAGCTTCTAATGCTTACATTTGTGTTCAGCTTTTTCAAGCTCTGTCAGAAAAACGCGATGACTTACAAAACAGTCAAAAGGCAAAATTTGACCTATGGCTGAACGTTGAAGCATTTGAGTATCTGCGAGACGATCCTTGTCTCCCTGTGGATTCTGCAGGATCTGGAATGGCAGAAATCCTCAACAGAGCAGCGTATTCCCGGCTAGACTGGGCTATAGTCAACGCTGGTTTGTTTGTTACTGTTAGGTCAATATAATATATTTAGTAATTGTATTGATATAATACATATTGGTACAAATAATGACTGGCACAAATAAATAATTATAACCCACCAATGTTATATTTCATCCTGCTTTTGCAGTGATACCTTTAGGATTGATTGCACACTGATGCTACTGTGAATTTGCAGGTTTCTTTCCACAAAAGATAATATCCTTCGCATGGGATAGTGATTTCACCTGCACAACCAAACAGTACAACAGGTACATAGCGATGGTTTTACTTACTATGTATAGCAATTAAGATGGAAACCTGTTCCTCATACCAAGAGAAAAATCTAAATGTGCTCATAAGTTTGGTAAAACATGCTATGTAATGGACTAGAGAACGTAGAATGTTGGAATACATTTTTCAGGAAATCAAATATAAAACTATTTTTAGACTATATTTAACATCAATCCAGAAATGTTAGGGGCTGGAAACCTCTATTTTGTCTGCGGAAAAATGTTGCTCCATGAAGTCTAGCAAAATTTGATTGACATTTCATGACACTCATCAGAACCTCACATCACTGATCCCAATTGCCAACGAACTGATCCTCGGTCTCTCCACTGTAGATTTATAGTACAAACCCGTGTTTTCTCCAGGAGTCTGCTGGCTGACATCTCTTCCATGCAGCGCCCTCTCATCGCCAACTGCAGCTTTCACTCAGCCTTCAACATGTCCATCGTGGTCATTGGCTTCAGTCTCACATCTTTCAATGTGGGTTTTGCTTTACAATTTCAAAACGTAGTCACCAATAATTGAATTTATATACTCGTTTAATATTTTGAATATGCTTAGCATAATGTGTTTATTATTTAAGTTCAGCATAAATGGATCAAAATGCGAGAAAATGTGCAGTCCTTTCAAATGCCTGTGATGACTACGGTGGTCGAGCGGAACCGTCTTGCCATCTCTCAGTTTCGTCCAGAGACAGCAAGATGACGAGATTTTTCTGAGGGGGTGGGTGTGACTTATCGCCATCTCGCCAAAAAAGAGATAAACAAAGCCAAACACAAACAAATGAAATATTCATTTCACCCTCTTGCTATCTTGTTTAGGTGTGTACACAATATAAAACCTTGATTCCGATTGCAATATAAATCAATGAACAGTAAGGGTGATACTTATAAGTATCCGGATAAGTGGGATGAATTACTTTTAGAAATAAAATCAAAATTTGCAATATGTATGAAGCATTTTGATGAATTGTTCAGACAACAGAGATTTTCATGTGTAAGCCGTCAATGTAAAAGAACTATTTTACGGAAATTATATTAGGGAAAGTTTATTTTCCAAGAGACCACGAGATCTCCATACCACGGGACGGTCCCGCTCGGCCACCATTGATAAGAATTAACGCTCACTGCAGTATTCCCTGTTATCTATTTCTGAATGGTCCGTAAGTATATAAGGTCCCTAATGATGACACATTTTGTAATCTTTTGCTAGGTGACTTATCCCACTAGAGAGGGCGGCTATGCCAGCTACGACCAGAACGGTTACTACTTTGAAATGGACTGGGGTATTGCTAACAACCGTGCACCCTCCATGTACTACACTCAACTCTGGGATGCTGTTAATATTATTGACATACCAAGAGCAGGAGTCGTCAGGGTACAAGCCACAGGGACAGACACATACTGCATATTTAGCTACGACTATTCATAAAAATAGACATATAGACTGGTCGGAAATCTTGAAAAGAGGCCCCATCAAGTAAAGTTGATGCAGGACCAATATTTACCAATTTGTGGTTTCCATGGTTACAAAATAAGCAATTGTAAATTTAATAAGAAATATTTCTAAACCGCAATATTTTTATGTTAAATAGAATAATTCATAAATTTGTGTAATATGACAAAATATATCCCTGATTTCTTCTTTTTGAATAACTAAATATAAGTTTATAAATAATTTTGTAAATTATATTATACATAATAATTCAAGATGGCTGCCAAAATGGCTTGAGATCTGCCAAACTTCTTATACATAAAGAGGATTATGAAACTTTTGTAATTTGCTAGCTATAGGATTTTGAAAGTAGCAGAAAAGAACCACACAAATATATAAGTGAGACTATTGGCTACCTACCAACTCATTACATTATGAAAAATTAGACTTTCCAAAAATGTTTGTCTTTAGGTGGTATTCGAACCCAGGACCTCTGGATTGAGATGATTAACTGACCAAGTCTGTACGCTGGGGGATACACAGACAACGGTTCGTCCGTGTAACCTTTAACAGCCTGCTGCTTGGGATGATGGTATAATTCTGGTCTCACATCCTTGGGGTCGTGAGTTCGAGTCCCGTCAGGGCCACTTGATATAGTCAAAATGGAAGCTATGTCTTCAGCTATGTCAATACAGTAGTAGGAGTTTGCTTGTCATAATGGAAGAGAGTAGAACATTATATTATGAATAATCGAACTCAACGAACAAAGGACCTATAACTATGTGTATCTGCAACATGACATATTGCTTCTATTATTTCTCTACCTCACTGATAATCTATAGTTCCTAGTAATGGTTCCCTAGTGATTTGTTTCACGTAAGTTTTCCACCTTTAATCATATTACTTACATCGACCCCCACGTTTTTCTCCCATGGCTTTACCATCGCTTTGTAGCAATAGCTCGTAGACACCTGCCTGCATGTTTGTTCCATTTAGATATGTTTTAGACAAAGGGTACTTTGTAGGAAAATTTGTCCATAACAATAGCTATCAATCAAGGACATGAGCAGGGCCATGCTGTCATCTACGACAAAAAAGCCGACAAAACCACTCAATAAGTGATACTATACTAAGAACAGATAAAAGGCAACCACTGACTTATTTTCATGGGTAAACTACGATTGTAAACAAAAATGTTGCTGAACATAGCAGCACTCATAAAGCCAAAAGCAGAGAGTTTATTATAAAATTAATGAGCAGAGACTTTGATGGGGAATCGAGCTTTTTGGACCTAATCAAGAGATAGGTTAATAGTTAGTCTCTGGAATGTAACACAGAGTGATAAGAAAGAGACTTCCCCTGACACAAATACAAAAAATGTTGATTATTGGTTGCTGACAATATCATACATATTGATGATTTTAACTTTAGAAAAAGTTGCTATAAATCAATCTGACAGTGCTGTCTGTATTTCTGGAGAAGCTGATGTCTAGATACTAATGGTAAATGATAGTTATGGAAGAGAAGGCAGTATACTACTCCAAACCAAATATATTGATGTTCTAGTCAGTACTGTCAACTCGAAATCAGACATGTCTGCATCATTTGTTGATTACATTTAGCCAAGGAGAGAGTACAGGGTTTATTGCACACTATACATCGTATTTCCATCTGTCATTAAAGATAGAAAACCAGCAAAATTCTTTGATCATTGCATTCACTGCTAATAATTTTGGTTCAGCTTCTGCAATCTCAAACTGAATCTACTATTAGTTGATGATGGTCGCATGATCTTGAAAAAGGCTTGTGAATATGACATGACAAGTAAAATACTGGGTTTGGCAAAGCGAGGAGTTGACATCTAGCTCAGAAGCAAAAGGCCAAATTAAATTATTCTTACTTATGATAAGCAGAGTCTCTTAATTATAGCAATATGCAAAAGTGCTTTGTAAAATGGAGTCAAGCATTGAAGTATCACCGTGGTGTTACCAACTAGAAATGTACCAGTAAATGTGATAATTACACATCATTGTGAAGGCCATCTTGATTAATTGTGGTCACCTTTAAATCATTTTCATATTTCCATTCCAAGTGCCTCGACCTAAGACAAGGACTACTAAAAGGATCCATATCCAGCAAAAGGGTCTATATATGTGACAAAATGTGTTCGTAATAACCACAAAGGTTAGCCCTCTGGAAAAACATTGGAAATTTTTAACAATGTCGGCCATCTTGAAAATGTCCGCATTCTTGGAAAATAATGGTCATGATAAAAAATTGGTGCATCTTTAAGCCAAATCATGTATTTCAACTCTCCATGACAAGGCAAATATCAATCAATGGTAAAATCCTCCACATCCACCAAGAGCCTCTGTATGCGTGGCAAAGTGTGTTTGGTTTTATGATTAAAACGGCAGCCATATTGAAAAACTATGGCGATATTGAATATTGCATTGAATTTTATGGTCACGCTTTCATTGTAAACATTTACTGCTAAAACATTCATATAGACACAAACAGAATGAATATATGACAACTTAATTTGAAGGTACAAGGATTTCTACTAATTTTTACGGGCATCTTGGAAAAATTAGCCATATATGAAAGATATGAAATATCTCTTTGTTCTATTTCAAAGTTTATGTATTGATGTATAATTGGGCCAAGTCTGGTGCTTTTAACCCAAATCCCACGATTTCTATACATATATGCCTGACTAATGTTGTAAATTTTCATATGGTTGGCGCCATTTTTTTTTCAAATTTCAATGCTTATACTTGGTTGTAGCATGCGACATACACCAGAAATGGACTCAGCAACCTCAAATTAGTCTAAAAAGTGTGTCTGTCAACTTTTCCTCAAAAATGCCTCTAGTAGTTAGAATTTGAGAAAACCTGTCCTGTCTAATACACAACATAATACCTTTTGCCTTGTGGTATTGTTTTATTACCAGGTTCAAGGATTGAATTGATTTGTTTGCATTATGAGTGTAACATAATTGATGCTTATCAAAATTGTTTTTGGATCACTGTAATCATAGCACGAGCATGTAGATTAATACTTTATTAAAATGTTTGACCATCGGAAGTAGAACGGTTTGCGTAGTACATGGACTTTTAGTAAAGTATTTGCTTCAAAATGCTGTTCTGCTAGTGTCTACAAGATATATGCAATGGTAATACCAGAGTTGCCAAGCATTCCAAAATTTCGGAATCATTCCGAAATATGAAGCCGATTCCGATCATTCAGATAGGAAATGAGAAATTCCGAAATTCAGGGGAAATGACCAAATATTTTAAAAACTTGTTTTTTTTTCCCTCTTAAAATACCGATGTTTTTGTTCGCATATGGACGCCGCCATTATCGAATGTGCTCGATTGAACCACGCATTGTGTAAAAACGCTTTTACCGGCGCACAAAAATGCACTCTATGACGTGTCGTAACAGCGATAGTCTCGATCAGCGAAGCCCAATTTGTGCTTGTAATCATTTATGTGGTAGTCAGCCACGATGATTGAGACTGACAGATTCTGCTTGTCGTGAAATGCACAATGCGCTTGCAGTCCTGCACCACAAGACCTATCAACGGTATATGAAAGTAAAACTAATGAGAATTATTGAAAATGAATGAATTTTTGTGCTCTCCAGTAACATAATGTTGCAAACACACAGGGTCGAGCATTCAAAAATATACAATGATATCACTGCATAGAAAAAGAGTATGCGTCACATCCGATATTGGATGATTTTAGTATCAAACATAACGGTAGATGCGACATTGTCATAGTGGAGCATTTGAAGTCAAAAGATTAGATGGATATGGTGAAATTCGTGGTGCATACAAGACATAACATATCATAAGATGCATTATTATTGTTGTACACGCCTGACCTTCTATGGTAATGTTCATTTGCACATACCGAGAGCTCTTCCAACTCTACATGCATGACCACCAATAGACACTCTCTCCCCGCGGCGCCAACGGCAAGGGGTTTGCGGGGTATCCCCCATTTTTTTTATGTGAAGCAATATTTCTGCAATCCAGAGTATAATTTACAGCAAAACTAGGTACTTGAAAGACTTAAAATAGATTCATTTCATCGCTTTCAAAAACTATGTAACATAGTTAAAATAAAATGGTTCAAATTAAAAAAAAACATCGCGTACATTTGCCATTGATTTTTCCTTACTTTGAATGTTTTACGGGAAAAGTAGGACGACCATCGTCCAAACCTTTGTATTTTTTTAAATCTAATATGTTGAAACCAAGTTAATTACACTCTTATGTGCATTTTTACTGTCCATTCAGCCTTCTAAACACAGAACAGCGTTATAAAATAGTCTTATTTAAATATAAGTTAAAAATACACATTACACGTAAGATTCAGCAATTTTGACCCAAATTCAGACATTTTGGCCTCGGGATTCAGAAATTTCAAAATTTGAGGTTGGCAACTCTATGCATTCATGCTTTGTACTTGCATGCATATTATTCTTTCAGAACATAACGTCTTATATATCGTAGAGCCCCCACCCCACCCCGACCCCCTCATCGTAGAAGCACACGTAGACTAATTTATTTCGATTTTACAATTCAAGTGTTGTAATGAGTATCCTGAATACACAATGCAAACAATTGTAGTGCGCGGTTAACGTGGACCTTGGCAGAGATTCTCTAGTCTGTATACACCTTTTTAATACACTAGGCAAATATAATAGAATTCGTCAGCTATTCCCTCGCCCTATGAAAACTGAATCAGCCCGTGCAGAGTGGTGCAGAATCATTTGGCATTATGTAAAGCAACCCATATCCCATCACGACGCCCCCCCCCCCCACACACACAACGCCAGTCGTTTATATCATTCAATCTAAATGGATCCCTCACACCAAGATCAAAGGACCGTCCCCTGTGCTATTAAAGCATCAAAATGGTTACCATAGACTTTTCTTGGTTTTATGAAAGTAATTATCCAACTAACCGTAATCATTGATGATAATTAATATCAAGGAGTATAATCTATAATTGTTAAACCACGACAATATCTAGAATGAATATGTAGTTTTTTCGGAATGCTTACAAAAATCTACTGATTACCAGACCGATCTGGTTGGTGGTTGGGCACTGCTAGATTACCTGACAATGTTTGACATCAAATATTGTTAGTTTAATTAAGACGATATCAGAGGGCCGTCCAGATGACTTTCTTATCACTGTTGTACTGCAATAGGTACCAAATCCCATTGACTAACATTTGTATTATTCTGTGAACTTGTAATAAATGTAAGTGCTTGTATGTTTCTGTATTATTCACCGGGCCAGGCAAAGATAACAGGGTGGTTGTGTGATTGAAATAGGGTACTTTTCGTTTTCTCAGCATGGAATAGAAATAAGAACGTCGTTGATGAAGCATTAAAATGAGAATAAAATATACTAATATTAGGTTTGCCATATGTAGTGTTCTGGCTATTGTTTTCTTAATCAATGCCATGCATTTGATGAATTCAAAATCGACATATGAGAAAAGACGGTTCTTATCGAATGATGCAGTGCACATGTGGAATTCAGACACTCAGTTTAATTTGCATAATGCAAGTGTTGTAGTTAGCCTAACTCTGCAAATGGACAATAAAGAATATTTTTCAGTTCACAATAGAACATATTGCTTGAAAGATGGTTCTTCGCTTTCAATCAGCAAGTTGAATTGCACATGTTTAACACACTGGCACGGGGTTTCGTGCAATATTCCTACTTCAGTCTATCATGCAAGCAGAAATGTTTCTTTATACAAAATCAGAAAGATCCCTCGGAGAATTGTGCAAGCATTTTTATTCAATAATGAGTGGGAGATGTTGGAGTACCGACTCTCTGACACCAGCGACATTGTGGATGCATTTTTAATCTTGGAGTCTAACTACACGGGGTACGGAGATCCCAAAGAGACGCTACTTGGAAAGCGGTTGAGAGAAGGATATTTTCCGAAACAGATAGCGCAAAAAATAGTGTATGTATTTTTGGATTATTTTCCAGAGGATGCTAGATCTGATGGCTGGCTCTATGACGTTACTGCCAGGAACTATTTGTGCCAGAGGGGAGTAAAGCAGCAATTACAGAACTATAGTAACGATGATATATTCATTTTAACTGATGCTGATGAAGTGCCATCGAGAGATGTTTTACTATTTCTTAAACTACATGATGGCATTCAAGAGCCTTTTGGGTTTGGTATGATTTTTTTTTCGCAGTTGCAATATTTTGTGATCGAATCACACGGCCAATTGCAGTAGATGTGGACGCTACCGGTAAAAAATCATGTATATACGCATCACAAAGAATCTGTATCATTGCCACCCATATGTATCTATCACGTATGCTCCTTACTGGTAAGTATATGTATCTTGGAGACGAGTTTACCTGTCTTTTACGGACATTTAACCTGTACCAAAGTTTAAGAAAAATACAAAATTTTAGCTGCATAGGCCTATCTGCTTATATCTGCGTATTGATATATTCTTGGGTGTATATCCTTACGAATATTTATCAACTGGCATCTGCAACTACTGTAAGTGGCTGTGTGACTGTAGTATGAGCCACCTTTGGCTCTGAGGTCAGGTCAACAGCTGTTTATTTTCATTATATAACATACACAAGCATGCTCACATTGCTCAGGTCCGCGGTGTGTGTTAATTATTGTTTTTTTGCTAATTGTGTATGGTGGTGATTATTTAAATACCATGAGTATACGTTCCAATAGTTTATATAGAATGTCTTTACAAAAATCATCATTAGACTATATTGGTAATTTTTGGAATCGGTAAATCGTCTATATTTTATAGCACAGACTTGCTGAACGGATACACATTTATATATTTCTTTTAGGTTATAAGAAGACTGCGTACGGATTTTTCTGGGATTCCGGGTACCACATAGTCTACCAAGGAATTACCTTTGGCATGCTTCAAAACGTTTTGAAATTTAATTGCTCAAAGATTAGAAGTAATGATAACCCACCAATGTTTATTTCTACTTTGCGAGATGATGTGTGGAAGTTTGAAGATCTTACAGGATTGAAAGTGAGACCACACGTACTAGGAACACCAGAGCAGCCAGGCAAGCGGGGAAATTATTAGAACAATAAAGTATTATGGTAAACTAGACCCTCTATTCATGATATTCTTATTCCTAAATCCTGCATTCTGATTGTCTAAGGGGAAACTCAGCGGTCATGATACACATGATTTGATATATTCAATGAAAATAGCTGTTTGTTTTTGTGCACATCGTGTGATTCACAGCTCTCTTATGTTGCATATTAGGCCTACCTTTGCAAGCTTGGTCAATATCGGATCCACCGAATCCTGGCTGTGAATTTCACGATAATGCACAAAAAATAAATGTATCTTCAGTGTGTCATCTGCTCCGCTGTCGTCGATTTCTATATAGGAATATGGGGAAGTGTGTAATTCAATCCTTTACAAACATTCTTGAATTTCTAGCCGGCGTTCACTGTTCCTACTGCACGTCATTACTGGGCATTCGCACAAAATTGATTTCCGCCATCAATGCAGATTTTCCCAGATGGGGTGATTATCCTGAAAAGTGTCAGGTATTTTATTCATTGGTGTTTTACGTTCAGACATGTAAGTTATGTTGAATTGTTAATGTCTTTTAGGTGTAATCTTATAGTTGCAATTCAGCAAAGATAACTAACAACTGCAATGGACTAAATCGTAATTATTCTAATTCCCATTTCATGGTGGCGTGACACAATTGGAAAGAATTAGAGTGATTGAGATATATTATTTTTGCATGCCATACTGTCTCATATATCAGGGTTTGATTAATTAACATGGTAAAAACAATTTTACCCGACGCCATTGACACCTATCATGTCTCACACAATGCGCAGTGTGGGAATTTGTGGGAATGTGGGAGATGTTTAATGTATACCTCTTCTCAAACATTTATCCAATATTTGCAGCTTCCGTTCTTGAAGAATTTGATATCACTGGGATTGACGTTCGATGAAACTACGTGCTTGAAGCCTCACCCACAAACAACAGAGCATTTCGCACCCGTCTATTTCTTAAGAAATAAGGAGAAATACCACCATTTACTGGGAAATATCTATGTGACTGGAGAAAAATGTTGGCCCAGAAAACCTCCACCTGAACGGATATTTTTGAAAAATTGGCACAGACTAGATAAGCGTGATATAGCCAGGTTATTAGTCAATGGAACAATACCACATGAGCTCTATCTTCAGATTATATAAAAGATAGGTACATGTAGAGATGGTTTACAACACTTATTGTTACTAATTAGAATATGCTAAATCTTCCATGAGCATCGCAATCATTGGACTGCTCGCTTGTGCTGGGAGTGCGTATCGTGGTCTTCATGAAATCCCTACTTCAAATGTCGATAATGTCAAATGTAACAATGAAAATAGACTATTCTTTTCGTTATATTCTAAACGCATGGAATCTTGTGACAGAAGATTTTGCTGTGATAGTTTGTTAATATTTGTTTTGTAAAATTCAATATCTAATTGTATACACAGTGCGTACAGTAATCACGGAATTCACTGTGCCTACTGGTGGATAAAATTAGAACGTTTTCACTGCTCTCCTCTTCGTGCTTAGTCAACGAGATAGGGAGCTAGCTATGTTGGATCGGCTAGCTAGTACTGTTAGTGCACGTTGTCATATAATATTTCGCTTGTTTTGATTTTGTTTCATTGCTCAGTCATTGTGTGGACTTTTGGTGAAGCTTTTTTCACTTTGAAGTTTCAAATGTTGATACGTCGTGGATAATTATATCATTATTGAACTGATTGACTTAGGTATTTTTGAAAAGGTGAAATATATAGATATGATATATATGATATATGTATAGGATATAAATTATGCAGTGCTCAAAATATCAAATGGATATCGGTATAGGATTTTATACGGATGGGATTGTGCCAGAGTAAAAAAAATACCACGTGCAAAAGAGAGTGCAAAAATATTTAAGTTACGTGTAACACAACATATATAATTTCTAGTATCGAGTCAATGCTTCATCCTTGATTACAACTTTTTGTTACACAAAAGCAAAGAATTCCAAGCACACAATTTTCTATCGGGAAACTGCGATAGAATTTATGTGATTATTATTTTTTGTGTCTTTTAGTTTCATAATCTTCATGATGAAATATTTAACATCCGAGTTAATGTCAATTGATGACAACTGTGATATATATCACGTATGATATATACATAGACCCTGAATGATGTGGATTTCTCCTCTTAGTTCTCTCAGTCGGTTTGCCAGCCAACTCAGTTGCAAATTGTCGAAGTTGATGTACAAACAAATACGTATTACAATATCTTGTTGGTTAATTTACCCTGTTAAAACGATGGCATATACATAATTATATATTACAGCTATAAACCGTTTGTGTTTAACTATTTGTTAAATGTATCTCACCAAATGAAATAAATCTAGGGATGAATGAATGTGTAATTAGCATTTCTGTCGTTAAGGCTCATTTTGATGTCAATCAAATCACGAACAGATGATAAATACACAAAGTAAACACATATTACGTGTTATCTTATCAGCTGTGTAAATAGCAAGTGCTTATTAATTTGTGCACATAAAGTATGTGGTGGACTATCATTGTCGTCATACAATTTACAATGTGCAACTAAGTTCATAATTATGCAAGTCGAAAACACATACATGCATAGGTTATTAATCATGTGCGCACAAGCATTCACTGTAGATAACCCTAGTATAGACTCCTCTGATATTTGAAGACTTTTTGTATATTGCGGGAATTCCAAATAGTTTTCATCCAATGCCCATAGCGCACCATTACATCAACGCACACAGGACCTATTTCCACAACAAACAGTGTAACGTGAGAAAAATGAGCAGCACCGCAGTGTAAATGATCTGCTCTACGCTCACACTACAACGTTATAGTGACGTCAGCACACATGACGAAAACGCGTACGGGAGATTATATTATCATTATTGGTGGGTACCAGGGGACGGTAATATGCAAAGGTTCTCATTTATGACCGGTTCTTGCTCACTTTCCTACACATTCTGCGTTTAAACTGTTTTCCTGCTTCTAGATCCTGAGCACTAAAAAAGCTGCGTTTTGAAGATTCCTTGCGTTCTCAAACACGGCGATTAAAAAAAAGGCAGCTGGTCGGTGATACTCCGTTTAGAATTCAATGTGTACATTAGTATGCCTCAATGTTACATGTATGTTGACTTGAAACTTGATAACTCCTTTCATTCATAGTATTCTCAATGATTTCAGCTGCTGTTTAGCTAAAAGAACTAAGTATACCATCAAAGATTTCGCTCTATCGCAAAATTATTATTAACGTCCTTTGATCCCATCACTTCCACCCAGCAAAACCAGGGTCACATCACTGTAGTTGTTTAGACATTATATTGCCAAAGAACTGGGGTGATCACTTCCCAATTTATTTATTTATTTCAGGCATAGAATACATACATGTATATAATCAATACATGCATTAGAGTCCATATAAAACAATAT
>CM032666.1:22249845-22301949 GCA_019095985.1 Streblospio benedicti | reverse complement strand
TTTTTGGAAAAACCTTGTTATTTCCTAGGGGCCTTTGAAAATTTAAGGCGGAATTTACATTTTACAAAAAAAATAACAAATAAAAAATTTAAAAAATAAAAATTAAATAATTAAAAAAGGGATAAAATTTTAATACATCAAAAACCCATTTTTTTTTACTTTGTTTTTAAAAAATTTTTTAAATTTTTTTAAATGCTTTTTTTTATATTTTTAAAATTTGGAAATTTTTCCACATTTTTTATAAAAAAGAATAAAAAAGGTAAAAGAATCAATTTCATTTATTTTGTATTGCCTTTATGACTTTTAATTTTTAAAAACCTATTTAATTTAATTTTTAAATTTAAATTAAATATATAAACAGATTTACAATAAATTTTTAAATACGAAAAATCCTATTTCCATTTATAACCAATATTGAATTGAATTTTTAAATTTATTTTGGAAAATTTTTTAATTTTTTTTTCATTGTTTTTATTATTCCCCTGAAACAGAAAAATCTTTCCGCTCATGTCCTGGTCAATGACCGCTCCAAGGTATTTAACATTGCTCTTAGCTTCTATTTTTACACCTTTACAATTGATATTCAAATAACTATGTTTCTTAAGTTTCTTTTTGATGCAAACAAAATTGACTCTGTTTTACCCAAATGAAGTGACAGCTTGTTAGAATCTAACCAATTGCTAATTTTTTCCATTTCAGAACATAATAAAATTTCAATGGTTTTGACGTCTTTTCCAGATACTAGTAATAAAGAATCATCTGCATATAAACATAAATCACATGAAATTGAATTAGACATGTCATTAACATATATTGTAAAAAGAAGTGGGCCCAAAATAGAACCTTGGGGGACACCACAGGTAACTTCTCCAGCTTCTGATAAGCAACCTTTTACATCTACGAATTGTTTTCTGTTTGACAAATAGGAGTTGAACCAAAGAACGGCAGAGTCGCACGCACCAATAGCTTTAAGTTTTTTTTAACAAAATTACATGGTCTACCGTGTCGAAGGCTTTCTGTAAGTCTAATAAAATAACACCAGTATATAAGCCTTGATCCATGTTAAATCTTATCTTGTCTGACAAATATGTAAGTGCAGTATCAGTTGAAAAACAAGATCTGAAGCCTGATTGATATTCATAGATAAGGTTATTTTCACATAGATAAGAATAGAACTGGTTATAAACAATCCTTTCAAATATTTTTGAGACAACTGGTAGAATAGATACAGGTCTATAATTTCCTTCACTGTTGCAGTCTCCCTTTTTATATAATGGTACAACTCTCGCAGTCTTAAACTCATTAGGAACTTCAGAGAGTCTTAGTGACAAGTTGATTACATATGTAAGAGGACTAACAATTTCCTTAGAACCATCTTTCAGAAATCTAGCCGATATATTATCACATCCAGTAGATTTGGTAACATTAAGGGATGACAGTAATTTTAAAACTTCAGCCTCACTAACAATTGAGAATTTAAAGGAGTCTTTAGATACACCCTTGTCTTTATAATAGTTTTCAATTTTATTTTCATCGAAAACAGTCTTTGGAAGCTTGTCTACAAGCTTGGCTGCAATGTTGCAGAAAAAATGATTAAATTTATTTGCTACAAATTTGTCATCAAAAATAATTTCACCGTTGTCATTTTTAAGACCGATAGTTGCTGAGCCTGACTTTGATTTAGTTGGTGTTCCTAAATCTTTAAGATTTTTCCATAATTTCTTAGGGTAACTTTGGTTTTCTTCGATTTGGTTTTTGTTTGATTTCTTAACTTTTTGTATTCTAAAAAACCATCATTTTTCAATGACTTTTTGAAGTTAATCTGTGCTTTGTCCCGTTTCCTAATACGATTTATAATATCACCAGAAAACCAAAGTTGAGTCCTTTGTTTAAGTCTGACTTGTTTTACAGGAGCAACAACGTCTATTACAGCTTTGCACATTTGACAAAAATTACACCATGCTTGGTTTGCATTCTCGCAATTGATTACCTTAAACCAGTCCTGTCTTTTTAGTTTTTCTTCAAAATCAGTTACACTGTAGTACCTGCCCGGGGGTACCTGACTAAATTGAATGACCACTTTCTCGAAGCAATAGACTCTACCTACAATGTAGCAGGAGTGCGTGATATTGGGGTGGGAGCACACTGAGAAAAAAGGCTAAAAAATCAATGAAATTCGTAAGAGATCTCACGGATTCATGCGTAGCTGTAGCTGACGTAATTGTAGTGCAGAAGTGCGATCTTATATTATTAGTATATAACTCGCGTGAGTGACTGCTACGTCATCTTGGAATTCTGTAATCTGTATCACAAAGATTGACAGAAAATGGATATAAATGTAGATCTAGACCTTATCATCGACAACCAACATGATATCCAAACCACTAAATATGTGACACGTAACCCATATTGAACATACATATTTTTTAAACCGTCATCATGATAAGATGACATCATATCACATCCTGGTCATTAGCAAATCAACACCTCTGACTCTGTGATTAGTCTACAACAATAGTTTACATTAAAACCTCTTGCTTCAGTGATATACAGCAATATAAATGTAGCAGCAGCAGCCAATCAGGGTACAGCATATTAATTCACGACAGCCCACCAACCGCACCTAAACGATTCATTTTATACGATAGACTCATGGAAATAGATGGAATACATCAGGTGACAAACAAAGCATAAAGTGATAAACACATCAGCAGATCCCACCAATCAGTCGAGAGAAAGAATTCATCATCAGTTTTCATTATAACAGCAAAGTTCAATAAGAAAACAGCATTCATTGGGAAACAATGTCGCCACGGATGACTGAGACACTCGTACGCACAATGGATTTGAGAAATGCTCTCCCTGCGCTTGACAGTACAAATGCAGTGAAGTTGAGAAATAGGTTTCGTTCATCATGCGCACATCTACTGCGAATCTCCCGGCTCACAATGCACGCAACTCCGACGAAACTGGTAAATTCGCTGTTTCTCTGCTCCATTATGGGATTCCACATCATCAACCTCAATCTCTTCCTGCACGCTAATGTTACTGATGATCTAGAGTTGAGCAAGTCTACCAAGTCCTCGCTCCCCGCTGTGGCTGCTGATGGTGTGACGTTTATTATGATCTTTCCGAACGTTACAGGCCGTTTCCTGCCACACCTGCATGACCCCATCGACACGTTCCGGCGCTTCATCAACAACTTGGCACCTGTGGCTGATAGGGTGCCGCTACTCCCGCCTGTGTGTGTATGGAACAACTCCCGGTATGACCCCCCGACCCACATCGCCATTGGCACGGATCCAACTACCATCAATGAATATATCCACGCCGTGAACTCTGCCCCTTGTGTGACAATCGGGATGAGTACCTTCAGACGCTGATCAACTCACTGCGCAAGGCCAAGTGCATTGAGCATCCTCTGCTCATCTTCTCACACGACTATTTCGACGACCGCCTCAACAAGATAATCGACCAGGTCGACTTCTGCCCCACAATGCAGATCTTCTACCCGAACTCGATCCAGCTGCATCCGCATGAGCATCCAGGCGAGGATCCAGACGACTGTCCACGCAACACCAACAGGGAAGAGGCGGTGAAGAAAGGATGCGTCAATGTGTATTGGGCGGATAACCATGGACACTACAGAGAGGCGAAGTACACACAGATAAAACACCACTGGTTCTGGAAGTTGAACCACGTGTTTGATTGGCTGGAGGTAACCAAACTCCACAACGGCCCCGTGTTGCTGCTTGAAGACAACCATTACGCAGCCCCTGACATTATTTATGTGTTGTGGAAGATGTACCGCTTCAAGAACCAAGCATGCAAAGAATGCAGCATATTAACCATTGGATCGTATGACACGCATCCTCAGTATAGTACCTCTATTAGGGTGGAATTTTTGAACTGGCATTCTTCTAAGCACAATATGGGGATGGCCCTCGACAGGGAAGTTTGGGACAAAATCAAGAAGTGCACATATGCGTTCTGTTGGTTTGACGACTACAACTGGGACTGGTCGCTGCAGCATATCAGTATGACGTGTGTCCCCGACAGGCTTCGCGTTGTGGTCGTCAAGTCGCTGCGCGTCTTCCACATTGGAGATTGTGTGGTGCACCAGAGGAATAAGAGTATTATTAACTGTCACCCCAAGGAGAAAGTGCACAAGATCGACATGCTGCTGTCTAACTCAGCTGCGTCCTTGTTCCCCGATGCCCTCATGATCCATGGCTTTCCGAAGTCGATTAACAGCAAACTTAAGCCCAACGGGGGCTGGGGCAACCAGAGGGACCGCGAGATGTGTGTCCGCTTCACACAGCCTGATGACCATAGATAGCGGGCGAGACTAGTCATCCTACATTGCTGAGTGCAGCATTCTGGCTACATCAACCAACCATGTTCATCCATGAACACATGCACTGTGATGCTCTGTCTAAAAGAAGCATCTTCCATCATCATTTTGTGGACCAAAAATGTAAAACTGTCACTTGAAGTTCGTTCACGTAACGTTATAGGAAAGATTGCCTATTGGATGTGGATGGGGTCTTAATTGCACATAAAGATGAGTTGATAGAAAATCCGATTTCTTGCAAAGGTGTTTTAAAAGCCTGAATTAGTTTTCACAAGCGTAGGCCTATCGTTGGCAAAGGGGCAACCCCCAATATATGTAGGGGTTTACTATCGCTCACAAATAGACAATACTCCTAACACATCAGTAGATCGGCTGAATCTAGCCCTTGACCAGGTTTTCGAAATTTTGGGTCATAGGAGAGCCACTATAGCCGGTCATTTTTAATTGCCCTGGGATCTGCTGGAACCCACTTGGCGTCAAACCGGGTAACCCCATCGTTGGTATTAGCGAAACACTAATTAATGTATCTAGTACTAGGTATGGGCAAATTCAAACTTCAAGCTCATATTTTTACTAGGTCTCACAAGGCAAATATGTAGATAATTTATGGGATTTGATAGAACATCATTTGTCACATATAACAAAGAAACGTGTTCCTTCAAAACTTTCTAAAGATAGGACAGATCAACCCTGGCTCAGTCCTGAAGTGAAACATAGTTGCAGACGAGAACAGAGACTATATGATAAATAAAAAATCTAAAAGCAAACAACAAATATTGTAAAGGTGCTCAAGATGCTAAGATAAAAGGTATCGCCAAGAAACAAACCATCTTCTTAGAGAATCTACGAACAAGTACATAAACAACATACTCTCTGAAGGTCTTTATAGAAATTGCCACAAACCCTTTTGGTATTTTATCAAGTCACAACGCACTGAATCCTCAGGTGTAACGCCGCTTAAAATCAAATGTCATATACTAGTACATGCAGACCCTCCTAAAAAGCCCAGTATCCTGGCAAACCAGTTTAGATCGGTCTTTACAGTGGATCATGATAGTGTGGCAGATCATTTTTAGGGCCCTTGCTGCACACCTATGCCCAACATATCATCCGGCATACCTGGTAACTGGTATCTCAAACTTATTAAAGGGTGTAGACCAGTCCCAACTCCTTGTTACAAATCATATTTGTTGAAGCGCTTGGACGCTAAGGACTAAGTAGACATTGCCATCCTCGACTTTTCGAAGGCGTTTGATGTGGTTCCCCATCAGCGACTGCTGCTCAAGCCAATGTTACATGGCATACAAAGACATACACCCAGATGGATATCAAACTTTTTGGAGTGTCGCACTCAAAGTAGTATGGTAAATGGTGTACGCTCACATCATGCTATACGTATATTGTTGATGCAGTGTTGTCTGGAGTGCCACAGAGCACGGTGATTGGACCGTTAATATTTTTACTTTACGTGAACGACCTTCCATCAGTCCTTGACCACAACATCGCCTGTAGTCTGTTTGCTGATGATTGTCTCGTATATCGCTCATTTTCTTCCATCTCAGATAAAGTGACATTGCAGCGAGATCTGGAGAACCTCTATGGCTGGGGGTTAAAATTTAATGTGTCCACATGCGATATGATGCACTTAGATCATAGGACTGTAGACCCGACTCGTTTCTATACTTTGAGAAGCGAAATTATCTCTAGTGTCACTGAGGCCAAATACCTAGGCCTTCTTTTCTCAAACAAGTATGGTACTCGCTCCTCACAGTGGAAAGTCCATAACATCCAAACTGCCACCAGAGGCTAAGTTTTTTTCTGTAGGAACTTTAGGAGGTGGGGGCTCTCCCTATAAACTTACAGTGGGGCCATTTGAGATACAACTGTCAAAGAGGAGCTTGACCATTACAAACATTAACCACGGGCTCCGATAGGCCCTGGACGAGCAAACCTGGGTGCTGGAGGCTGCCAAGGTGTCTGGACTGGTGCTGGAGAAGACCATCCAGCATCTGCGGGTTGGCCAGGTAGTACAACTCCCCGCCAAGGACGTACGCCTGAGCCACAACCCTGGTGCTATGGAGGTCAGGCTCCGTCCCCATGCAGACAACCATTTAGAGACGTCGATGATTTCCCCGAAAAAAACTGGTGTCGCCTGACTAGTTTAGTGTTATGCGCTGGACAGGTAGGATGCCAGTTGGCTGAAAAGATCTCAAGCCAAGTCAGGGCTGACCACTATGCACGTCTCCACGAGCACATGCAGGAGTGGTAAGGGCTCATGGTGGACCGACTCAACCTGACCTGCGATGCTGTCATCGCCGCCAGCTTACCTGGGGCGGGTGCTCATCACAGTCACCGGGAGTAGTTGGACCACTGTCTGACCTTCGCCACCTCCTGCATCGAGTATGTGAGTTTTGGGAACCTTGCTGCTGTTGGGAGCGCATGTCGTGAGAGTGACTGCCGCCTCACTTATGAGGTGGAAACTCTCAAGGAGGCCCTCAAGTTGGTGAAGGCTGACAACCAGAGCCTTGATCTCTGTGTCGAGTGTGCTGGCGTTCGTCGCGGAGTCCCTCCAATAATTGTCCCGAGACAACGAGACAACCTCCAGAGGTCTGACTCACACCGCTGCTGGGACTGGTAGTCCGGCGCGGGATGTTAAGGCAAATGCCATTGACATCCATAACTGGCAGGAATTGCCATTTTCCCTGGGTCGACCCCAAATGCCAGTGACAACCGCAGTTGACACAAACTGCAGTCCATTCTCTCCCACCGGTCTCACGGCGATGACCTCCAGCACGTCGACTCGTTCTGCACTGCAGGAGAAATTTGCCCGGATTGCTAAGGAGATGGACTTCGGCTTGGATGAGGGTACAGCCCTGCTTGACCAAGCAGATGACTTGGAGTCTGCCCCGGCAGACTTCTTTGTGTTTTTTTTCTTTGTTTTGATACAGGCACTAAGATGACGTCCTGTGCGCTTGTTGGCTGCTCGATTTGCATGTTTGTTAGTTTCAGTCTCTGTGAGCCCTGTCAAGGATTGGGTAAGACGTCAGGGCCACGACCAGGGCGAGACGGACTGTGTCTGGTCTGGTCTTGAAGACAGGATCTGGTCTGCAATAGAGGGTGCGGGTTGGAGATCTGGTCGCATGTCAGGACCACCGGCCAAAGCTGGGAGGGAGGAACATGTGTGTGTGTGTGTGTGTGACTGTGTGTGGAGCAGTCAAATTAATCATTCTAGGTCCTTGTTATAGGTTTAATATGGTTCCCGTGGGTAGATAAAGTTATCATGTTGCGACTGGGTGTTCCTTACAAGCGAGGCCCTTGTCCCACCATGGTAAACTAGGGTAGAGTGTGGGCAAAGCTAGAGTAGAGAGGCGGCCAGGCGGGGTTGGGCAATTGTAGCATTGTCCCCAATAGATAGTCAATTAACATCCTAATTGACCCTGCATCGTCTGCTCTGGCCCGTCTGTCCTGCGCTCGCATTTTCCTACCTAGTTATGTAATCAACCCCGTGCGGCTTGCTGTGATATCACAATGACAAAGGCGGGAATATCTCGCAGTTTTCATTCATTCTACTCCAAACGCATCCAAGTAAATTTATGTTTATTGAAGCTACCTCATAAACATGTTCACATCAAAACATAACCCCCCCCCAAGAAAAAAAATTATAATGTCTCGCAGTTTAGCATGAGAAGTTGTGCCGACAACATCTAGGGACCAACACCTCCGAATCTGATAGATTCGGAGCCATTTCAAGTTATACTTACGTGCTGATTTGGTGAACATACCATCGTGTATACATGCCCTGGGTTCGCTGACCTCTTTGGTACACATCTAGGCGTGTGCCATGGTCTGAACCCCGTCGCTGCCAGCACCAGTGTGATGTCCTTCCAGTGTGGAGGCCGTCGAACTGGTGGCTGGGAGAGGCCCCTTGTGTGACAGTAGTGGGGGCATTGAGTTTCAATAGGACAAACACAACGAGGAGCAGTGATTGTGAGTGCCTCGCTGAGAACCACATTGAATCATTCCAGTCCAAAAGCTTACATATGCACATTATTGTTCAGGTCGGTGCCCTAATTTCGGCATTCCTCAGGAGGAGAGGGACCGTGATTTAGAGAGGTGGGTGGCAGAGGCCCGCAGACGACACCAAGAAGAGGAGCTCAGGTTTCTATCACGCTGTTTACATTGTTCTGATTCGTGATATGATTATGAAGTCAATTATTTTCTTATTATAATATGTAGCAAAGTTTTGGACGAGTTGTGTTTGATATCAATTAAGAATAGATTACATATGATTAATCGAGTATATTTTGATAGCATTAGAGTTACGTTATTTTGTATTATATTTATGTTACTTTCTTCATGGCTATTCAACGAAATTACTATACATATTACCCATTATCACTATAGTACTACAACAACAGGCAATAATTCATGTTTGTATAGGGAAGAAAATCACAAAATGAGCGTTATCGAACCACCGGCAGGTCCGGCACCGCTCGTGTCGATGGAAACCTTGTCAGATGCTGAGAAATGTGACCACGGTTGTCTACCTAAAGGAAATGGTGTGTCCGAAGTAAGAATAAGAAGGAGTAGGTCGCCCACCCTTAACTCAAGGGTAAGCTTTTTTTTTCCCACAACGTAATTGTAATATGATACACACCAGTACTTTAACAGCGTGTTTAAATATCCGTCGTTTAAGATTATATAAGCAATTATACAATTAAGATGTTCATGAAACATGCCGGAACACATACTCATTTACACACATGTGTAACAAATCGTTGCTTTTTTTCACATTTTCCAGGGTATCCCCGAGAGACCACGCTCAAAATCCCCTATGCTCGTTCGCCAGGACGCCGTAGATAAACCGTCATCGAGTGAATTGTCACGACAGACGACCCAGGACAGCGGAGAAGACGCAAACAGATTACCCAACAGTACCGCTTCCGTGCTGCGCAATACGGCTGTTGTCCTTCAAAAGAAAAGTACCTCGTCCACCCAGAACAGCAGTTTCATTCCACAAAGTAGTAGCTTACCTATACAGACTAGTGCCCAGTCTACACATAATCACAAGCACGCAGCTAACTGTCTCCCTGCTAGGTCGGAGAATGTGTTAAACAGTGATAACGCACGTGACTCAATCATAGACAACAGAACTGCTGCTGCTCAACCTCAGCCTCAAACAAACGGGATAACCCCTCGTCTGAATGGAGGAATACACGCTGAAACAGATGACCCCGCCGAAAACTTAACTGGCCCCGAAGAACATTCTCCACGTGAGCAAGATCAAAGCAATCATCGGTACGTGCATCCAATAGCATAGGCAGATCCAGGGAGGATCTTTTCCCATCAAAATACTTAATTTTCATGTGTGTTTTTTTCATGAAATCCCTTAAGTGCACCCCCCTTTCCTTAAGTGCGCCTCCCCCCCCCCCTTACAAAAACCTGGACCTGGCACGGAATAGCGTATCAATAAAAAGAAACTGTCTGGTGCAACTAAGCAATGTTTACCTAGTGTTCACCGTCGATTACAACTGAGGTACACAACGCAATCTACTTTTGTTTCTTCCAGAGCTACCTCTCTCCACATCCCGCCCCCATTGCCACCACCTGACACTGTGCCGGGTGGCGATCTTGGGCCGCCGCCCCCATATACACCACCTTCTCTGGAGGACTGGAAGCTCATCCACATAGATTTCCCACCGAAATGTCTCGACGGCGGGGGTATTCTGTCTACATCGGTGTTTGATACGTATGAGTAGGTGTTATCTGCCACATATAGCAGTAACGTTCATATCTCCATTCTTCTTGGGCAAATATTCAATTCAATCTAAGTTAAGACTCTACAAGTTACACCTAGAAAAGATTTTCATCCAATCTTTAAACCCTCACATATAACAGTTTGTTGGTGTTTATATATTTTTTATTTTTTGCAATTCTTATTAGAATTACCCTTCTCATGTCAAAAATGAAAGCTTCTGACAGTAAAAGTGCCTGTCAAAGAAGACCAATAATACTTTCACAGAAATACGCTTCTTTTATAATCAGCAAAAGAGACTGATATAGGAGGGATTTGTCATCTGTATTGCACATTGCAGCCGCCTGATGGAGCGCGCCAACCAATGGCTACGGCGTCACCCGTCCGCACGCGTCAAGTGTGTGGAGACGGTGGAGCAACGCACGGCAGACGTGCCGGCCACAGGCCAGTACGCCCAGGTGGACTCGCCCACTGTGCCAGAGGTGGAGGCTGCGGGTGCGCTCAGTCTCAAAGCGCTCAGGTGTGGTTGTATAATTGGTGCCGAGACGTGAGGTGTTAGGTATGGGGTGGGAATGGGGGAATGGGGTGTGATGGATGACAATACGAGTTTGTATTCTAAGATTTATTCATAACATTGTCCATCAATACACACACCTTCTCTCTTTATATAGGGAGGCAGACACTAGCTGCTTAAAACCAGTTTGCACAAGACAATACAATGAATGGTAGAACTGGTTATATAACTTGTATAGACTGACCAATCCTTAATGACCTTACATGGCATGCCTTCTATGGAATGTCTACAGTAGAACCTTATAATCTAGGGTAGGACAGTATTAATTCATGGTTCTTAAATAAGGGGGGTGAGGGGCACAAAATCCTTTTTCTGTGTCGCTTTGCTGAGGGTCTATTTTGTATTTCGCAACTTCATCGCAACTTATTCTATTAAGTCTACAAGCATGTTAAAAACTTTGGATCCTTTAGAATTAAGGGCACCGTCGGCTGTGATCTTTCTTTGATTGATTGATTAATTGATTGATTGATTGATTGATAGATAGATTCATTCATGCATTCATTCATTCATTCATTAATAGATTCATTGACTGGACTGATCAAATATTGCACACGCACTTCCTTTGAAATATCAACCATTCAATCAATCAACCAATCAACCAATCAATCAATTATTTATTCAATCAACAGATCAGCCATCCACAGAAGTAGCTAATCAACCAAACCACCGGTCACCAGAACTGATGATAAGGACCACATCGTTATCTGTAACTGTAAAAAGAACATGTAGCTTCAAACAATGCCTTATTTCCAGGGTGTGGATCGAGCCTAAGCCGTTCTATTCCCGCCATCTGCCCCCCGAGCAGCTCGGCTATATCAACGTGGTTCCCGCCTGTATCAGTCCGGGCGGTGTCAGTCACAGGCCACAGTTTGACTCACAACTCGTCACGCTACACAAGTTCAACAAGATCATGAAGCATCGACCCATGCCTGGTAAGTCAAATTATTTTATACTAGCCTTCACCCATCTCCTACGGAGACACAACGCACGCAGCAACAGAGACAAACGCACGCACCAACAATGTGATACGCAGCAACAGACAAACATAACGCACGCAGCAACAATGTGGTGCCGAGACCAGAAGTCGCCGTAAAAAAAGAATCATTTTCATTCGATTTTTGATGGTAAGTCAGCTTTCTCGTCAATACTGATGAAAGAAAACGCACGAAGAACAAATAAACCTGTAAAAGGTGATTTCCCATAAAGTGCAACACTTAAAATGCGTGAAAGCGCCCCAGGAAAGTGATTGTAGAAGAATTTCAAAAAAAAACAAAAAAAAACAACCATGACCACGCCCCTCTTTGCGTAATTATATAAGGATGGGTGTGATTGCCAAAGAGTGAGGGAGTTGATTTCTGACTAGAGCTGGGTCTAGTTGAATATATGCGTTTATTTTAGAAGTCTTTTCGCATTCATTATTTCACTATATATACTCATGAAATATATCATTGCATCATCACATATCAAGATTTGATTTGTTTTGCACTTCGCAAATAAAATGGCATAGGTATACGCTAAAATCACGGACGCCATTAATTCACTGCTTGCCAGGCCGCGTGGTCAGTGTTGAGCTGATCCCTTTGAAGTTCCGCCAGTACAGCAAGTGGGTGGAGCCCGACCGCTGCCACTACCGCCAGCACAACGACATCTCCACTGTGTACCTCTCCATGTTCCGCGTCTTCTATGAGGTGGGCGTCGCCAGCCACGACGAGATTGGTGAGGATCCTTTTTTTACTACTTCTTCCTGTTATTTTCTTAGGAAATTTTTTTTTAGGAAAGGAATATATTGAGTAAAGTGTATAAAATGAGTACCGCACTCTTTTTCTCCAGCACCCACCCTTTTGCATATTGTGGTGCATGGTGATACTCTGTAACGTTGGCTCTGACCAATCTTCTTTATTTTCTTTATTTAAGTGATGTAAGAATGGCCATAACTAGCTACTAGCTTATACCCGTGTGGTCAAAGAGGCATGCCGAGAACCACATTGAATCACTCCAGTTACGTAGTCGTATAAGTAGATCCTAACTAAATCATTGGTGAAATCAATTGACTTGGCATGTAAAATGAAAATCTACAGGAGGAAATGTTAGTGTCCATGTCAATGGGAACACAATGCCCTCCGTGGGCATAGAAAAAAGACATACTTGGTGAATGTATAAATATGTTTTTACAGCATTTTATTTTCAAACACCCTGTCCTGACGACACTTTCCCACGTCCTGACAGCAACACCACCCATCCTGAAAGCACCCTGACAGCATCCCCATACACACAACATCCAAGATCAAGCCAAGGTGTCATTCATTGAAAGGCAGTTTTTTACTATGTAAACATGTCAGGGTGACCATCCTCTGTAATAGCCAATGAAAATCAAAGTCATTGTGATTTTTCCCTAACATTGGCTATAAGTATTCTTATTTAGAGAGTACAAACTACAAACACCTAAATAATATTAACACACTAACTACACAGCAAACATAAGCATCAAGTATGATTCATAGAGATTTAGTGTTTATGTATAATGTTAGTGTTTATGTATCATGCCTTCCATGGAATTAGGAAAGGAATATATTGAGTAAAGTGTATAAAATGAGTACCGCACTCTTTTTCTCCAGCACCCACCCTTTTGCATATTGTGGTGCATGGTGATACTCTGTAACGTTGCCTCTGACCAATCTTTTGAAATGAGTAAGAAGTCAAGCAACAGATCAAGCTATGGATTTCTGAGCTTGGATGTAGTATACTTGGCGCAGACGGAGAACTACCTGTATTAACTCTGAGTTGAATCTCCTATGAGGATATCTCAATCTCAAGTAAGTCATTGATCACTGACAATGCACTTGGCATCTAGTATGCAAAAGCTATGGGATGAAAAATTAGTGTCTATGCTAATGGGAACATAATGCTCTACATGACACAGATATTCTCAAACACATCAGTAGAACATCCCTATTAAGACTGCCCAAGGACTGGCGTCAAGTGTTTTAATATTGAGATGGTCTCTTTAGATATCTTTTGCAATGGTCATTTTTATGAAGACATGGGACTGTTATAAATCATCTTATAATAGAGGTGGTGTATTTATAGAGGTGGTCTTGATTGAAGGTTCTAATGTACACATAGCCCAATTGGCAGCGTGGTTTTAATCCCTCGTATTTGAACCCATGTGGCGCCTTTGGCGTCTTTATGACAGGACACTACTCCACATGACGCTGTCATGGCTGCCGCTGTCTGCTATTTTTGTTATAAAACCGTTAATTAACAGCCACCAGGGCCATTTTCACGATGAAAAACATATTCGTGCAAAACTACACAGTACCATGAACGACCTCCTGTAGTTAGATGGCGTCCAGCTAGTCAGGTTAAAGAGGAGATAGCCGAACAAAGTCCAAAGGATGATGTGTTGAACGTCCTGTCCTGACTAGGCATCTGGCCAGGTCACCCATATTCCCCACCCCTATTCAACAACAGATAATTGCACAGCACGTGGGTCTATTCATAGAGTTGCTCATAATTAAAGGTACTAGTGTACACATTACCCAAGTGGCGAAGCAACTGTAATCCTCATTGCATTACATTGTATTAGGTGCGTTGCATATTAATGTTCAAACATAGGCGGAATATTTGAAGTCTTTATGATGCTATTGACGCCAATATGGTTGCCGTTGTCTGCTTGAAAAATAAAACTCACTTATTGACGGCCAGTGGGACCAGTGTGGCCACCAGTAACATAAATTTGCACAGCTACCCAGTACCATGAGCGATCTACTTTAGATAGATGTGTGAGATGACGTCTACCTAATCACATTAGGGAGGAGTTCGCCGAAAAACATGCCAAAAATAGCGAATTCCTATATAAATTGATCAATTGATAAAACAATCAACCAGCTACCCAGGCCACCCAAGCCACCAACCAAAAACACTGCAGGCCATCACACCTGACTTGGTGCCTGCAAGGATAGTGACGGGGTAGGCAGTTTGTAACGTCGACCAATCAATCAATCAATCAAACAAACAAACAAACTGATAAACCATAGTATCGAAGTAGCAAACAAATAACCAAGGAAATAACCATCTATGCTGCAGGCTACCGTGATTTCAAGCCAGCGTGGCGTGAGAGCGGGAGCGGACGGCGTCGGGGCGGGCGGGTGTTTGATGACTTCTCTGTGCTGGTGCAAGAGGCGGACCAGTGGGCCCATAGCGTACCTGACCTGAGGATCCTCAACTACCAGACCCTCACCTGCAAGGTGAAACTCACCAAGAGTAAGTGTAAAGTGATACTTATTGCAAGAGAATGATAAAGTTAGACTTAGAAATACGACTAAGCTTGCATCCATACTTAATTCATTCGTTTTAACCATGGAAATTTTTAAAAACTACAAAATGCGTTTAGTAAATGACTTTGAAATATGACGATTTCTTGCAGCGCTCTTTCCAATGGTGCATGAATTTAGCGTGGTTTGCACAGCCAAGCAACAAGTACTACACTAGTGTAGTCGTTGTACTTTTTAAAATAATGTTGCACTTGGGTATGAAACACAGTCACAGGCAGATCTTTTTTTTAACGTGTGTGTGTGTGGGGGGGGGCTAGTTAAGAACTCATGGGTTTCTCAACTGTACGCTCAGGACTTGGCACCTTAATCTAATGCACACATAATTGTTTGAACACTGTCCGCCTGCTGCTGCAGATAAGCGAGCGTACATCAACACAGAGCGCTCCATCAACACCATCTACAACAGCTCGGACCAGGTGCACGTGCTCCGCGTGTGGTACACTCTGCCGCCCACCACGCCTCACAGCGCCTCCACACCACTGGTGAGGTGCAGCAGCCATGCAAATAGCAATAGAAATGTTTCATTCGGTGTTTGCGATAAGAATCTATATACATTTATTACTAACCAATATCCAGTTTACACTGTCACTTTTGGTTTTTGAGAGTGTGGGAAAGTGCTGAGTGAACCATTTGCATGGAAATAAATTGTCATTATTAAGGACTTCGTTTCAATTGGATGTTTAGTCCCATCACACATAGCTAAGGGTGTCCTTTTTTAAAACAGACGTGTACTTTTTAAATCAGAATCCATACTGCATGTACTTCTTAATGGTACCAATAGAATAGTGAATAGGTTCAGCGGTGTAGGTAAAGAAGATTGTAACTGAGGTGCCACGTGCGAGTCCTTAAGTTTTTCTCTGGCAGTAGAACACCCATACACTTCTTCTGGTAACCTCTGTAAAATGTAATTTCCTTTGAAGGTATTTCCAGAGATGATTGACAGGGGAATTTATCTCTATGATATATATCATCATGTTTGTAGTTCCTTTCTTAAGTCAAAACGAACCATGCTTTTGTATATGTGACAGTCGTTTAGTTTATGGTGCTTGGTGGTGACTCACCAAAATGATCAGTAATAAGTAGTGTCCTTAAAAACATTTCAGTTCCCTCAACCCCATGATTCGCACCCTTCTTCACCACATCGATCTATTAGCAATCCACCAGAAGTCCACGATCAGGATTACAGACCAACCAACAGGCTGGCATGTAAGGTAAGAGAAGAAAATATAAAACATCATGGTCGCCATAAAACATTCGTTAATTCGTATGCGGGGCCCCAACATCATAGGAGGGGAGTGTGGTGTGTATACTACAATGATTTACAAACACTATACCATATACATTACTACTATTATATAGAAGGGAAACTAATAAACACATAGACTATGGTAGCCAGGCCATCCGTTTTAGGCTTATAGTGTTTGTAAGTCCTAATAGTATACATACGACACACACATTCCCATGATGCTGGAGCCCAATATTTCGCCTATATGTCTATATGAGATTGTAGATTGTCGACTATGTTGATGAGTATTTTTGTGCTTTTAAATGAGAAAAAAACAGACTTTTCTTGGGGTTCACTAGGTGTTTTACCCATTGCGAACGGACCCGGGTGGATTGTTTGATGGTCAACAATATGAGGCTCTGGCGGACACACGGCAAAGGATGAAACGGTGGCTCCAGTCTAATGCTGGTAAAGAAAACTTATTTTGTGTGTCAAATTCAATTTCAAATGACAAGCTTATGTTTATACCCATAGAGATAAAGTTAACATTTGCATTTTACACCCATACGTGAAGATTTAGCATCCACACACACCCTTTATCCACGCATATCATGCTTAATCTACAGGTGTCCGTGTGCTCTCTGCTGAATCAACTCGTCTTAAAATGGATTCGAACGTAATTTCCTCACACCAGGTAGACTTTTTTATGATTGATTTCTAAAGGCGTAATATACTTGTATACATTTTTTGCACTTGTACTGGCAGATCCAGGCATTCGAAAGGGGTCAAAAGGGAGCTCGGGAATGATAAAACCAGCAATGTAAGCGGTAATTCTGAACAAACGTCATTCTGTGTAAAGTTAACTTTAATAATCATACAGACTTCATCAACAAGGATGATTAAATAATTGCACCACTTGATCATCGACAGGTTAATCTGACGTACTTCCCTGCCCGATGTGACGGCTCTCACTCGTGGATTAACGTGTTTCGACTCTACCTGGATGCGGACTTCAGAAACACAATGCACTCCTCTGAAGACGAAGCGTCTTCTTCAGCAGACGATAGTCTGCGTCTACGCGATAAACCGCCGTGTGTTTTGCTGTGATGTTGCGAGTTAATTCAAATCATTCGTCTGTATATTAAGTCAAATATCCTTTCATTACATTAGTTTCGTGTAATTTTATGATTAACTGATTCATTTTCTATTTGAAAAACATTCACGTAAAATAACTGTTAGCCGAGAAGTCTCACCTGCAGATAATGTTTTACTCATACTGTGAATATACTGAAGCAATGACTGTCTTCTGATGAAACAGGCCAGCTGAATTTGTTGATTACCAACACTCTGGTTTTAATATCAATGTTCATTTTACAACACACAAAATTGTGAAACCTTTCTGTTGTGATAACTTATTGTATAAACCATGTTAACCTGTGTGTGTAAAATATATTGTGTATAAACTATTTGTTATGGTACCTTGTCCAACGTTATATTGTTTTATGAATAAGAAGTCAATTTTATCAATTGTTTTTACAAGAGTACCTACTTCAATGAAATAGTAAATAAAGACAAATCAAACTAGATCAAAAGTGCTCAGAGAGCACAGCGTTGCTAGAGCAACATTGACCCATGGGCAATAAAGATGTTTGCTTTGCAATCAAAGCAGAAAAAAGTCTTACTCGATGCGTGACTCATCCTACATCTATGTTCTTGGCATTAGATTGCAGGCGCTATCTAAACATGGCTAAAATAAATATCTATTGCCCATGAGCCAACATTAATATAAAACGCTGTGCTCTCAGTACTTTTATTCCAATATAACCACTATGCCGATTCGATGGTCATGTTTTGAACAGTATTGAAACTATAGTAGAAAAATAGAAAGAAAAATAATTAAAATGGCCCTCTGTAAGGTAAACTCTAACGGGCAAAGTGCCAAAATTGAATACAGTTAATGTTCTGTAGGCACGTAAGCATTGTACAAAGTTTGAATGCTTTCTCACAAGCATCAACAAAACTATTGCAGAAAATATAAATCGAATGTACCTGGTATGCAGCATAAGGTCTCATTTTAATACTATATTCTCTTTTTCGCTGCTTTATTCATCAAACAAATCAAATATATTCTATACTAGTTTCGAGATCTTCAGTCTCCTTTTCAATAAAAAAATAAATGAAATTACATATTAATAACAATATCAAGTCAACATAAATCCCCATAAGTATCTTACATTATCTAATTTCTATATGATTTTCAACGATCCTTATTTACTATGTCTTCTTAACTTTATAACCACCCCCTAATTTCTCAACACTTGAAACATCTATACAATCAGGTTTAAGGGGACTGTGAACTCTTTAAGGGAAAAATATTCTATTTTCAGCTTTTTAATGTTTATTATACTTTAAACTATGAAGAACAACATGTTTTGAAATGAACCTTTTATCTTCAATAGTTTTCCCATTACAACCCATTTCGTGAAGACCAACCGGGAGTGAAAAACAATGACTCATTCTTTGCAGGCTTATAAGGTTATATGGGCTAAAAATTCAATTTTTACATTTTCAATGTTTTGTATGCTATAAATGATAAAGAACAACATCTTTTTAAAATTAACCTTTTATCATCAATAGTTTTTCTAATATATACATTTTATAGGCAGCAACTACAATCAAAGTATATTGATTGGCGATGTTTAAAGCCCATTTTCTCAAAACTAAGTTTGCATAGTGGATTATTTTTTCTTTTTATATTTCTATCTAACCGTGAAATCAAATTTTCACAAACGTATATATATTTGAAGATATATGCATTCTGAAGAAAACCTTACTAGGGATTTTGATTTTTTTATTTCATTGATGAATTATGAACGTTTTTGAATTGATTTGCCAGAAAATTCGGAAAATAAGTGGTTTTAAAACTTAAAATGCATGCAAAATGAAAAATAGGGAAAAAATAAAAAAATTGAGGCAAGGTTTTCTAGATAAATATACAAATTTTGTAACTGAAAAGTGATTTTGGTCATGTTGATGTTTTACTATCAGTTATATGCTTCACAGACAATACAAGGTTGTAAATTTTTCACTAATTGCTTTATAAAAAAAATGTTCATCAATCTATACAATTCAAAACATGTTGTGTCATTAGATTAGATAATTATCTACAAAATAAGGTGTAATTTGTAAGAATTGAAGCAATAATGAGTGAGAAAATCAAAGTTTAATAAAATCGTAAGAAAAGAGTTCACAGTCCCCTTAAAACAAAACTTAGAGCTCTTTTAAGTCTTCTACACAATGCACCCTAACCACTTGTTTGTTTCAGATCTACTATTTACATATGAATTTACACAATGCAATGCACCCTACAATATGTTTTATAATCCTAGATCTAATCAAATAAATTTCTGATCATTCTCCTGACACCAGGTTGGTAGTGACCTGAATAAAGCAGCGAAAAAGAGAACATAGTATTAAAATAATTTCAGAAAATGTTGAAAATGGACCCATAATGGCACTATAGAAAGCACACTTTAATTGGCAAAGTGCCCAAAATCGAATCGCTTTGGTGTCGCATCTTACCAAATAGTTGTGTAAAGTTTGAACGAAATAGGGCGAGGCGTAAAAGCTCTAGCTTGTCCGAAGACAAACATACATACATACATACATACATACATACATACATACATACATACATACATAGTTACAAACAAACGAAACACAGGGCTTTCGCTTCAGCTGCTGAAGCGACGCAATCATGAACTAGATCAAAAGTGCTCAGAGAGCACAGCGTCGCCAGAGCAACATTGACCCATGGGCAATAAAGATGTTTGCTTTGCAATCAAAGCAGAAAAAAAGTCTCGCTTGATGTGTGACTCATCCTACATCTATGTTGTTGGAATTGGATTGCAGGTGTTTTCTAAACATGACTAAAGTGAATATCTATTGTCCATAAGTCGACAATAATATGGTAACACTGTGCTCTCAGAGCACTTTTATTCCAATATAACCACTATGTCAATTTGATGGTCATGTTTCAAACAGTATTGAAACTGTTGTGGAAAAATAGAAAGAAAAATAGTTAAAATGGCCCTCCGAAAGGTACACTCGAATTGGCAAAGTGCCAAAATTAAATACAGTTGATGTTCCGTAGGCATGTAAGCATTGTACAAAGTTTGAATGCTTTCTCATAAGCATCAACAAAACTATTGCAAAAAATGTTGAAAATGGACCTAAAATGCCACTATGGAAAGCATACTTAATTGGCAAAGTGCCCAAAATCGAATCACTTCGGTGTCTCGTCATACCAAATAGCTGTGTAAAGTTTGAACAAAATAGGGCGAAGCGTAAAAGCTCTAGCTTGTCCGGAGACAAACATACATAGATACATACATACATACATAGTTACAAACGAACGAAACACAAGGCTTTCGCTTCAGCTGCTGAAGCGACGCAAAAAAGCACTTTAAAAAGCAAAGGGAACATCTGCTGCTATCACATATTGTTCCCATCGCATTTTAGCACGGCATTCCACAGCACAAATAAATATCCCTTGCAAATACAGTACAGCCTCCAATTGAGACTACATCTCTATTGATACCACCTCGGTAATAAGACCACTTTTCACGATCCCAAACCTTCATAAAGCTACCAAAATGAACCTCTGTCTAGAGAGTCGTAGAGACCACCTCTCTATTGAGACCACCCAGAGGCGGTCTTAATATTGAGGTTCTACTGTAATAATTAAAGACTTCAGTCATTCACTGTAAGTATAAAAACCTTTATTACCGGTATATCATTTAACGTCAACCTAGTTGTGTTAACATAGAATATAAAATTACGATTTATGTGGCCATATGCATTTTTTACATTGATCTACATTGAACACGTTTACAAACTTCAGAATATAAAAAAAGGCTTTTTGATAGATGTGTTTAAATTGGACATGGGTCCCAGCATCATGGGAGTGTGTCTGTTGTACTACCATGATTTACATACACTATACAATACACATTAATACCATATGATAGTAGTAGTAATGTAATATTTGAGTATAGTGTTTGTAAATCATTGCTGTACCACCCGCACCTACACATGATGCTGGGGCCCATGAAATTGTACATGTCATTATTACTGGGCTTTCACAATAGAGAGTGGTGAGGGTAAGCATTTATTTCTACTCAGCAGTGACAGTATATTTATCTTTAGTACATAAGAATCATTTGCAAAAAAAATGAATTTAATTTAAAGAGTGCTCATTATTTATAAGTGATGTAGAAGGAATTGCAGAAAGATTTATTGAGGCCTAATTTTTTGCAAGATTATTGTCAGGATGTTTTATGTTTTTTATATGTCTTATAGTTAATAAAAGTAACATCTTATGACATTCATTCACTGAACTGATTAAATTGATTCCGTGAAAAGTAAAATTTTTACATGGATTTCATGGGGGTCCTCAGATATTCAGAGGGTTAGGGGGTTATCTCTAATTTTCTGTGATTCACCCAACACCACCTCCTCCCCCGGTCAATAAATGATGAACACTCCTTTGTGTCCCGACTTTGTTGCGTCGCTTCAGCAGCTGAAGCAAAAGCCTTGTGATCACTTCGTTTCTATGTATCTATGTGTGTATGTATGTCTCTGGACAAGCTAGAGCTTTTACCATTACACCAATTTCGTTCAAATTTTACACAACTATGAGGTATGAGGCGACACCGAAGTGATTCGATTTTTGGCACTCTGCCAATTAAATTGTGCCTTCTAGAAGACTATTTATGACGTTTTACTGATATTCAATGCGCTTAGCCAGCAAATTAATTTAACCCAGAGGAAAAGTCAAAGCCAGCATTACAAAAATATATATATATATATATATATATATATATATATATGTATATATATAATATATATATATATATATATATATATATGATGTATATTTTTATTGAAAACACATATCACATCTTCTACAATTTTTCATACATACATGTGGTATGCAATATCAGGAATATTATATATGAATATATATATATATAGTATATCCATATATTATACCATCTTTACAAATTATTTATAGTTTGCAATATTTGGTTTATATATATATATATATATATTAATCTTTGAAGACTATATATATATATTATATTATGGCTAGGACCCAATTAATTGCGTCATACCGTATTTCCTTCCATCCATCCTTCCGTCCGTCTGGTCGTTACCCCTATCTAGGTTGCATCGTTTGAGCTAGGATGCTCAAATTTGTCATGTCGGTTGGAAATGGTGACCAAAAGAACCCTTTTTCACATGGGCCCAAACGGTCAATATTTGGGTCAATTTTTGATTTTTTTGACCTGTGAAAGAAGTGGCCCAGATTACGCCCAATGAGCCGGTAAGACGCAGCTATATATATAGTGGTGCGCAGCTCCATGTGTCTAGATGACTGCTTTGTAATAGTCGGTATGAACAGGCTATGACTGATTAAGGCTGCGAGGCTGGATAGGCTAATAATAGTATCAGAGGCGGGAACGTGCATTGCGTAAGATTGATACAGGTGAAAACAGAGGTATGTGTACCACGATCTTCCAAAAACACCTTTACCTAGCTTTCCCGATTATTTCACACGTGGTGGAAGACACGGGTGCTTCGGTGAAGCCACCGGGTAGTATCCCTAGGTGCAAATTCCGCAGTAAAACTGCGTTAGGGTAAGGAAGGAGCTTCCGCCCGGGAATTCGAACTAGAATGAGAAGCAGATTAGTATGTGTGTGGCACGTTCGCTGGTCAGTCAGTGAATTCTCACGGTTCCCTCGATTTACCGACCGAAAGCTGACTATGGGAAGATACGTGCCCAAAGGGAGTTCCTGATTAGATTCAGCGGTGGGTAGCTAATTGAGCCATGAAGGGTGGAACTCCTTCTCTCTCTCTCTCTCTCTCTCCGTGCCGAATGTAGTAAGCCAGAGATGGCCAGGATAGTGCAAGATGTTGCAGTCGGTACTAGGGCCATATGAGACTTATGAAGATCAATGCGTCCCCTGGTCGTTGAGGAGAGTTGGGGAGTTGGGGGAGTCTGTGAAACAAGTGGCCCAGATTACGACCGGTGAGCCGGTAAGACGCAGCTATATATATAGTGGTGTGTGCAGCTCCGTATGTCTAGATGACTGCTTCGTAATAGTCGGGATAAGCAGTCTCTGACTGATTAAGGCTGCGAGGCTGGATAGGCTAATAATAGTATCAGAGGCGGGAACTTGCATTGTGTAAGATTGAAAAAGGTGAAAACAGAGGTATGTGTACTGTGTCTCGGTGGATTAGTGTAGTGGTTAGCACGTCTGCCCATGACATATGACTGGTCTGAATCATGGACAGAAGGCCGTGAGTTCGATTCCACGATCTTCCAAAAAACACCTTTACATAGCTTTCCCGATTATTTCACAGACCATTATGAATCACATTCTTATTCCTATTTGAATGCACAATTACAGATCAGCATTCTACTGGCTGCAAAACAGACTGTTTGATGCTGTTTTGCAATAAAATCAATTCTACTCTCACTGTTCTGCCAAGCAAGCTCCTGCCACTGTATTGACAAAACATCTTCCATTTTACTATATCAAGTGGCCCTGATGGGACTCGAACTCACGACCCCAAGGTTGTGAGACCTGCTTGGAATGATACATCATCCCAAAGCAGGAGGCTAAGCAAAACTTGGGATGATGTAGCTCGGCATGTCAATAGTCAGCCAATAAAACTTGGGAAAAAATATATACAGTTATTCAAATAAAATCAATATTAATAGCATGACAAAGCCAATATGTAGATAGTGGCATTCCAGTGTTTTTCCAAGATTAAAACACTGGTTTGCCCCCACTGATGGCGCTTTTCATGATATCATTTGTGGCTAATTTAATTGTGTACTTTTAATCTAGATTTCCTTTTTAGTCAACTTTTAACAGTTGAACTTGATTAACAGTAAAGTATACATCGTTTCAGTATATATCTTATTTGCCCATAAGTCAACGTTGTTCTTGCGACGCTGTGTTCTTTGAACACTTCTGATCTAGTTCAGTTTTTGTTCAGGTTTTTTATCATAGCTTACCATTGATGTACGTGTACATGATTAAAGTCGAGTGCCCAGTGTTGATAGACTGTAGTTGCTTATACATTTTATAATTTGAGTGGTGATATTGTGGTAGGCAGTGTAATATATATATTGTGTGCAGTTTCTGGAGAAAAAACACATTTAACCTTATTCTCAATGTTAACAATATGATGATATCCACAGAGAAAGGAAGACAATGCGGATTTGGAGATTTTGAAGTTATTGTTATCAGCAATTATTTCGTAGCTCTAAAAGATGGCACCAGATTGGCTATCAAAGTCTGGTTGCCAGACAACGACCTAGCCCAGCATTTTAATGGGACGGTCCACAAACAGGTAGGGTTTAGGTCTACGACTATTCAACTGTTATCTTTCTTGCTTTGTTCACTTTCTTGCAGCTCATTGTGGTCATTTCGGATGTTAGGTGTTCCTTTCAACCCAGTAGTTAGTTAACTAGTTATGTAGGCGTGTCTTGGCCCAGAAGTTACTTTATAGTTATAACATAACAAAACATAATTTATTTCAGAATATAAAATTCCTTACATTTTAAAGCAGGTAAATATAAAAAGATATAGAAACATAGCAAATAAATACATATGAAATCGGTTATTATATATAATGTGTGTCTACCATGTGACAGAATGACTAGAACCAAACATAAAATGAACACTAGATACGCGTGTCAGCTCGGCCGTCAGACACGAAGTGACGATGCCAATCAAGCACATCTAGGATCATCTAGGCAGTCATGCTTTATAATTTTTAGCGTACCATTGGGTAACCATTTTAATGAAAAGCATTGGCAAATCGTGACTGGTTAATTTTTTATAAAGGTTTAAAACTAAGAACTGCGTGTTGTTCTACCTTAGCTTTATATTATGAGGAAGCAATGCATTAGGCCCAACGTATAACAAAAAAGTTATTAGAACATAGATTTTGAGAGAATTTGCAATGTTATAATTCTTTAGAACTTGAAAGGTCACTATAGTCAGTTTCTTTCTGTAGATCACATTTCAAGCCATGCCTTTCAGCCCCGTCTGTCGCCACGACCGTTTCTACCCACGGGTCACACCATCAGTAACTGTTAGTCTCTGTGCTGTTAAATGATCACCCCTATTCAAGTCCCTCCGCTCCCAAACACACAGGCACACATCCTAATCAAACAACACCCAGCTTTCTCCTTCGCACACAAGGTGCTGTAGTGATTAGCTCTGTAAAATTGTCTTTTGTACAAATACTCTTCTCACGTTATCTAGTTAATCCACTGTAGATGTGTCAATAGACTGGTAAACCTGAGTACCAGATAGCGCCACGCCGCAACTTCTGACAGACCGCTATCAGCTCCTTGTGATTTGATAGATTGTTTCAATAAAGTTTATCTGTGCCAATCTGTCGTCGATCTCTTCATCTTTTGAATCATGGGGCAGTAAAACTCATGTCATTATTGTTTAACTTTGTATTCTCTCCACGAGCTGTAAATGGTAGCCCCCCCCCCGCCCCCCCTGCAATTATCATTATAAATCATTTTAGGATAATTTTCTTAATTTAGCTTTATGGGCCACCAAATCCTTCCCAAGAAAAAAGTTATCCTGTGATTTTGGAGTATTTGCCATACAGAAAAGATGATCACACGGCCCCACGTGACTACCAAAGACACACATGGTTCTGTTCGAATGGCTATGTGATTGTGCGTTGTGACTTTAGAGGCACTGGTAGGTCTTTGTTACACTATGTATATAACACATTGATCAATACATAAATCTATGTTTCCATCTATATGTATGAACAATTCAGTAATAGAAAAGTTTTGAAGGTGATTTAGATATTGCTTGAATAGAATGGTGATTGCTCACTGCGACTGTGAAGGAATCTAAGTTAAATTTTTACGCCTTTCTCAATACAATTTCATCATAATTACTACGCATAATAAAACTATGATTTGTTTTTAAATCTAAATGGAATCAAACACAAATATTTATTTTCTTGTACCTAATCGATGAAATCCTTGGATCATTTTATAGTCATTAGAGGGTTTTGGACAGTTTCTGTCAATTTCCACTGTCGGAAAGGGATTTTGGATGGTTTCCGTCACGTTTCCACCCCCCACCCCTCCGTCCCACGGAAATAGGTTTTGGACGGTCCGAAACTCAACCCTGACTTCAACCATTATTTGCCAGCCACCGTTCTTGATGAATGTTTAGCTCATGCACATTAGAGTGGATTACAATATGATCTATGCTTTTGCAATTATATAATAAAGATAAATATAATGATAGAAAACATCGCTCAAGAAACTCACTGTCATGGCATTAGAGTTAAAAGCATGGAGACGTAAGTAATGAAAGTTCAGATAGTATGCAAAATGTTGCATCATCTTTTACATGATTTTTAAATGCTTCTCTTCCTAGGAGACTCCGATGGCTTGTATTATGGTGAATATTTAACACAAGAACAAAAAGACGCTTGTGAATTGATATCATGGCTTGCGCAGCAATCATGGTGTAACGGAAAGGTTGGCATGTATGGCAAGAGCTGGGGAGGGTTTAATGGTTTGCAGGTAATTTGAAGCATAGTCTACATGATTTATTATACGAATTGCACTTGGGTCGTGATCATTATTATTGTTGAAAGGCTCAAGTAATCCCAAACTTGGACACATAGGACCAAAGACCTTTCAAAATATTTCAAAACTCCTCGTGAACAAATTTTTCTTTGGTAGAACGTAGACAACCTAAAAATCAGTCAGGCAAGCATATTCTGAAGTCTGGTTACATACTTGGAAAAATTAGTAATATACGTGAATCTTAGCCCCAATTGGAACCGAATCTTGGATTCTTAGGCATCCAGGTCTACGTGAATTCCGTAGACTGACAATATGCTTCTTGCAATTGCTACCGAATAGATATTTTTATATGTCACAAATAGAATGACCAAATATAGCTGTGGTCATAATATGATTTTCAATATTGAAGCGAGTGATTCATTTTCAGTTAACCTAATCTATGTTTCTAGTTAGCTTATGAACAGCCACCTGCCCTGAAAGCTGTTATATCTCTATATTCGACCGATGATCGCTACCTTACGGATGAACACTATGATAATGGATGTATGATAGGTAGTAGCAGCTCATTTATATTTAGTATTTATTTCGTACAATTGCGATATTCTCTACTCCATATGCTTTATGCTTCAATTTGCCTAATATTAATTATTTGGATATTAAAAGTTGTTTTCATAAAATACATAAGTTATATTTTAGGGCATGGTATGTTGTCATGGTCCTGCTATATGTTTGCCTTCAATGGACGATGCCCAGACCCTAGACATAGACCTGATGATTGGAAAGAGGAATGTATATTCCATTTTAAGTAAAACGCATAATTTAAAGAACATAAATAACGTTATATGCATAATTCTAGGAAGGAATTATTTTACCTTTTATTTTGAATATCAGCAGGTGTGGAGAGAACGTCTGGAAAAAAGTGTCTTTCCATGGGCTAAGGACTGGCTGGCACATCAGAGTAGAGATGAATTCTGGATGCATGGATCTATATGTAAAGCCCCGCATAAGCTCAAATGTCCCACTTTACTGATAGGTGAGTACTTACTTATCATGTAAAGATCTGTGAGGGTCTAGATGGTGGGGTGGGGGTGGGGGTGGGGGGCTGTTCCCACTTCACACTTAGTTTTTAGTTCATTTCCTACTTCACAGTTAAATTTTAGCTTATTTTCCACTTCACTCTTGTATTTTCTTCATTTCCCACTGAAATGCGGGCTTCTGCTCACTGTTTTAAACATTTGACATATCAGGAGCAATATCTATGTCATAATGCTACCTGGACGTGTAACAATGTAATTACACCAAGTATTTTGATTATTTATAGTAAAACTCAGCATGCATTTTTTCATCATATATTGATCAAATGCTGTCAAAATATCATCACCTGCATCTGCCTATAGTTAATGTTGGATTGCCTTTTTGATGCCAAATCGCCATTCATACGTATCGCTCAACATTTTAAACTTCTTTCAAAGCATTAAAAACTAACGCTCACATTTTAAACATGTCTTTGAAACACAGCTCATGACGATTTTTAATCAAAAGATGTATCTTCAATGAATGTCAATTGTCACAAGCTTGAAATAATGTCAGTACAATCACAACATCTATCTAAATATATAAAGGGAGGGGTATTTTGATTTGCTTTTCAACGTGGGTTGTGCAATATTTTGTATTGTAAATGAATTGTCGTGAAATAGGCCCCAAGTAATAAGATAGCATACCATAATATGGTGAAAGTGCCTTTTTCAGTCGTCCTGTATATAAAAAAGACAAGCATTTGCAAATTAGATTTCTGTCAATTTGGTTAGCTCAGATATTGGAAGCGTTAAATTTTCTTCAAATCCCTTCATCATCTTAAATAAACAGATGGTTACCCTACTGCCATGTCTATATTCACAAAAGCAAACTAATGAATATTGTAATTGCCAAAAAGGTATCCTTTCTTATATTCTGCATTTTTTTCATTATTTACATGGTTAATTGTGCGTTTTCAGGTGGTTATAGAGATGGATACACAGATGCTGTGTTCAGAATGATTAATTCTGTGCCCGGAAGCAAAGGAATTGTTGGTCCATGGGCGCATGAATGGCCAGATGTTAGTAAACCAGGTATTCATGCGTTTATATTTGGAAGATTTTTTTATAATCAGTTGATGAACATTATTATAAACAGGATAAAACCTCGTCTCTAGTATTTAACTTACTAATTCATTGATTAATATTTTGATTCTCAGTGTCATCTAACAAAGTCCAAATTATAAAGGTCAATGCAAATGTTAGAAAAGTTACAAATACATATAGCTCATTCGCTATTTTTTTCTCTTAGGTCCAAATATAGACTATTTACGCACTTGCTTGGACTGGTGGGATTGTCATCTTAAAGGGCATAACACACCAGCCATTAAGCAACCAAAATTATTATGGTACATCAAAGACGCTGTAAAACCTAGTAAGAAGTAGGTTACCATATACATGCATAGTATACATATATTTCCATATAAAGTCCTTTGCCATTCAGTCTATCAATTCCAAAGGATTGTCATTAAAGTGTTCAAAAATCATTTATTCTATTGAAATATTTGCAGCTGCGAATACAGTCCTGGACGGTGGATAAGTGTTAACGAATGGCCCCCTAAATCAGAAGCTCACAGTACTACCACTTTTGTGTTAGCTTCTGATGAGAATCTTTCGTCTTTGGTATGCTTTTATTCTATATACTCGTATGTAATTCCTGGTTTATCAATTATGCCCCAAACTAACATATGCTTGCTGATCGAGATATATTCTTATTTCTTTTTTCAAAAAGAAATCATTGAATGAACAATGGACAACAATACCATACAGTTCAGCATGTGGTATTGCTGGTCCAGCTGCCTGGCTGTCGTTTGGAGCAGCTGACGATGCAGATGACCAATCACCAGACGACAATCTATCTGCTTGCTGGACAACTCAACCACTGGGTAAATTTCTTTTTAGATCTGTGATAGGACTTTGAATACTAGTACGCAGTTGCATTGCGCTCTCTTCAATCATACATGATTAGAGCGCAGTGGAACAAAATCTATTTATTTTGGTAGAAGATTTCTAGCATACTTCAACATAATGATTTATATACGCCATACTAAAAACCTTGACCACGTAACATTTTATTAAATCAGCAAAATCTCAATATATTTACTCTATCACATGTTGTGAGTTGATGAACAGAAATGCTTCGATAGATATAGAAAATCATCATATCATTTTTTTTCCTATATTATATGATATAAGATATTATAATCTAACTCGATGACTGTTTTCATATTTTGTTACCAGAAATTAATTTTTGCACTTGAGTCCCATTCCCACAATGGCCTTAATGCAAGATGTATATTCGTATACATTTTTTCAATCCGATCACGCGCTAACATAACCATTGAAGCTTAATACTGTGTAGTTTTTACATACTATAGATATATGATGTGAGGAAGTACTAACTATCAGATAATGTCATGTATATTATGTAATGATGTGCTACTAGTTTTTGGTAAACTAACTGCATTGAATTAGAAATCATTCCAGATCATTTACACATTTGTAGATGCTGATTTCACTGTGGCTGGATTTCCTCATCTAAGATGTCAGGTCGAGGTGGATACCAGTAAGTCATCTCCAGTAACTTACACTCCAGCTATATGTACTTCTACTATGGATTAATTTTATGTCTGTTCATTGCTCCATTCTTTCACAAACACTGATTAAAATGATATGACTGCTGTTAATCAATCATATAGACATGTATTTCTAATGTTTGTGAAGCAGAATTGCAATGTAAAGTTTCTTTTTAAACTAAAGGTGGAGGTGGTCAACTAATTGTTCGTCTGTGTGATGTCTGGCCAGATGGAAAGAGCAACCTTATTACATATGGTGTTATTAACCTTACACACAGAAATGGATGTGATCCCGATAAGGTGGATGTTTCACAGATGTCTCTGCATATATAATAATTGAAAGAAAAACCTTTTCAACTACTTAAACTCTTTGTGCAGTAAATATGCTCCTTGGCATGCCTTTGTAATATTTTTAATGATGTTGAAAGTATGACTTTTCTATTGCACTATGACAGGTGAGAAATGTTGAGGCAGGTGAAATTTTCAATCTCGATTTGGAGCTGCATGTTACAGGTTACACATTACCAAAAGGACACCAACTCAGGGTAGCTCTCTCATCTGGATGGTAACTATTACATCAATTCATTTTATGTGTGAATTATAATTAAAATTCATTAACAGATGGTGACCCTCCATCTTTAAGTTATCTTAAATATTCAACGTTCTTTCTTTCTTAGACAGACAAGATTTGTGACATATGGTATGCAGCATGTGGTCGGATTTTTGGTGTTTTTTTTCTGTTTCTGCAGCCTTATAATCGAAAAACAAAGTCTTATTTTTAGTGAAGAATCAAATTTATTTAAACATGTTTCGACACCTACAGTGTCCTCAATTTAATTTAAAAAATATAGAATATTACAAAAAAATCTTTCTTAAAACAATTTATAATAAACTTTGCAGCACAAAGGCCAGAACAAATTTTAAAAATTACATAAATTACTGAAATTTTATTAACTTGCCTGTATGCTTCTCTGAGTCTGAGGGGTAATTATGATTTGTTTATAAACATAAATAAAAATCGAAAAACTATTGATTTACTGTAGAAGGTTATAGATCAGCCAGCAAGATATAAATTTGTTGAAACTAGCTGTCACTATATATTCACAAAGTGGTAAGCCCCTCTGAAATAACGTTGGAGTATTACTGCTGTCTACTTTTGCAGGTGCATGCACCAGAGTGCTTTACCAGTGTTTACTGGCCAAAATTTATCTTCTTTCTTTTACAACAATTTATAGACGATTTGGCAGATATGGGTCCCATGAGCCATCTGGAACGTTTTTTCTAATATGATTTTTTTTTATCCTTAGGTGATATGGAAAAGGAATCAAGTTGTCCCCATTGCCAAATATTGTCCCATGGGGGTTATTTTCATGAAAGTTTGCCAACTCACGGAGTTTTTGCGATACGTCATACATGCAGTTTTTAAAAAAAAGAATAAAATCATTTGGTTGCGATGTTATACTAATAAACTGACATCGAAGATACTCAAATTTGGCGAGAAAACGGCCTACACAGAAAAAAAACGTGGCTAACACTAAAACCGGCCCTCATTTCTGTTGCAACTCCTTCTCGAACATTAAGTACTTATTTGAAATCAGGAAAATCATTGGAAAATGTTTGGTTAACTTGTCTATCATTACAATTCCAAGAAAAATTGTGCATGTATATGTACAGTTTCTTTCCTAAAAAGGATAAGTGTGAGGGCCTTTTCATTATGTTGCAGGCTGAGTTGTAAAAGAAAAGGTGGCCGATTTTAGCTACAGTTATGACCGTTTGACCTCTGGTGATGTCTATATTGAACTGATGACATGAATAATGCAATAAACATATACTACACAGCCATACCTTTCCAATTATACCCTATTTGTATACAAAAACTAATTTTAAACATACAGAAATTAGCTTTATATTCCCCTTACCCCTAATTTTGACATATCGCAAAATCTCCGTGAGTCGGCAAACTTTCATGAAAATAACCCCCATGGAACAATATTTGGCGATGGGAACAACATGATTCCTTTTCCATATCACCTAAGGATAAAAAAATCATATTAGAAAAAACGTTCCAGATGGCTCATGGGACCCATATCTGCCAACTAGACTAAATGGTTTTGTCCTGTACTGGTTCACCGGGTCAATCCACTAGTGTCGTGCCTGTTGTAAATGAATTCCTAATTTCTAAAGTATACCAATTTTAATTAATTCTGTGGATTGATGGTGAATATAGTATTACCAGTATTTTTTTTATTTGTGAGAAGGGAGCTAAAGCTGCGAAATTACTTTTAACTTTTTGGAATTTAGGGAATAAAAATGTATCTACAAAGAAAGAAAAATAGAAACTGATGCTGTTATTGTTTTTGTCTTCTGCCAGGTGGCCTCATGTATGGACGGCTCCACAGAAAAATGTAATGAGAATGAAAGAAGGAGAACTCATCCTACCACAATATACTGGGCAAGAAAGCCTTGATGATATTGTAAGTAGTGTAAGAATGTGGTGATATTGTGGTAAACATCCTACTTTCAGCCAGCACAAATATTTGTACGTTTAAAATTATTTAACAGAAGCAAATCCAGGTTGGCTAGCACAGCACTTTTCCTCTGGGCCGCTTTCAAGAGATTCTGGATCTATTACTCTACAGCTAATACAATTACATCAATCATGGCTTGGGAGGTGGGCTGAATTATGGATATTACATATAATGAATAGGTTTAGGTTTATTAGTTTATTAAAGTCTCAATCGTATGTACAAACATGTAAGAATCACTGATAACATAGATCTAAGAACTACATACCTGTATGGCCATTCTTTACAGGATTACTAGAGACTATATATAAGTTAGAATTTCGTTGCATACTTCTTGTGTGCTGCTGTGGCCGTGTGGATAGGGAGTTGGACTCATAACCAGAAGGTTGTGGGTTCGATTCTTTGTTGGGTCAGATGGTGGGTGTTGATCAAACTCATCCCTAATTAGTTGTATGCTGCCCTGTGATATCTATATGTAATTAGGTACAGGTCATACAGCTGAAAGATTGCGTGAGTAATTAGCATTGTGGCCTGCATGTGCTGCAGATTGTGAGAGTTGATCAGTGTCATCAGTTGATCGACAAGTGTACCAATGATCTGGTGTATGAATAGTCATGAGAATACACATTGAATTATGACTATAAACCGCTATTTAGATTTTTTACACTTTGTAGACCTGTTCGAATCCTGCTTTGGGACCAGAAATACCCCACACAATAGTGGGAGATCCAGCATCATTTGCCATTGAGAATGAACACAGCAGAGACGGTCACACAAGAACTGTACGATGCAACTTTGGTGATGTCATGTTGAATGAGGAGCAAGTTATAATGAATCAGAAATATGAAGAAAAGTTAGTAAATTTAGTTACCACTTTAACATACTATATACCTGTCGCATTTAAATAAATATTGAAATAAACATGTACTGATAATACACGTAGAGACAAGTGTACAGAATAATACCTAGGATACCTGTTTTAGGTACATGATAAATGACCATGACCCAACTTCAGCTAGGGCAGAAATCACACACAAAATTAAACTTGAGTGGCCTCAAGTTGATGATGGAGTTAAAACTGAGGTGACCATCTTAAAAACATTGTCTACTTTTTCATACATATTGTAATTTATGCAGTTTAAAAGTTAATCAAACTGCTTATTTTCTATATTCCAATATTTGCCAATAATATTTCTTTTTATAGTATTTTGTTTTCAATACTACTGTCATGAGTTATTCTATTCATAAGTCACTATAAGTACTTTAATAATCTAACGTGTGAATAATACCTTAATTATCATTTGTATCTATTTTTGTTTTGTTTTTAGGTGGACACATTTTCAATATTAACTTGTGACCTTCAAAGTTTTTATCTCACAAGTATATTGAAGGTTTATTTAAATGACAAAGAGTTTTATCAAAAGAAATGGGCAGATGAAATCAAAAGAGAGTGGGTTTAAGTGACTCAACTTTATGTAAAGATAATGGACCATGGAATATCTAAATATGTTTTTACTTTAAAAAAGCACATTGTTGATCTTTAAATGATTAGTTCATACTAACATTGACAGTAAATTGGACTTTTTATATACATTATTACTTATTTAACTTTGTTGTTTATCATGTGTAAAACTATAAAATTAATTGTAAAATGTATAATTGTACATTTCCTTATTAAAGACAATAGCTATTACATAATTCTAAAATGTCCAAAACATGATTGTGAATAGTTTTTAGTTGCTGGTATAACATCAGCAGTATACATAGAACATTCCCATACAATGTATGATAATCAAAATGATGATTATTATTACAAGTTAGTGCAAACAAAGAATACATATCTGGCAAATTTAATGGTCCCATACCTCCCTGCACTGTCCTGTTCCATTCCATCCTGTGTTTATGTGAATCACATATAATCATATATGAAAAGAGCTCATTGAGAGCATTCAAATTAACTATCACTCGACCAGACATTTTAAAACAAAAAAGAATCCAATATATACGGATGACACCATCCCAATTACGACTGTAATCCAATCTATTTTCGACCTGGATCCAACACAATTTCAACCTGGATCCCATACGATTTCAACCTGAATTCAGGTAGGCTACACTATATGACTCAGGATCATGTTTGCAAAACCAACCTAAAAATCAACGTTGGTATCAATGTTGGATTTAACGTAGAAACAACATTGATGTGCCTGCTGGTAAACAACAGGGTTTTTTTCCACAAAATTTTGTTTCACTCATATCTTGAAAAGTACTGGCTCAATATTTTTTCTAAAAACGGTTTTGGAACGTGCTATTTAAGGGTTTTCAAATTATGCGCCAGCCGATCTGAAACTCTTAAAAATGGTTCGGGTACGACATTGTTAGCTGCATTTTTAGTTCACGAATATTGTTTTGGTGTATAGCTCAAAAAGTATTAGTTTAAAAAAATATCCAGGTCCAGGTGGATTAGCCGTTTATGCACGCTTCAGTAATTCTGAGGTGCTTCTAGTATTTAAGCCGGTAAATACTGTAGTATAATATGGTGGTGGTTATAAATTTGAAAATAGTGTGTTTGTAAAAGTAAAGTATATTTATTTAGGATTTACATCCAGATATTATTATTCATACTAGATATATGGAATATATACTGAATTGTATTAGTGACAGATTAGATTCATTACATAATGCATTCAACAGTATTGGTAGTTAAACAGTTATGTGGGTCTGTCCAGTGTGGGATTTCCAAGATGCAAGATGTGGTGTTATGAATATCCATAAAACTAAACATAAAACAAAACTAAACATGTTTCAAATGTAGCAATAATTATCCTCCTTTAATGTAGTACATGTAACCCCATACCCATATGCTGTTCACAACCAGGATACATAGATCAACACTCCCCGAAATTGTAAATGAAACATCATGGTTTTCTACTTAATTTTTGTCACATCATAATTATATGTTTTATACTTTGTAATAGAACCATTTGTACTGAAGATTGAAACAAATTCATGAAACAAATTTGTATACCATAAGCAAAGTATGTATATGTGTGTGTGTGTGTGCGTGCGTGCGTGCGTGCGTGCGTGCGTGCGTGCGTGCGTGCGTGTATATATATATACTGAGCAGGGCGTCTCATGGGTAGAGCTGACTGTAGCTGGGGCAGTGGCACTGATTATTGTCTAGGAAGCGTGTCAAGGTCTTCTCGAACGCGTGGGTGCATAGGAGCTGTGGGTCTGGAGGTTCCATTGAGAGGGACCAGCCAGGAAGCGCAGTTACACCCCATGGGGAAGCTATGTAGAGATAAGAAGCGCACCAGAATCAAGGCCAGTCACGGCAAGGTGGCGCTGGCGTGCTACACGGTGATGGTTGGTGACAGGGTCCGTGGTTGTGGCCAGATGCAGAAGGGTTGGTGTGGAACATTATGAAAATGTTAGTAGTGATGAGATTGAACACGTATATTTGTTAGAATCAGTGCACAGATTGAGCTATCTAATGTCATTAATATTGGTATTTATGTTTATAAACATCGAGGCTAAATCTACTACATGCTGATACACGAGGTGGTGATCGAGGTGGTGTGTGGTGCATATGTGGATTATCCGCAGTCACTAATGACACACTGAGGGTCTTGGGTGGGCTGACGGTGATGATGTCAAAGAGTTCACCAGCCTTGCATAATGCCAGTAAATTACAAACTTGAATTTAAACAAATGAACATACGTTTATATTTTTAACCAACCCAAAAAGAGTGGTGTATGAACAGCAAAGGAACACAGTAGAATTCTAATTGAAAACATAAAACACCGGGCACCTGGTAATATCCCATGTTTGGGCCATTGAAGAAATATGTCATGGTTTGGAGGTCACCGTGTATGAATGCATGCCCGAATGTAGTGAATATTGCCCGAGCTTGCGAGGGCAATATTCACTACATGAGGGCATGCATTCATTGCGATATTTGTAAACGTCTTACGTATCTCTGTGTAGTATAACGTCATACATTTAGATATAATGTCAGACGTACTATTTCATGTCAGTCTTACTTAGAAATACATCGATACTAGGAACTGGACTATACACAAAAACACGGTTTGGAAACAGCCTTGATGAAAAGCTCTGATTCATATTGCCGTAGCAAAGCATGTGATGGAGGATGGGTGGGCCACGAGCGTTGAGTTACCAGGTAAATAAAAACTCGCCCCGTGTTAATGAATTACAAAATTGTATTTTGACACAATATTTATAAACGTATTATTTATCCTCTTTATGAATTAGAACTCATTATATAACAACATACTGGATGGAGATTTATTATGATAGATAGTAAAGATACACAAGCTCGTTAGTTTGACCATATTTGGCATTATTTTCAATGTGCACCTAAGTCAAACTCATGGTATTATAAGCCGTAAAGTATCAAAAATGTCCAATGATATGAATGGATTGAACGCCTATTACTACTGATTGACCAATCCTATTTTTTTTTACATTAATAGGGCAGAACGAAATAACAGCCAAAAAGACTATATGTATGGTGGTTGATTTCCGTCAGCAAACTATATAAATCTACCAAGATCGTCTTTCTAACGAAATCCGTGTCTTGACAGCTGTATCTGCAATAGAACTCTTATTAAGTTATTCCTGTGTACAAGCTGTAGTAATGTTACATTTCACCAATCCTTCAAATGAAAGTTAATTTGGAAAATAAAAAAAAAAGATATTAGGTCTCAAGGATCACCTGCTATGCAGTATCACTTTATTTTGATGGTGGGTCATGTTAGTCTAGATTTTAGATCAACCAAACACCTATAGATATTTCTTAACTCGTGTGTTGACAGCTCCATTTGTTATTATTTTCTGGTAAGGTATGGCTGTTTGCATGCTCTAGTAATATCATCACATTTTATAATAGAATTTTGAGAGAAAGTTACGAAAATTAGAAGGAAGCATTTTTATGGTTGCTAGTCAGTATTTGTTTGTGATCCAATCTCTGGAACGTCAAACGTTTATGACAGTATTTTCATTTGGTAGTGGATGCAAAAAGATGGAAAAAGTAAATGTCTCAGCAAATCTTTATTAATTATTTTGTATACTTCTAGTATGTTGTAGCAGAGGTTAGCGAAGCCACCAATTTAAAATAGAAATTAGCACAATTTTAATACAAGATCTTGGGTAGAAAGTATTTTTTCTCTCTATTTTAACACGGGTACCGAAATCTTATGGAATCGGGCGCAGCTAAAAATGAAAAAAACCACTGCGCATGACGTTATGCGCAATTTTTTTTGAAAACATTCTGTTATTTTATGTTGTAAACAGTAAGCAATTTTTTTTCTTTGTCTCAATCATCTACGCTTTATTTGCAAGTAAATTTTGCATAAAATCCAACGTACACACAATTCTTTAGCATTGGCATACAATAAGTGAGTGTACAGATGGCCAATATATAGTTATATATTGATTCACTTATTTGAATAGATAGCCGAAAGTGTGACCCACTTTCAGAGGGCACTATTGCCCAGTCGACTATGGAGAAATAGGTGACCGGCTGATTTGGCTCTAAGCCAATCACAATGCAGAATTTAGGGGTGTGTCACAGATAGAGTGTTATAATGAAGCATGTCATTGTTTGTGGCATTTTACCATGTATGAATGCATGTTCCGAATGCACAGTGAATATTGCCCGAGCTTGCGAGGGAAATATTAACTACATGAGGGTATGCATTCATACATGGTATGACCGACAAACCATTGTATATATTCATTATAACACGATAAATTTTCATTAGCACATACTATTTGATGAAAAGCCTCACGAAAATAGCATGGAATTGTTCGGGTTCAAAGCACAGCAAAAGTCAATTGCGATATTTGTAAACGTCTTACGCATTCTCTGTGTAGTATAACAAACGTCATACGTTTAGATATAATGTCAGAACTATTTCACTTCAGTCTTGCTTAGAAATACGTCTGTTTACTAGCTTTTGTTATTATTCAGAAATTTTTGAAAACATTCTGTTATTTTATGTTGTAAACAGTAAGCAATTTTTTTTTCTTGTCTCAATCATCTACGCTTTATTTGCAAGTAAATTTTGAACAAATGAAAAATCCAAGTACACACAATTCTTTAGCATTGGCATACAATACGTGAGTGTACAGATGGCCAATATGGTTTTATATTGATTTACTTATTTGAATAGATAACCGATAGGTGATAGATTGCCCAGTCGACTATGGAGAAATAGGTGACCGGCTGATTTGGCTCTAAGCCAATCACAATGCAGAATTTAGGGGCGTGTCACAGATAGAGTGTTATAATGCAATATTGTTTCCGTGGCATTTTACAAAGGTCAAATCCCTTGCACAAAACTTTAAAAACGCAGTTGTTGTCGAAATATTAAGTTATATATTTGTAAATTGTGATAGCTGTTGGTATGAAGAAAGTACTAGTTGTATTATATTATTTAAACACGCAGCATTTTATATTTTCATTAAATCAGTCATTGCCTGTGCGTTTACAAACCTTAATCAAATCATTTAACGTGGAACCTTGTTCTGTTTACATATAGATCTAGACCGTAAAAACGATTTATGAAGCGGTTAGAGTTTGGTCAAGGCCAAGTAGAGTAAAGTGCATTTTTACATTTAGTGCATTTTAAAACTTCAGAAAAAGAGCGTGTTGATATATGAGTTTAAATTGTACACGTATCTGTATTTATCACTATAGAAATTGGTGCGGGTAGATATTTATACTATAAATTATATTTTTATATTTGCATTTTAGTATCTCTGAATCATTTGCAAGAAACCACAACTAAGTTGATAATTTAGAGAGTGCCTCTCTTTTGTGTGTGCGTGAGAGGAGGAATTCCAGAAAGGTTTAGTGGGGGCTCAATTTGAAAGATTATTATCGGGATGTTTTACAATTTTCCTTTCTAAATATAGCTAAGAAGGGTAACACCTTATCATATTCACACAACTGATTCAGTGAATGGGTAGAATACTATTTTCTACATGGATACAATGGGGGTCCTCAGACATTCAGAAGTATAGCGAGTTTATTTACAACTTTCGCTGATTCATCCAACACCCCCGGTCTATAAATAATGAACACTCTCTAGTGTAACATGTCTCTTTTTTTTTTCTTGGTCGTATCTATACAATTATATTACCGTAAACAGTATATAGCATAAATTAATCCAGTCGGATATTACGGATCCTGTAAACTGACGCGGCGAATTAGTGGTGAATATATTACCTATGCTATCATCAGGCTATCATTAAATAGTCTAGGGATGCAGTGCTGATAGACGTGTGTACGTACACAGTATGTATACTGATATTGAGCGGTAATACTAGCTGTTGGTTGGCAGTGTAATATATATTTTGTGCAGTCTCTGGACAAAACATTTAACCTTAATCCCGGTGCTAACAATATGATGATATCCACGGAAAGAGGAAAACAATGCGGATTTGGAGATTTTGAAGTTATTGTTATCAGCAATTATTTCGTAGCTCTAAAAGATGGCACCAGATTGGCTATCAAAGTCTGGTTGCCAGACAACGACCTAGCCCAGCATTTTAATGGGACAGTCCAAAAGCAGGTAGGGTTTAGATTATGTGATCTACGACTATTTAACTGTTATTTTTCTCGCTTTGTGCACTCGCTTGCAGCTCATTTTAATTCATTGCTCATGCCATGCATTATGATTCGCGCGAACGTTCACGCGCCTGATCGTGCCAAGCCACCAGACACAAAGTCACGATGCCGATCAAACACGTACATCCAGGGTCGTGTAGGGCGTCATATTTTCGGATTTCATTTGTTAGCGCACCGTGGCATTTGCTAACATTTTTAATGAAAAAAAATGCAAATTGTTACTGGTTAAACTTTATAAAAGCTGAAAACTAAACGTGTAACCAATGCATCCCACCGTATTATAAAAACATTTTTAGAATTTTTAGAACGTAGATGTGAATTCTGGGTAGCAGCCTCGGGGGAGGGGGGTTTCTCAGGTACGCGCGTGTCATTTTGACTTCAGGAACAGCAACGATAAATATAGTAAGATTTGCAAAAATATATATAGAATAGAATAGAATAACGATATACCAAACCCAAAGTTCATCCATATAACATACTACAGAAATACACAATGCACTCATAGTTTCCTTGCAGTACAGCGGTTTGCATTGTGACTGGGCTTTTTGACTTCTCAGACTGGGTGTATTTGGAATGTATAAGATCTTGAGCTGTACTATGATATTTCTTCTTTAATGATGATACTCAGAGTGATGAAACATGAAAATACACAATATTTCGATGTCAATGCCCTATGATATGCTTATCTTTAGAGATAAGACCCTAAAATATAGTGTTGTCTTAAAATCAAGACCCAATAATATACTAATTTATCAAAATAGGGACCCAGTGATATATCAAACATCTAAAAATAGGACCCAATGATATCAATGATATATCAAGAGGCTGGAAAAGTTGGCTTATAAAAATGGCACATCCATGCTAACCAAATTAATGTATTCGAGATCCCCCCCCCCCACGCGAGTTATAGTAGCGCTCTCCCCATACACATCCCACTTCCTTGAAATCCCACATCTCTCATTTTTGAGGCTTTTTTGTTTGCCCACATCCTTGTTTTCTTAACCCTTTCCCCCCACATCCCACTTCCTTAGCCCACTTCCTTATAGAAACTCGCCCCTCTCTATACAGCCTTTTGTACCAGTATATTTTTATATAAACAAGTATATTTGCCGGAAGAGGGCCGCTAGGTGACGAAATTACAAATGGAAAAAGTGGGGAGGTGGTGCCTGAACAACTCTACTTGAATGTGGTGGTGATGTTTGGAGCAAGAGTGGTGGCAGTGGAATTGAAAATGTGGCACCTATGATGATATACATAGGCCTAGCCTTTGGAGCTCTTTAATATTCTAGATAGATCCCAAATAAACATTTGGGACCCTTGGCTGTGACTCGTGCAAGGACTATCGAGATCGTGTGGCATGAAAATCACATCTAATTATTATCCTTTTAATTTACAACATGTATGTAGGGGGTCTACAGGATGTAAGTTTTATTAGCACAATTTTATGACCCAAAGTTAAACTTTAAAAAATAAAATGAGCCCCTACAAGAGTGTATACAGGTTTCTGAGCAACACCCCACTCGACCGTCCTTTAATAATCTTTTAAACATGTGCTGATTGTGGGCCTGCATGTTTGAAATAGCTTTTTTAATGATTGGGTTGTAAAAATCTTGTCATTATAGTTCAATTTTCCATATAAAATAAAAATAAAAATAAAAATAATCCTCACGCTGTTATAAATGGTAGCCACGACCTGTTTTCATTATGCATCAATTTAGGTTTATTTTCTTTAGCTTTATGGGCCACCAAATCCTTCCCAAGAAAAAAGTTATCCTGTGATTCTGGAGTATTTGCCATACAGAAAAGATGATTACACGGCTCCACGTGACTACCAAAGACACACATGGTTCTGTTCGAATGGCTATGTGATTGTGCGTTGTGACTTTAGAGGCACTGGTAGGTTTTTGTTACACAATATTTATAAACTATTTATTAATGTATACAATCTATGTTTCCATCTACGGGTATAAACATTTCAGCAATACACACCTTTTGAAGATGGTTTAGATAATGTAAATTTGTACAGGATGGTGATTGCTCACTGCGATTTGTGAACGACTTTAACCATCTTTTGCAAACCACAGTTAATGAATATTTATTTAGCTCATGCAGATTGGGGCGCAATAAAATATGATCCATGTTTTTTCAGTTATGTAATATAGATAAAATATGATGATAGAAAACATTGCACAAGAAACTTGCTGTCAGGGGATTAGACTTAAAATCATTTAGACGTAAGTAATGAAGGTTCAGATACAATGTAACATGTTGGTTCATCTTTTGCATCATTTTTTAATGCTTCTCTTCCCAGGAGACTCTGATGGCATGTATTATGGTGAATATTTAGCGCAAGAACAAAAAGACGCCTGTGAATTGATATCATGGCTAGACCAGCAATCATGGTGCAATGGGAAGGTTGGAATGTATGGCAAGAGCTGGGGAGGCTTTAATGGTTTGCAGGTAATTTGAAAGCATAGCCTACTCGATTAATTTCACAACTTGTACTTGGCTCATGATCATAATTATTGTTGAATGGCTCAAGTAATCCCATACTTGGATTCACAGGACCACAGTGACCTTTCAAAATATTCTAAAACTCGTTATGACCAATTTTTGCATTGTTAGAATGTGGACCACCTAAAAATCAGTCCGGCAACCAGATTCTGAGTCTGGTTACCTACTTGGAAAAATGAATATACCTGCGATTGCATTCAGGCTGACAATGTGCTACCTGTTACCAAATAGATATTTTTATATATCGCAAATAGAATGACCAAATATTAACTGTGGTTATAATATTCTTTTCAAAATTGAAGTGAGTGATTCATTTTCATTCATCTTAATCTGTATTTATAGTTAGCTTATGAACAGCCACCTGCCCTGAAAGCTGTTATCTCTCTTTATTCGACTGATGATCGCTACCTTATGGATATACACTATGATAATGGATGTATGATAGGTAGTACCAGCTCATTTATATTTAATATTTATTCCACACAATTATTAGTCTCTCATTCACATGCTTCATGCTTTAAATTGCCTAATATTAAGTATTTGGATGTTTTAAAGGTTTCAATAAAATATACCCGGTATAAGTTATGATTTAGGACATGGTATGTTGTCATGGGCCTGCTATATGTTTGCCTTCAACGGACGATGCCCAGACCCGAGACATAGACCTGATGATTGGAAAGAGGAATGTATCTACCATTTTTAAGAAAAATGCATAATTTAAAGAACATAAATAATGTTATATGGATTATTTTAGGAATTATCCTATCTTTTATTTTAAATATCAGTAGGTGTGGAAAGAACGTCTGGAAAAAAGCAGTTTTCCATGGGCTAAGGACTGGCTAGCACATCAGAGTAGAGATGAATTCTGGATGCATGGATCTATCTGTAAAGCCCCAGATAAGCTCAAGTGTCCCACCTTACTAATAGGTGAGTGCTTACCCTTAATGTGAAGATCTGTGAATTCTCCCATGTTTGCTAAAAATACTCGATTCTGATTGGCTAAGAGGCGGAGCGGAATAATTGATCTACTCTACAAATTTAAAGCCTAAAAATGATTAATAAAACAAAGAAGAAAAACTGTACATGTAATTAATGAGTGGGGGTAATTAAATAGATAACAAAGTCTCTCACTAAGTATGAATTTAACAGAATAAGAGAGCATAGTAAATGGTCGAGTTCTGTTAAGTTTCACACCCACTCGGATAACAACCTATCATTTATGTTTTTGTCTCTTATATAATACACTACGTTGATTTCGCTTTTTATGAATTATGCTTGAATAAATTATATTTTCTCTTTAAACATTCTATATGAAATATATGTAAGTAATTTTGTATTAGTTACATTGAGATGCATCGTCATATCTCACAGCTATATATTACGTATATACAATCCCTTTAATATTCATGGCACTTGCCCTCAAAATCCAACCAATCGCAAGCACATGTACTCATGTTGGTATCGCAATAGAGCAAACTATTCACGTTGAATGGATTGGTTTTTGATGGCAACACATTTCCTAAAACTGTTTCTACAAAAAAAGAACCCCTGATAAAAATGTTTATGCAATGAGTCCATTTTGGGGTTACCTGAAACTTACCCTTGATAAATAGAAATCTGTGAAAGATTGTGTTCTTTTCGTTGTTAGATTGCCGATAATGAGTTGCGCTGACAGTACATGGAATTTGGGGTGGTAGGGGGCAATATTTGGTATTGTAAAGGAATTGTTGCAAAGTAGGCCCCAATTAATAGATAACATGGCGTAATATGGTGATAGTGCCTTCTTCAGTCATCCTGTAGGTTTACAAAATATAAAAAAGAAAAGCATTTGTAAATCAGATTTTAGTCAATTTGGTTATCTCCGATATTGGATACCTCAAATTTTCTTCAAATCTCTTCAACATTGAAATAAACAGAAGGCCTTCCTACTGTTATGTCTATATTCAAAATGTCAAACCAATAAATATTGTTTTAAAAAAAGTATCTTTTATTGTATTCTCAGATTTATTTCAATATTCACACGTTAATGCATTTCCAGGTGGTTATAGAGATGGATACACAGATGCTGTGTTCAGAATGATTAATTCTGTGCCCGGGAGCAAAGGAATTGTTGGTCCATGGGCGCATGAATGGCCAGATGTTAGTAAACCAGGTATTCATACATTTATATTTGGAAGATTTTGTTTTATAACCAATTGATGATTATTATTTAAACAAGATTTGTGACATATGAAAATGATCATTATTATTTAGCATAATAAAACCTCTCCCATATTATTTAACTTACTTTTGCATGAATTTATATTTTGATTCTCTGTGTCATCTAATAAAGTCCTAATCATAATGGTCAATTCAAATGTTTGAAAAGTTACTAGTACATTTGGCTCATTTGCTATTTTTTCTCTTAGGTCCAAATATAGACTATTTACGAACTTGCTTGGACTGGTGGGATTGTCATCTTAAAGGGCATGACACACCAGCCATTCAGCAACCAAATTTATTATGGTACATCAAAGATGCCGAAAGACCTAGTAAGAAGTAGGTTTAATTAGGTTACCAATTTACTTACCATATAAATAATAGTACATGTGTGGCATTGTGTACATTTTTTGTACATATAATTCCATATAATATCATTTGCAATTGAGTCTTTAAAGTTCAAATGATAATCATGACAGTCTTCTAAAATATTTATTATAATGAAATATTTATAGGTGCGAATACAGTCCTGGACGGTGGATAAGTGTTAATGAATGGCCTCCTAAATCTGATGCTCACAGTACTACCACTTTTGCATTAGCTCCTAATGAGAATCTTTCATCTGTGGTATGCTTTTATTCGATATACACTAGTAAATGTAATTCCTTATCAATAATGCTCCAAACTAACACAGCCTTGCACATCAAAATATGTTTTTGATTGTTTCTTTAAAAAGAAATCCTTGAATGAACAATGGACAACAATACCATACAGTACAGCATGTGGTATTGCTGGTCCAGCTGCCTGGCTGTCATTTGGAGCAGCTGACAATGCAGATGACCAATCACCAGACGACAATCTCTCTGCTTGTTGGACAACTCAACCACTGGGTAAATTTCTTTAAGGTCTGTGATGGGACTTATTTCGAATTGCATTGTGCTCTCTTCAATTATATATCATATGGCTACAGCACATAGTTGACCAAATAAGATTTCTCTTGGTAGGAAAGGGACATCTTTTATTAATAGAAATACATATGTACTTCGATACAGATAGGAAATCATCATATTAATTTTTCCTATATGATATGAGGTGTATTTTTTCTAGCTCTATCATTTTTTTCATGATTTTTAACCAGAATTTAATTTTTGCAATTGAGTCCCATGACAGTCTTTAATGTAAGATGTATATTTATATACTTTTTTCAATCCAATTACACGCTAAAATGACAATCTTAGTTTAATACTGTGTAGTTTATAAATACTATATATATGATGTGAGGAAGTACTACCTATCAGATGATGGCATGTATAATATGTAATGCGATACTAGTTTTTTGGAAACTGACTGTACTGAATTAGAAATCATACCAGATCATTTACACACATGTAGACGCTGATTTCACTGTGGCTGGATTTCCTCATCTAAGATGTCAGGTCGAGGTGGATACCAGTAAGTCATCTCCATTGACTTACACTCTAGCTACGTTTACTATGTTCCATTGTCATATAGCCAAGATACAACTAGTTTAGTTTGGGGGGAAGTTGACCTCAATATCCAGCCAATCACAAGGCCCACTGCCGAATGGGGAATTCAAATGTCAAACGTACAATCTCACTAGATAAGTAAGAAAAACCAAGTACATTGTATTAATTTTTTTTGTTTTTGACATAAGTCTAACCAGAAGTGTAAATATTCAAGATATTTTTGCTCAATTTAAAATAATGACATGCAAATGAGGTTCTGGTGATTTTAACCAGTTTAAAATCTTTATATTAATAACCAAGGAATGGTGTTGTTCATATTGTGAATATGTGATTGCAAATCCATTTATAGAACACTGATTATAATGATATGACTAATTGTTGATATAGACATGTATTTCCAATGTTTGTGAAGCAGAATTGCAATGTAAAGTTTCTTTTTAAACTAAAGGTGGAGGTGGCCAACTAATTGTCCGTCTGTGTGATGTCTGGCCAGATGGAAAGAGCAACCTTATTACATATGGCGTTATTAACCTTACACACAGAAATGGATGGGATCCCGATAAGGTGGATGTTTCACAGCTGTCTCTGCATATATAATAATTGGAAGAAAAAACTTTTCAATTACTTGCTTAATTGACATGCCTTTTTAATGCTTTTAATGATGTTGTATGAGTTTTCAATTGTGCTATGACAGGTGAGAAATGTTGAGGCAGGTGAAATTTTCAATCTGGATTTGGAGCTGCATGTAACAGGTTACACATTACCAAAAGGACACCAACTCAGGGTGGCGCTCTCATCTGGATGGTAACTATTACATCAATTCACTTATGAGTGCATTATTATTGAATTCATTAACAGATAGTGACCCTACGTATTTAAGTTATCGTAATATTCGATTTCTTTTCTTCTATTAAAACAATGCACAAATGTCAGAACAATTTTCAAAAGCAACAGTAAGTCTATTTGATAAAGTAAAATTACAGAAATTACTGAAATTCTATAATATTGATACTTGCTTCTTTGCTTCTCTGAGTCTGACAGGTTATCATGATTTGTTTAACATGAATAAAGGTTGAAAGACTTTGATAAACCTAACACAATAAAGTATTCAGATTTAAATCATGAAGAAGCACCATGTGAGAGGAATATATCTAAAGTTAGCTTGTGAATACGGTATTCTCATTTCACTCTAAGGTCAATATAAAACTTATTTCTATAGATTTAGCTTGTATAGCTAACCTACACTTTATTATATTAGTTTGGCAACTATTGATTTACTTTTCAAGATTATGAATCAGCAAGCAAGAAATATATTTGTTGAACCTGTCTGTAACTATAGTCACAGAGTGGTAGGCCCCTCTGAAATAACATTTGAGTATTACCATAGGCAGATCCAGGTTTTTGGAAAAGGGGGGGCGCACTTAAGGAAAAGAGGACCCCTCTTTTCCTTTTGGGATTTCATGAAAAACCCTTTGAAAATGAAGTATTTTGGTGGGAAAAGGCCCCCTGCACCCCCCCGACCCCGGTATGCCTATGTATTACTACTGTCTAGTTTTGCAGGTGCACTCACTAAAATATGCATTACTACCCAAAATTTATCTTCCTTTTTATAAAAATGGATTTGTCCTGGTTCACCCAGTCAATCCACTATTGTCGTGCCTCTTGTAATTGGATTCCTAATTTCTAAAGTACATGTATACATTTACCAATTTTAATTGATTCAATGGATTGATGGTGTTATTGTTTTTGTCTTCTGCCAGGTGGCCTCATGTTTGGACGGCTCCACAGAAAAATGCAATGAGAATGAAAGAAGGAGAACTCGTCCTTCCACAATATACTGGGCAAGAAAGTCTTAATGATATTGTAAGTGGTAAGGAGGTGGTGATATCATGTTAATTAAACATTCTTCTTTTGCCTAGCACAAATGTTCATATGTTTAAAATTATTCAACAGAAACAAATTGGGGTTGGGCTTGACCACAAATTTCCCCAGGGCCGCTTACAAGAGATTCTGTTACTGTACAGCTCATACAATCAGATCAATCCCACACGATCACGGCTTGTATTGGGAGATGGGCTGAATAATGGATATTAAATATATTACATATATGATATATACAATGACAAAAAAGAACCTCAGTTGTTGTGGTCAAAACACATTATTTCCAGTTATACATACATACCGCGGTATACAATCCTTGTTTACAAAATTGTCAATTTTTGTTAGTCTGAGTTTCTTTCTTCTTGTTTGCTCCTGGATAGGGAATGGGACTCATGACCAGATGGTTGAGGGTTCTACATGTTAATTCGGTACAGCTCATAGGGTTGAAAGATTGTGTGAGTAATTAGCATTGTGTCCTGCATGTGCTGCAGATTCAAGTATGTGAGAGTTGATCAGTGCCATCAGTTGATCGACAAGTGTACCAATGATCTGGTGTATGTATAGTCATGAGAAAATGCATTGAATTATGACTATAAACCCCTCATTTAATTTTTTTACGCTTTGTAGAACTGTTCTAATCCTGCATTGGGCCCAGAAATACCACACACAATAGTCGGAGATCCAGCATCATTTTCCATTGAGAATGAACACAGCAGAGACGGTCACACAAGAACTGTACGATGCAACTTTGGTGATGTCATGTTGAATGAGGAGCAAGTTATAATGAATCAGAAATATGAAGAAAAGTTAGTACTTTTAGTTACCATTTTATCATACTATATTACCTGTCGTGTTTGAATAAATATTGAAATAAACATGTAATAATACATGTAAAGAGAAGTATATATAAAATAATACCTAGGAGAAAATTGTTTTAGGTACATGATAAATGACCATGACCCAACTTCAGCTAGGGCAGAAATCAAACACAATGTTAAATTTGAGTGGCCTCAAGTTGATGAAGGCGTTAAAACTGAGGTAACCATCTTTAAAAACCTGTTCTGATTTTTTCATACATATTGTAATTTTGACAGTTTAAAAGTGAATCAAACTGCGCATTTTCTATACTACAGTAACTGCCTTGAAAATTTCTTTGTATAGTATTTTGTTTTCAATAACACTGTCATCTGTAATTTTCTTCATAAGTCACTATAGGTACTTTAATAATCTAATGTGTGGATAGTATTTTAATATCATTTGTACATGTTTCTATTTTAATTTTGTGTTTCAGGTGGACACGTTTTCAGTATTAACGTGTGACCTTCAAAGTTTTTATCTCACAAGTATATTGAAGGTTTATTTAAATGACAAAGAGTTTTATCAAAAGAAATGGTCAGATAAAATCAAAAGAGAGTGGGTTTAAATAACTGAACCACTTAACCAATTTTATAAGATAATGGACCTTGGAATATTTCAATATGTTTTTACTTTATGGTGTTGGTCTTTAAATATTTAGTTCGTATTAAACCTTGAAAGTAAATTGGACTATTTATTTACATTTTTATATTTGATATTGGTGTTTATCATGTTTAAAACTATAATATTAACTGTAAAACATTTTTGCAATTCTATTATCAAAAGTAATAGCTATAAGATAATGTTAGAACGTCCAAAAATTAATTATGAATATAATAACGTTTTTGGTTTGCTCGTATAACATCAGGTTACATAGAATATTGTCATACGATGTATCATACGCATCGTATTATTTATTTATTTATTTAAAATGATTAATTGAAATATTTTTAAATATATAAACATCACTCTGGGGAACATTGTAAACATACTCTACATCATAGTAATAAACCATTGTGAGGACAGTTGTTAATAAATGATTAGAAAAAAATGTATTTCTATTATTAATCTAAAAGGGATGTCACACCATGCTTGTGACATCTACAGTAAAAAAAAACACTGACAACCTGCTTGTATTTTAGCAGTTAGTTTGAAGTACAATGTTATAAGATTCGTCTTTCAATTTTCTTTCATTGACTAAATCTCCATCATATTCTTTATTCACATTGACATCATCAAGATTGATGACGGGAGCCTGTTGATCAGTAGACCCATCTGTCGTTAGCTTTTTTATGGAGTTTGCACACGGGATCAGGATGTCACAGTTGCATTCTTGACAGACCGTGTCATAGCATACAATGAAACACTTGGAACACATGTTCTTGTCTGCTAGATCTTTATCCTATAATAGATATGGTGCATAAATAAATACCTAAATGAATGAGTCGATATTTTTAACCAACATGTACAATATATAGACCCGCTCGGGATGGTGTGTTGTCGGTAAAACATATTTTATGACAGTCTATCCAGGATCTACATTGGCTGGATAGCAATAAGAACCTTATTTTCTTGTTACATTTTACATGTACATTCAATAGTTACATTGTACAAACAGCTAAATAAGCATTTTGTTTGAATATTAAATGTAATGCTACAAAACTATCATCAGTATTTTCATCCTCGCCTACACGTATTTCACTCATATCATTCAAATCACAAGTTATTGAAAATAACCACTGCATTATGGACTGTGTAAATTTCGGGGATGATGAAGCATTGTATTTTCTTGCTATCGGTGGTGCATTTCAGAGAAACACAAACCAGCATCACGTGGTGTGCAGGTCTATTGCACAATAACTGTAATCACATATTTACCATAATTGAAAATTTAACTTACCTCTACGTAATCAACTAGCAAATCTAGAGCAATGCACTGTTCCTGACAGAGCTTCCTCACCCATCGGGCAGTGTGAATCAGGTGTACATCTTTATCTTCTGGTATGTTATCATTGATATACTTGTACAACAACATCACATATTGCGCATTGGGGCCGGAAGGACCTAGACAAACAAATCAAATGAAAAATCACTATTCGATGATCCATCATACTTTTCAAGGGCCTACATTGTACCTTATAGCATTGCACTGTAACTGGAACATTAGCTAACAAATCATTGATTGCGGGCTAGGGGGTAGAATTGTTGCGTCGCTTCAGCTCACCTGCTGAAGCAAAGTATTGTGCTTCGTTTGTTTGTAACTAATACTAACTACATGTATATTCTATGTATGTCTCCGGACAAGCTAAATGGTGTACTGATGAACAGATTTTGTTCAAACTTTACACAGCTATGAGATATGGGGCAACAACAAAGTGATTTGATTTTGGGCACTTTGCCAATTAAATTGTGCTTTCTAGAAGACCATTTATGTCATTTT
>CM032666.1:22234260-22249745 GCA_019095985.1 Streblospio benedicti | reverse complement strand
GTCACCGTTACGTGTTTCCCGTCAATGTTGCTTTAAATGTACATACTCACATTGAAATGTCATATGTGATGTGTAGCATGTAATAAACAAATATGTACCCTCACTACCATAAAACGTTTGTTGTCCTCCGTCTTGGCATAGGTGGAACTTTTCGTGTCCTCCCCCAGTTCTACCGACCGACCCCCCCCCTTCCCCCTGTTACTTTATGAACACTCCCTAATAATACTAGCTTTCCATATGGAAAATTCACTTAAACGCACGGACGTTCCATGTCGTAACATCATGGTACGCGCCAGTGGAAAGCTCTGTCTTCTAAAACAAGGTTCCGAGTTTACGACTGGTACGTGCGACTACAGAAGTGTCCATTCGAGTGAATCTACCATGTGGGAAGCTCGTGGTTTCGAGTTCACCTACATGAATTAGAATTTGCCTAGAATAAGCAGGATATGAATAGAAAATATACATACAACTTTTCACGTGGGAAGAATGGCGTCATGATGGCGATATAGCCCCCAAGCAGACACTCTCTTGCCCCAAGATGATCAAGCGCATTGATGACCATGTCCCGTCCAACTAGTTCAAAGCATAAGCCCCACACACGACTCTAAACACACAGATTTTACGATAACTGACATTTAAGATATAAGTAAATGTGAATGAAGTAGGCTTATATACAGTCTACGAACCGCACGCTCAACCATCTTCATTTACACCACGTCACTGCAGGCATACTTGTCACACTATATTGCCTTTCTCAACTCCCCGCAGAGTATGCAAAACTTACTGCCGCAGCGGAGTGTGGTGCTCATCACTCATATTGGTATTCACCTGCCTGACCAGTACTCATTTAACAGGTAGGTAACAGTAGCATACCAATTCTTTTGGACATTTTTTGTTTTTATTTTAGCTAGTCCTAGATTTTAGTTAGAAATCATTGTAAAATTTAATTAATGCCAAGATATTTACCCTTTTATTGTTAGATTTTACCAAAGTAGCGCATCGCCCAGGCTGTAAGTGAACGCATATAAAAGTTAGATAATTTGTTCTATACTTGAATCTATATTGTATTGTTCGTGATCAACACCCCATGTTCATAACTATTGTACCAATAAATATATATCATATTTTTTGTAAATCTAATCACCTTGTCTGGACTTCCTCTGTGAGCAATGCTTCCTTGCCAGAACCGGCGGTCATATCCTTCTACATATCCAATTGAGCTTCTACAAAAATCGAAATTGTGCTTCCAGAGTATGGAACCGTAACCAAACACCCATAATCTGAAATAAAGAAGTCAAAATTGTGAAATAAAGAAGTCAAAATTGGTGACAAATAAACATACTTAAAACATATTTTAAGGAAGTTGATGGTCATTAAGGAAACTTTTTTTTACATTTAGATGCCACTTTCAAGTGGTTCCTTGGATTATTTTTTTAGATGTGGTGTAATTTTTTCTTAACAGAATCCTCGATTCAATTATTAAACCAGAACTCACTTATTAACGGAACTATCCTTGCTCATCAAATCCTCAACAAGCTTTTCTGACTGATCCATTCTAACGATTATGAAAAATCAACCCACCACCAAAATCTTAAAATTCGACTGCCTTTCAAACACGGAGAATTCATGGAGCGTGGCGTCCTTTGCAAAATAATAGGGTCAGTCTCCAAGTTTATGAAACACCTTAAATAATTTCGTTTCACTTAATCTAACACACACACACACACACACACACACACACACACACACACACCATATATATATTATACTTATATTCGTTTCACTTAATATATATATATATATATATATATATATATATATATATATATATGCTCTTTATATATATATATATATATATATATCTCAAACAAGAAAGGAAGTTGTGTGATGCAAAAGCATTATATATATATATATATATATATATATATATATATATATATATATATATATTTATTTATTTTGTTTACTCGGTTGCAATATTTATATATATATATATATATATATATATATATATAGCTATTATATATATATATATTAAACCTCCATAATAAGACCATTTCCACGGTTTAAATATATATAAAAACGAGGGTCAAATGTTGACTAGAAAAGGCAACATTGTAGGAATGTTCATCAGTGCATAAAGAAGAGCTCAGAAAACGAGGTTGGGAATGGTAGCATATAAAGCTCTCGAAGCGTATTTAAACCAGACCCGTGCATAGCTTGCCAGAGTGCTCAAACTGCAGAGCATTGAGCGCACAAGGCATGGGCAGATATATACAAAGGCATTGGCATATATATATATATATATATATATATATATATCGTATATATATATATATATATATATATATATGTATGTATGTATATATGTATGTATGTATGTATGTAATAATATATGTATGTATATGTATATGTATGTATGTATGTAATAATATATGCAAGTATATTGTATATATATATAATATTATAAAATATATATATATAATATGTCTGTAGTCGTAAAACCATGATCAAGGTCAAAACGATGCTGTTAAAAGAACTTAAAAATAAGATATAAAGTTGTGAGGGCAAGACTTGGACCACGACTATAAACTACATTTTTGTTATTTATTTTTCTAATCAATGGATCAATACAATTATCACACCCAGAATAGAACCATTTAGGCTACTTCGCCATGCTTACTACTGGAGAAGTTCTACTTTATTAACCACAATCATATAACGATAAGTGTATAGGCCTATACAATACGTTTCTATGTAAATTTTGTGGCAAATACGCAGGGTAATGATATTATTTGAATACCATTTATGAGAACACACCCATTTTTTAGACGCTAAATTCAAGCGCAAAATACTCCTGACCTATTTCTATGATACCACCCCTGACATACCATAGACCATTGAAATATATAGGAAACGCTCGCAGTCTCCGATAGACTTGATCGAAGTCAGAAATGTTTCCGGGGGAAATAGCCACTTTGTATGAGGTGTTCCTTTTAATATCTTGTGCATTGGTTAATGAATTCAAAATCGATGAGGGTGGATTTGGTTTAATCAAATATTATTTATACTGCACGGTGGCGCACCCGACTATGTTGAATGGGAACCAACACCGAAGACGCCGATTCGACTCTCGCAGTTGGCACAAGAGGACGTTGTGCAGGATATGTGGACGTTGTGACGGAGGAATCTGCAATTAAATTGTGTTAATGAACTCGGATCGCAAGGGGTTCAAAAGCCCCGTAAAAAGACGTATTCTGTGTGATGGACAATCGCCGCACTGGACGCAAAAAAGCAAAAAGTTTCAAGAAAAAAGCTAGTGTGACCTCCCCACCCCCGAGGCTCAGTTGGTTACCATAGCCACATAGCCAATGCACTCCTTCCACGATGGATGTGAGGTAATCACCTTTATTTAGACCCTTTATTTGAATAAATATCGCGAAACACTATGTAGATATTCTTCGATTATGTCACACATCTGATGTTTCCATTTATGGCGGGAGGGGGGTCAAGAAAAAATAGAACACTGTTCTGCTTTTGCGGGGCGTGACAAAATGAAAATCATCCATTATACAATAAACATGTGCACCGGTGTGCACGTTGTCCTACCAACGTCAATTCATTGCTCAATCCGTCAGCACCAACCGTATCGTCTTCGTTTTCACCATTGTTCATTTCCATCGGTAACATTGGATACATTCATTTGATACAAAACCCCGGATATTTACACTAAAACAAACACATATTGTCAACTAGTTTGTGTATTTATATTGCGAACATTATGTTGATAGGAACCAATATCATATAAACAAATATATATGATTTCTCTCTAAGAACACAAACGAGTACAAAAATGCAAGGTGACTGAGGCCCAATGTTTACACGTAGATGGGTATACGCCCTACTGTAGATAGGACTTCTTCCCTATAGACGGTAGGTCTGTAGGACCATCTCCAAGTGAACATCGGGACTCATTGAGCCTGCAAAAATGCACTGACTGCGTATTTGCTTGTTTGCCTTGCTTCGTGGGGTAAACAAACCACAATACATAAACACTCTGTTTTACATAAACTCTACATAGCAGAGATACTATCTTGAAATATTCTAATTAGAATATACACCATAACATGTAAATCATTCATGCAAATACACAAATGGCTGATGAAACCGTTGGTCCTTTTTCCACAACGAAAGAATCCTGAGTAATTGGCTACTAGTAGGTAATAAACCATGAAAACTGTGCATTTACATATAGCACCCCGTTATGTAATTCATGACATGTAAAAATTTAAATACACGTGGTTAACTACAATAAGAATATTTCACTGCTGCATATATTGCGTGCCTTCCATGTACATATATTTATAATATGTGTTTAGATCAGTGTATAATTTCGAATCTTCAAAGTATCTTTATATACATGCATTTTTTGCAAAAATAACAGTTTTATTAATATGGCTGAACGAACTAAGACTCAAACGAATGAAAACAAATGCATGGCTAGGCCCAATATACATTGTATTACTGCAACAGCGGTGGACACAATTTATGTTTGCTAGTCTTCTATCTTATATTCTCTCAAAATGTCTCCCTCAAAGTTTTTATTCACATTTACAACTTTTAAATCTACTATTGCATTTTCTTGGTTGGATCCATTTTTCAACTCTTTAATTGAGTTAGCACAGGGTATAAGCGTGTCCGAATCACATTCCTGGCACAACGTGTCATCTTCACTGACAATGAAACACTTTGAACACATTTTCTTGTCTGATAAATCTTCTTCCTGCAATCAGAAAATGAACACGTAAGGATAATTAAATCCCTGGTTCAATGTTTCTCGGTGTATTGGAGTTAAAGCAACATATGTTTATTTGCATAAATGTAATATGCACAACGATGACTCAAATTACCCTTACGAGGGGAGTTTATATTAAGGTTCTTGAGAACATCCATGTGGTGCTCTCTAGTGGCAAGCACTGGCAAGCAATAAAACCACTGCCACACAGTGCTGCCACCTGTTAGCTTATTGATCATAACTGTAACATAATGCTACCACCTGCTGGCTAAACATTGCATAAGTAGTAAAATTGACACAATTTTTTTTATAATAAAATCTAGCCTGAAGATGTGTGTTAATATTAACTTTTTTTTTTCATTATTATAAATTGTTATCTATCAGTGAGCAAAGTTTTGTGATGATTCACAAAACTTTTTTTTTACTAGAAACGCATCTATGGATAACACTTGGATTGACGCTCTTTTCTTTTCTTTAAATAATTATATCTCAAAAACTAGTCTGAAGAGGTATCATTATTTTGCTATTTTTTGATAGTATATAGTTTAAGCTTTAAGGGGAAATTAGTTTTACAGCAATTCACACGAAAGTTTTTTTCAAAATTGCAGATTGAATTGCGACAGGTCAGCCATTCCTTTCATTCGCATTGTAATATATCACAAAAATATTGACACAAATATTTTTTATAATAAAATCTAGCCTGAAGATGTGTGTTAATATTATTTTTTTCCATTATTATAAATTATTATCTATCAGTGAGCAAAGTTTTGTGATGATTTTATTAGACATTCTCATCAATCTTAAGCATACACCGAAGGTGTTTTCTTCAATGTTTGAATAGAAGTGAAACAATACCTCTTGAAAGACATACTCGAGTATTCGGGATTTATAATCAAATCATTTAAAATTTGGCCAAAAGACTTCGGATCTGCCTCTGCTAGAAGCCTACTATTTATACATAGTTTACATACCTCTTCTTCTTCAATTAAGGAATCCAAACAAATTGCTTGTTCTTTGCAAATCTTTTTTATCCATCTCACGGTATTAATGAGGTGGGGATCTTTATCTTCTGGTATATTTTCATGCAAAAACTTGTGCATCAGCATTACGTATTGTGAATTGGGACCCGCTGGACCTGTAGGTAAGCATTGTAATGTTAGCGCGGTATTGAAATCATGCATTAGGTTTTAAGTGATCTGTTGAATGATCATGATATTATAGTAGGAGAAATATGACAACAATATGCTGATCTGAGACACATACAAAATTTATTGACGGCTATGCATAACTTGCGTTCTACAATAGATTTCAAACAGCTGTAAAGTACCGATACGTACCTCTGGCTGAGACTATCTGGTGTGCGAGATCCGGATAGGGAAGTGGTCCAAGAAAAAGCGGATTATGTTCTGTGGCGGTGAACAACAACGCAGCGGTGATACTCTCAATAGTTCTATACAACATAGAATATAAACAAGTATGAAAGATATCATGAATTCAATATTATGTTTCATACGATTTCCATACAGAAGAGTTCTGCCAACTAGTTCAAAACACAAGATAAACGAGGAAACTGACCAAAGTAGGCCCCTAATATACGTTTAATATTCAATATTCTATGTACGTCATGAAAAAAGTGATCTATAAAAGCTTAAGGCACAACATAAGAACCATCCACGGTCAGATGGGTTGTCAACGTCTTGATTGCTAGCTGTGTCCATTACCAAAATAAATATGGACTGGATACATTTTTCGTCAAGGCCGGCTATTCTTCATAGTTGCTGGACTTATAACACGTAAGCAAATATTTCTGGCTGCTATACATTGATTAATGAAATGATCATGTACTTACATGTCCCGTGGGTAAAATGGTGTCGTGATGGCTTTATACCCTCCAAGAATACATTCTCTTGCTCCTAGATGGTCCAGTGCGTCCAAAATCATCTCTTGTCCCACCAGTTCGTAGCTAACACCCCACACTTGAGTCTGTCAACGAAAACAAAACGTATACTTAGTAATAAACGACTGCTACTACTTCGTTTGGTACAGTTTAACTGTTTCTTACACTTAAAAGTGTGAATATGCTCCTAACCCCCAAATTTCACATAGCCGATATATTAGCTGCAGATGTTCTAAAAGACGCTAGATTTGTCATTTTGTGGTGGATTGTAGGTGATCTGGCCTCAAATTTGGAGCGATCTGGCAGGTTCAGTAGAGAACAAAACATGCACATGAGGCACCATGAAAAGGCTGACAATATTTTTTTCTTCTAATTGTCTGGCGTCTTTGGGAGCATCTGGAGCTATCGTTGTCTATAGTGAAATTCGGTGGCTATGGGCATAGACTGAAGTGAAAAATAAACATGTTCCACCATTGGGCATTGTAGGTTTCGGGGCTTTTTATATTCTAGCTGCCTGCACAGACCATGTTCGTTATACTGTGTATACATAGCCGTGAGATATGGCGATGCCATAATTGGTTCCAAATATTCTGACGAATTATCTTAGTTAGCACCTGTCCAATACATCCGATCTACCACGTCTGATGTGACAGCGCTAGCTACATGGATCACTGTGATTTTTCTATGCATTTAACCCATGGTTAGTACCTGACGCACCCCGATTGTCACGAATATTATAACATAGGTTGAATTATAAATATAATGCACCAACCACGTGCATCCCGCAACATGCACATTAGCTCGCGGTGCAGTGGGTTTGCTCAGTCGGACTTGTTCTAGTTGTTTTGCATATGATTTTCTACAATATTGGCCAAAGTATGGCCACATGACAGCTATACTGTCTACTCTGAGTTTTATTTTCATTGCTATATACATCTCTTGCCATTCTTTGTGTGTGCCCACGTGTTCGTACAATTGTATGACCATCAGCCGAAGACTATTTCACACCGCACACATTGTGCATTGATTGTTTCAATAATGTGAATTGAATAATATCGAATAATAAGCCCAAATTATATGAGAAAGAAACCATGGTCAAGTTATTGTCATTGATACAAGAATAATTCCATTCGTAATAAGAATATTCGACTTAATAGAAGCGTTTTACTTATGCGTCAATTGCCAGCGGATTTGGTTGATCTTGTGGCTTGAGCGATGTTTTGACACCCGGGCCCAGCGATAAAACATCTTTGCAGCTCCAGTCACATTACACATGTGGATCCAATGGGACACTTGTTCTTCTTTCGCAAACCGCGTACGCACACCCACAGTAATCAAAGGATGCCGGAAACGTAAAAATAACATCGGACGGAAAATTTTATTAGGGTTATACATATCCATGCCCAGCAAGTACTTAACTGATGTAACATTTATATGAAACCAACATTAATTCGGACATTGCTGGAGTGGATTATGTCTATCTTGCATACATGCCTTATCCATGAACTATATGTTAAGAATTAGGGACGGTGCAATATTTACCAGGCAGGGGGACCGGTGCATTTGGTAGGGGGACAGGTACTTTTTTCAAGGTGCGAAGCAGGGGGACCTGATGATTTTTCATTCTCGTTGGGCATGGGACGTCTACTTTTTTCAGCTGCTGAAATCCCACTTTGACGTGAGCGAATCGCTACAAATTATTCACGCGAATATTCATGGGAGGGGACGCGGACTTTTTTTATGAATAAAGGTCATGGGACCTCAGTTTTTTTTTTCATCACATCAGCATGGGACAAGACCTTTTTTCAGACAAGTTTTTCGATATGCACCGGTCCCCCTGTCTGGTAAATATTGCACCGTCCCTTAGTGTAGGGTGCTTCAAAATTCACTTCCACCTGCAACATATATACTGGCCAATATACTGGCCAACATATATACTGGAACGAATATACTGGCCATTGTCCATGAATGTCAGTCAGCGGTAAGAAATGAATGGCTCACATTGATCATTAGCCAGGAATAATACCATAGTTTGAGATAATTTTTGATGATTTTAATTTGTACCCTATCCTTGTTGCACAAAATAAGACCAAAAATTGAATATACGAGAACATTTTGTATAACTTAAACCAATTATATCAGTATACTCAACCATATAGACAAGTGTTTTTATCAGTGATAAAGAACACACAATGAATGAATATTCGTATATACGTGTGTAATGACGCTATACACAGCTATTCAGCAGGCTAATTGTACTTGTATCTGGCCAAGTGACATCAGTTTTCACTATTGGGGAGATCGGGGTTAACTTCTGCTGTGCCTACTCTGTCAAGAACGCTGTATAACAGTGTGAAGTGAACCACTTATTTCAAGTTACCACAGACCTACTTTCCTGCTCTGCAGATTGAGCATGCTGGTCAATTATATATTGCATACACTACTTCTTACTCCGTGGAGACTCTCCTAACATGAGTGAGCTACAAACGTCCATGACCTACATCTGTGCAGTTGGCTGACCCAACCAGTGCTAAATTTCTGCATACAATAGAACCTACATTCAATGGCGATTTATACTATAACGCATCTTACATTTATGTTAGCTGTGAGCACAAAAAGTGCCGTTGCATTAAGCTATAACAAAAATACCATAATAACTTTATTTACAGAAATCTAAATCAATAATCATCTTGTTTTGAACCCTTTATAGTCAGTGCAAGTTTCACTGTAATGTTAACCAGCTATAGCTTGGTGGCTTCAATGGTCGTCCGAAATGACCATAGATAATCTGCATAGAGCGCGTAGGCAATTGTCAATGGACCAGGATTAAGCCACAGCGCTTCTATAGCTAATCAATTGGTCAATAGGTTATTTATCTATATATGTATATATACCAAGTTTCCATAAATGCGAAAAACATTTCAAGAATTTCTATACACCAATCCAAACCTTTGTCTAATAGCCTCTAACATACGATGTTCGTGGAACTGGTATACGCTGTGGCAAATTTTGGTCTGGCTTTAGAGCTTCATTGTGTTTGATATGATGGTAAACATGGTTACCTCCTTACTGCGTGATTTTACTAACGTGGCACATCTTCCTGGCTGCAATAAACACAATATATGGTATAGTTTATTGATAAATAAACAGAGTTCTGCTTGTTCACTAGAATATGTCATCAAAGTGTATATTATGAATTTTAGTAAAGCAATTATTTGAGGATGCTGTCAAAGTCGTCGACAGTGCACACATATTTTGATTTTTATTTTAAAATATAACCAAAATAACTTGAATTGAATTGGTGGTTTAATTACAGTGTGATGAGAAGCCTTACATACATTTGTATATGGGGTAGTCACGTGTTGCTAATTATCCAGATATAGTAACTCACTTTCTCTGGAGTTCCTCGATGCGCAATGCTGCCCTGCCAAAATCTTCTATGGAAACCTTTAACATGGCCTATTTCACTTCTAGAAAACGAAAAGCCGGTCTTCCAAAGAATGGAGCCATAAGCAAAAACCCATAATCTGAAATATGTAAAAATTATCAAGAGACCTTTTGCAAATAAAAACTTCTATGATTAATCGTCGGTCATAAGTAAAATATAAGCCACATTGTCATTAAGCATTAGAGAGTGAATTATTGTTTTGAACACTTCTACATCATCGTTCCTTCCTGGGTCTATCCATGGATAATAAAGCGATTGTTTCATTACGACGAACCAGTATGTGTATTACTGTGTTATTACTTTCATGGCAGAAATAAGATCTATATATGATTTTTTTTACTCGAAATGCAACATGATTAACACGATGCTATGTGTTGAACGTGCATTATCGGTAATATTATTGTTATGTTGATATAGTAACAGTTTTCAAAACATACAAGTCGCAAGATAATGGAAACCATGCTTTTCACGCATGAAATATTTCTGTCATTTTGATAACAATATGTATAAGAGATATATGGCAGCTATAAATCTAGAAACATTGACAAAGTCATTTCTTACCTTTCTACTGTTATTTCTTTATTGAGCAAATCCTGTACGAGCGTATCAGCTACATCCATGCTGACTGCTGACCAGATACCGTCTGCCATTGATGAGCAGACCAATTTACTCACTGAACCCGCGCGATGGATCACGGAAAATTTTAGGACCTTCAATGTGTCATTCGTTGTAAAACCATCAAGCGGTTGAGTAGTCTGTGCCTCTAAGTATCTGGCTAAAATGACCATTCCAACCAGATATACAGGTAGTTGTGTTTGGCACTACTAGTAATGCAATCGTAAATTTCAAAAGCATATGGGCTGTGAGTGAAACAATGATCATGTAAAACATACGGAACGATTTTTCTTCTACATGTGAAATTGGTGTACTTGAAATAAGTCAGTTATTTTTATGGACATTAGAGTCAAAGGTGAAAGTATTTTAATATTCAATAAATGTACACTTCAGCGTATACAGAGAGTATTGTTGGACCACATTTAGGGACTTGGTACTTCAAGAACAGATGGAGTGGCGTATTGTTACAAATAAAATCTAACTAAATGTGAACTTTTAATTAAAAACCTTTTCAGGCGGCAAATTTAGGTAACACACTTTTTTATTTTTCATTTTCAAACTTCTCTCTCACACACGTCATTTTAGCAAGCATATTTCTACCAACGATAGATATAGCTGAAGACAGGTTTTACAACCCTAGGCTTCCCTTTTGACTATATCAAGTGACCCTGGCGGGACTCGAATTCACGACCCCAAGGTTGTGAGACCAGAATGAGGCAATAGTTTTCATGTTTCAATCCGCCACATAACTCAAATACTCATGTCCCTTTGCTATGTGCCTACAGCTGTCTTGCTCTTGTTTCCACCCTAATTGACACGTCCACGTGCGTACGCGCTAGAAATACTGGTAATTCATTTTTAATCCGAGGTACGCGTAAAAAACAATTGAAAACGTAAATTTCCCACAAAAATATTAAGACTTTCTTATGAGAAAAAACACCAAGTAGCATCACAGTATATATTTCGATCAAGACACAAATTACGCTCAAAAGATATAACGTTTGATTTTCACTTTGTATGCCCCTATAGCACAAAACACCTCCAAATAATTTTACACACAGCATGGCGTGATAACTTCTTTCACATTTGTTTGTAATGCCACAGAAACCAATTAAACCACAGAAATGATAATAAAACTAACCATGAATGGATACACAGGGTATTGTTTGTTGCTGGCCCACTATTACCGTAAATTTGATCTTTATGTACTTTTGCATGCGCATATAGCAATTGATTTGGTAAATGATTTTATGGAAGGTGCGCCAGTATTTACATGGATGATTTAGTAAGGAGTTACTCGGTATATGATTAAAAGCAAAAAATTCAATTGGAAAGCCTGAAAGCCAATCTTTTTTAATAAAACTACCAAACGGCTACATACAGTAGAACCTCCAATTAAAATCACCTCCATATAGAGACCACTTCTATAATAAGACCACTTTTCACGGTCCTAAACCTTCATAAAGCTACCAAAATGAACCTCTGTATGGCGACCACCTCTCTATTGAGACCACCTAACACTGATCCCAAAGCTGATCCTAATAGAGAGGTTCTACTGTATTTAACCAAAACATAATTTCTAATATTATTTCTTATAACTGGATCACCTGAGTAGCAGCCAAGTTCACAGTTCATATGGCTTGGACTTAAATTTATTCATTATTGTGATACTGTAAACAAATTGAGTCGTACGTGACGGCGCCCCCTGTTGGGAATGGCTGCACGCTCCAGACCACGGCCACCCGGCGAACCGGGGTGGACTCGAGCCTGAACAAATGGGGACTGTTACCAACCCTCTCGCACTTCTCGGTGTGTTGTTCTTGTGTTCCAAACTTGCCTTGGCGGATGGCCAGTGTCTCATCAGGTCTCACGAGAGGCCTCCGGGAGGTCTTCGCACTGATGCTGACACGCACTGCTTTCACGGGCGACCTCGTGGATCATATACCTTGATGAAGTCATGGTGAGGAAGACTAACCACAGGTTATCCTTGTGTAGAAGATGTTCATTGAGAGCCTATTCCCCTACAAGTAGAATAGGTTGCCAGTCTTACTGCAGCCCAACCAGTGTCTATATTAGAACTGAGACATAATGTCTCTTACACAGTACTAAAGTGTACGGTTCCCTAATCCTACAGTGGCCATAGTAAAGAGATGACAAGTCCTTACAGGGTGTGTGTAACAAAGGGGAACTAAACCTAGTCCAGTGCAACTTATTTATAGCCTACTTTATATTTACAGGAATGCTACAATTCCTGTACACCGGATGACTTACAATATAACTAGCTTTGTTACACACTCCCCCAGATTCCATGGGACTGAAACACCCCGCTTTTTAGGGTGTGAAGCATTCACATGGATACTTAAAAATAAACAAAACAAAAAATCCAAAGTGTGAAGACTGCGCAGGTTCGGCACTCGGGTTGCGGCGGGTTCCACTTCGGGAAGTGCACACAGCATGCGTCCGAACATACTTCAAGTCGCAGTCGACGACTTTGCGGTCTCGTCAGCAAGCTGACGACATTGTCACGACGTCCGCCGCGATAGCTTGTGGGCACATCCACAGCCAATGAGACTCCTGCACATGCGACGTCTCCGCAGTTACTTCCGTTGGTGACGCTACTTTCATAAAGGTGTGCTGATCGAGTAGAGGTCCGCCGATGACAATCATCCTCCCGGAAGTTGCATCGCGCCCGAGCACCTGGAACAAACAACATTATGGCCACTCCCCCCGTGTCAACCTGGGTATACATTGAAACAACTCCTTTAATAAAAGAAAGCATTATACATAAAACAACAGTAATAATAGATTATTACAGGATGCAAGTAAAGTCATACTTGCTGAGCGCTTTCGTGAACTGAGGAGGCCCACTCGCGACTTAGTAAAAAACAATAATAATGGATGGATGTGGTGGTGTCCCTGTCCTCGGTGGGTTCCCCACCTAATACGGGGTCAGTTGGCAAATGGAACAAACACCCGCAAGGAGGACTCTAATGTCCATGGCATCCCAGCTTTTGCTGCACGGCGTCCGGCGTCACTGGCCACCTCTTGCATCATGCACAGCAATCCCAGGACTACTTGTATATCACCAATTAAGGGAATCGTCAGTTTGGCACGGTAATCCCTCTCACCCAGTCGACCTACTTCTTCTTCGGGAGAGTAGCTTTCTTCACACCTGTAGACGAAGTGCCGGTTGAAGAGGCACTGTTGCTCAACCAACAGGGCTACTCCTTGGTCTTGCTAGAGCTCGTCGTCGTGGAGGCTGACTAACTCTTACCGGTAGAAGACTACTTGGGAGGAGACTCTTTCTGCTTCCCAGTTGAGCTGGTGGTCCCCACATCCTTGGTCACGTGTAACAAAACCAGTTATCTTTTAAGTCATCCAGTGCACAGAAATTGGAGCATTCCTGTAAGCATAAAGTAGGTTATACATAAGTTGCACTGGACTTGGTTTAGTTTTTCTTGGTTACACATACCTTGTAAGGACGTGTCATCTTTCCTACTAAGGCCACGTTCCATGAAGTAACCCTGTGTCCAAATATTTTTGTTTTTTATGTATGTGTAGGTAAAAAAGCATGCATATCTCTATGTTCAACAAAGTTCAATTCGTGATGTAACGTGATCCCCAAATATTAATGTAACATTCTGTATTTAGGGTAGTACAAGGCTATGTAAAAATATAAAATTTCTAAAATGGAACCGCCTATGCAGTGCATTATGACTATATGTTTTTTTAAATAAATCTAGTGGGAATATCACATCAATTTCAACCCGAGCAGCAGCAGAAAGGGTACGTGTGATTGAGATGCACATTTAATGGTCTGCACGTGTTTGCCGGGCGTAGGAGTAGCTGGAGGGAGGGATATTAGAGGGATCAAGCATTGGCATATACATGTAGTGTGTGTATGGCTGTCACATATGACGGTGGTAAATAGGTAATGGAGGTGTATTTAATCTTTCCCAGACCTGTATAGTGACGGGAGCTGGTGTGGGGATGTGGGACAGGGAAAATAATGGGAAGGGGGGCAGCATTTAATATGTTTTTGATCTCATCCCGTTTCAACAGAGTTGGGACCTTTTGCTTGAATGTGTTCATTGGATGAAATATATTAGTTCATCTTTCTTTGCTCATTAAATTACATTTACAGGGTTGGCTACTTCCAGCGGGTCAAATATTCTGAAGCAATTAAAATTCCCCCGTCGTCCCTGAGTAAATTCCTCAGCCGGGGGCTATACGGGAGAAGCTATTAATCACGCCGGCTGAGCAGGTGGCGGCATCTATTTCATAAAATCAAGGCGGTACACCGCGATAATCCTACGCTCGATTTCGCGCTTCAAATCGAACGCGGCGTAGTAGGAACCGCGCGCTAATCCTACGCCATCGAGATCGTGGTCGGCGGGGATCGGCGCGGGGTCGTCGGATCGCTATTTCATAATGCGGTACGCGATAATCCTACTTCGATAAAGTGTTCAGTCGAGCAGCCACGTAGTAGGAAGCTGGATGCGCTAAGCTACGCCATCGAGATCCTGGTCGGCGGGGATCGGCGAGGTCGTCGGATCGCTATTTCATAATACGGTACGCGATAATCCTACGCTCGATAAAGCGTTCAGTCGAACGCGGCGTGATAGGAGCTTGATGCGCTAGCTACGCCATCGAGATGTCGTGGTCGTGAGGAAATCGGCGGGGTCGTCGGATCGCTATTTCCTGTCACCCGGTACCCGCGATAATCCTAC
>CM032666.1:22201868-22234160 GCA_019095985.1 Streblospio benedicti | reverse complement strand
TAAACAATATAACATAAAACTAGATTACATAAAAAAATACGTGCAAATATGCAATACGTGCAAAAAATTTAAATAATCATAATGATTTAGCAATGTCGAAAAAGATCATCTGTGTTGGACACAAATTTAGCATTGAAAAATCCTAATCTTCCGTCTTTATATACATACAAAATGTGACCACCTAATCTCCAAGCTAAATATGTGCTCAACTTTAATATGAAAGTTGGAGTGAAACGGGTCCGACCGTAATTTTGTCCTCCACACATTGGTTGTTTTTACTTCCTCAAATCCTGCCCCAAAATCTCGGTCGGATTGCAAAGCATATCAGTGACACGCATTTAAATATCATGTGACGAATAGCTTAGTAATTTATAATCTAATTATCAATGTAAAAAACAAATGCATAAATATAACTTAAAAAGAGGCACTAGGCCTACCATTGAACACTATAAACCTCCCACTATACAGAAACCAGCCCTCAAATGAGTACTCTACCCGAACTGAAACATCGCACTTCAACGACGCAATACAACAATAACAAGATACGAAACTCAAAACTTTTGCATTTTAACACAATTCATGACATATGTATTAATTACTAAAGCCTATTAGCCATCATTAAAAAAGATTATCACTACTGAATTCATTATAAAATAGCAAATAAAAACTTTTGTAAATGTTCACAAGGATAGTCCTTCTTTTTAAATCTTTATCTTCTCGATCCAGAACTTCTATACTTTTATCACCTTACCAATAGATATAAAAAAATACAATAAGAAGAAATTTGGAATAATTTTGAAGACTTATTCCAGTGTTTTATACACTGGCTTGTACCCAATTAATTGCGTCCGTCCGTCCATCCGTCCATCCAGTTCGTTACCCCTCTACAGCTAGGATGCTCAAATTCGGCATGTCAGTTGGAAATGGTGACCACAAGAACCCTATTTCATATGGGCCCAAACGGTCCATATTTGGGCCCATTTGGGCCCATTATTAGGTCCATTTTACTAGTGAATCACATTCTTATTACTATTCGAATGCACCATTAAAATCAATATTCTATAACCACAAACTCCAGACACAGCGGCTCCAAAAAATGTATCCACTTCTTGGTAATAGATGATACTGCTATAAATCAATAATCAGCCAATATATAGACAGTGACATTCCAGTGTATTAAACACTGGTTAGCCCTCACCGGGGGCGCTTTTCATACAATAATTGACTTAGATTAAATTGATCATATGCTATTTTTTTCAACAATTACTTGTAATACTTCATATATATAATGTACATGTCTCATTATATTAACAAGTGTAGTGTATAATCACAGAAAAGCTTTTATCATCGAATTTCATCAATATCTTAATAGAAAAAAATATACAGAAATTTAAAAATAGATCGATAGAAAAATGGTGTATTAATATATATATATATATATATATATATATATATATATATATATATATATATATATATATATATATATATATATATATATATATATATATATATTTATAAATGGAAGGATAAGAATAATGTAAGAGAACCCAAAATTTCCCTGGAGTAAGAATAAAGTTCCAACTGGTTAAAGATTTGCTTTAATATTTATTTATTAATTTCTTGACACGAACTTGACTACTTTTTTCCTGACAAGAACCTTTGCTTCTTTTAGTGATCTTAAACCGTGAAAACTGAAATTACAAGTCATGAAAATTGTTTACCAACAAGCAAAATAAATATCACATAAATGTTTGCAGATAAATTAAATAAAATACAATTTGTTAACATGTACATAAAATACATCAATAAATTCTTGAATACTAATGCTATAATATCACAAATTTACCTTAGTTTCCACTCAGGGATTTACGTAAATTATCTTAAGTTTCCTCTTAAGTTACTTCTTACTAAATGAAATGCATTACAACAGCCAGCTGACGCACGACAACTATTTGAGCATTCTGATTGGTTATAGTACACGATATTGATTGGCTGCAGTATTTACCATTAGTACGCCAAGTAAACAATGGTTTTATTGACATTTTGAGTATCTATGTATACATTAAACTTACTTAACAAGTCAAATAATACAAAGAGACATTGAGTTATACATAATATCGTGTTTAAAAACCTTATTTCCTACGTTTTGAGTGACAAAGAACTATATTCTTTGGTGCGGCTCCATTCACACTAAACAGAGATGTTGTTCGGTCCGCCGTCTTGGCGATATCTAGCAACAAATTACTAAATAAATGTACAATACTCTTCTATTAGTGGACCAACATGCTCATATGGTATGTAAAATCAACCGACTAGAACTTCTTTCGATTGTACGACATCTTGTCCGTCGTATAACGTTTTAAGTGACTTATACTAGAACTAAAACTAACACGATGGGCGATAATGCGGACCGTTACAAATAAAGATCATACATCATACAAGTATTTTATAAAAATATTCTATAAATTCATCACATAAATGTATTAAAAAGCATTCCATTTGACAAAACAAGTAAACACAATTAATACACAAAATGTCAATGAATAATGGAACAAAAAAATGTAAAACAAAAACAACATGAAAAGTGTTATCATCCCTTTCATGCTGTGGAGTTTCCCCACAATTATTGAAAAATGGTGATGAAAAATATATAACAACTCTGTTGCCGCTGTACAATTGCTAAGTATTACAAATAACGTGCTTGTTTACCAAAGCCAATACATACAAATAACAAACTAACAATATCACATAGAAAGTAAAAAACAAATATAAAACAATTGTAAAACTTATAAATGAAAGCTGAGATTTTATTTGCTAATTTTTGGTAATGATTTTATACTAGTACGAACAAAAAAAAACATTTATGACATTCACAATCTTTATTTTCAGTTCACATGAAACAAATTGAATACAATGATTGCTTGGCAAAATTAAAATACCCTATACTGACATTCCAATAGAATATGTATTTGAAAACACGTTAAATGAATTTTGATGATCCATAATCAATGCCATCACCTGGTGTTTGGAGAATTGGCAGTGGAACAATAAAATTAAATATCCAATATGGTCCGAACACAGATCTTATATGTTGCAATACTGTCAGTTTAGGGCCAGGTTTTCCACTCCAATATTCATGTGTGGTTTTGCCATTCATTACTAGAAAAAATTGCCAGCAAAATATACCTGCTGTTCCTAACATGGTGCAAAAACACACCCACATCATCACAACAAAAAATAAAAATCCAAAAGTAACATAGCCAAATATTGCTTCAATAAAGGTCACTGGAATAAGAAAGTGATGGAAATTGGATAAGGATGGATGCACATACTCTAAATTGAGATACTGCAACATTAGATATAATGAATATCCAGTGCCTACAGCGCTGTAAAGACAATACACCACAAAATATCTTTGATTTTCAAAACTAATACAAGTTGCTGTAAAGAAACAATGATGATCCCGCTTGAGTATACACTTTCGACATAATACACAATGGTGTGTTCTAGGTGGTGCCATGTGATCGCAATCAAGACAGTGTTTCCAATCCACACCGGGTAACAAAGAATCACATTCAGAACGCTTGGTACCCTTATAGTAACCTCTTTTGACACACATCATGTAAAAATTGGCTAAAATATTAAATGATATAAATGCTGCAGAAGCTATCCTTGTAGAGAGCACATCTTGAGAATCTTCATAAACAACGGGCATTGCAAACATTACATCAGTCGTTAAGACAAAAACAAACGTCGCTAAAAAGTATGATATACCACATGTTCCCATGCATTTCAATCTCTCCGGTGTCATTTTCATTTTGATAGATGGTGAAAAATAATCTGCTGGATCATTTCCAAGTTTAGCTATTGTATTTTTATAAACATCTGCAAATATTTCCTTCATAGACATGTTCCCAATTCTTTGCATATCCATGGCTGTGTGCAGTTTATTTATTTCCCCCGAGTGATTTGGCCAAAATAATGATAATTTGTTTTGTTTGTTCTTCTTTTTTGCACTATGTCTTGTAAAAGGTTTATTGGGAAAGTTTGCTTCAAAACTGTTGTAGTTTACGGTCTTGACAACCTGTCAAAACATACAAATTTCCTGTTTTATCGCCATTTGGTAGCAATAATATATTTTTTTCGCAACGTTTGTAAAATCAAACAATACTATTCTAGTTTTTTGTATTCAATATACAAACTACGTCTTTCTCATAATTATTTCATTGTCATAAACCGTCTCAAACCACTATAATTTGAAAAATATCACGCTTTTTCATTACGTACAGAACAACCCGGAAGTGATAATTCTAAAACATGCGAATCGTAATGGCGGATTTGCGTAACGAATTCTTTTGAAATAAAACCCCCTTTTTTTCGAAGTTTGTACTCATGGCCTTTCCTTGAAGGTTGTTTTGCAACGTTTGGGACGCTATTCAGATGTATGTAAGTGATGATTATGTTTTGATCAACATTTCGAGTAGTTTTAGCTTGTTAAAAGGGAAAATGACAGGAGCTCGATGGACATGAACTTTCAACTTGTCAGTGGTACAAATTAGTACAAACGAAATTTAAAATTATTTATTATACGTTTGTAAATAGAAACACATGTGGTTTCACACACACCAAACTGATGGTTTTGTGGCATATAATATTTCTTTCACCTCTCCTTGCACATCTGCCAAACACAACCCCTTATTCTAATTAGCATTTACACACTATTTCTTCATTCATGTAGATCTAAAGTAAATAACTTGCCATGTCTGTCAACCTTTTGTTTTTGTTCTTCAGAAGATCTTTTGAAAATCAGATATGGCTGAGGGAAATACAGTTGATGCAACAGCTTTTATCGCAGATGGTATATATATTGTTTGAACTCCTAGACAGCCGAACGGAAAACCTTGAATGAATGTTAATTCCGATAATGTGGTTTTAAACTTTTCACATTGATACACTGAAGATATGTCTATGTTTATGTTGGTGTCAAATACATTACATAATGAGAAAAAAAATCGATGTGTTTGAATGATAAAAATGTTTAAAATCACATTATCGGAATTAATTAACGACGTTCATAATTCATGGATTTACGTTCGGCTGTCTAGTACTACGTACACTCTAGATCTAAAAGAAAAACAAATTAATATTCTGTGACTATCAGATCTATTTGCATTTTTTGCAATAGAAGTGGTATGAAAAAAGTAGAGGAAGCTTGTGCTCATGTTATGGGCAGTGCTCGACGTTATGTATATGTATGGTATGGGCACATATATCTATATAATCATAGGGTTGATTATTACGTAGATCTCCACCGGAGACGTTTGACGTAATAACAGAATTTTAACGTACTAGTACAGGGTGCAGGCTTCCTCGGTCCACGAGCTTCGTCGGTCCATTTTAATTGTGAGCTCCCTCGGTCCATTAAGGCAAGCTTCCTCGGTCCATTAAGGCAAGCTTCCTCGGTCCATTTAAGGCAAGCTTCCTCGGTCCATCATATACGCGCTATTACGTGTAACGTTCTGTATGGATTTCTTTGAACTTAGCTTAGGCCTATATATTTGTGTCATACATGAATGGAGCACTGCCAATGTTTGATTGATAGATTAATGAATAATCATGAAATATATAGTGTACGATTAGAGTTGTTCTTAGTTTATAGATTAAAAAAAACTACACTATATCATGTCACGTAAATTATTTTTAATTCAATCAAATTCCGGTATACTCTTTTATCTGTGTCTTTATACATGACTGGAGCACTTGCAAGTTTGATTATTTGATTAAAGGATAATTATAGATAATTATAATGCATAGAATATTAATACAAAAGAGGGACTCAATTAAAGTTGATATGCCAGTATGCTAGCCTAGTCTAGAATTCTCCGTCTATCTTGGGTGTGTAGCTTTAGTTGCACCTAAAGAAAATTCCGTCAACAGCTTAAGATGTACTACTGTGACCAGTACATAATTTATTGTTTATTTATGTGTAAGTATTGTCTATTTTGAACAAAAAAATAACCTTAAAACTCATCTATTAATGCTCACTTTCATTCGGGATTTGACCGAGGAACAACCCCATTGAAAACATTGGAGGCAGTTGCCTCCTATGGCTCATATGTAGCTACTAGCTATGGCCCTGCTGTAGCATTATCATGTGTGACATTATGTCTGATTCTCCAAAACGAAAAGCCGTCAAATAATGATAATTATTACTTTTAGATAGAAGGGGGCTGCTGCAATTATTAACATAATTAGAGGGGTAGCACTAAAGTATATATAGCTATGTACCCTAGAAAAGTAACAATTAATTGGTATACAACACTGATATCGGTGGAGAAGATATTAATGATTAACTAATGATTGTTTATTTCCAATAGAATGTGATGTTTGTGGAGAAGACCATGAAACTGAAGAATGTCCTACTTTGGGAGGACCTGTTTCTGAAATATCTGTCTCGAGGTAACAAATGCGATAATAATACACGCTCATTACAAATTATGTATATATATAGACCTAGTGGAAGAAGCAGGCCTTTGTGACTATTTGAGGCCCTTTGGATAAATGTCGCCTATTTTTAATGCCCAGTGGGCTGGCCATTTCAATCAATTTGTACAGAATTCATCTCAAAACTGGAGTTGCAAAAATGGTTGTTCATAAAATTATAACCACAGAGAAATGTCTAATCTTAAAAATATCTCAGATTTTTGGGGTCTATTTTTTGTAATACCAATCCTGAGTTGTTCACATGATTTGCTAATCGTTCTAAAATCAAAAGTCAATGCCAATCACATTATGTTTAAATGATTCATATGTAAAGGTTTGATAATGTGTAAGAGATGCTGGTGTTAGAGATGTTTGTGATGCTAAACTGATAATATTAGATTTAGTAAGGTTATAGTTGAGGTGTAACATGCATGGTACTTTTTAGTACATTCAGAACCAAGTTGACTTATACAGTCTTTGACTTGGCCTGGGTGGGGATTGAACCCCGGACCTCTGGGTCAACTGCGCCGCAAAGCGACTAGCCAACAAAGCCAGTGCCATACCAACTACGCCACATCCACAAGGCTAAAAATCTTTGCTTCAATGACGTATTGGATACTCACTACTAGCTCTGATGTCATGTCTTACGTCCAACGTATGTCCATGATGATTAAGTATCTCCTTAATAGTAGAGTAGATCTAGTGAAGTATTGTTGTGGAGATTTGCATGCTTTGATATGAAATTTAGTAAGGTTATAGTTGAGGTGTAACCTGCATGGTACTTTTTAGTACATTCAGAACCAAGTTGACTTATACAGTCTTTGACTTGGCCTGGGTGGGGATTGAACCCTGGACCTCTGGGTCAACTGCGCCACAAAGGAGGACTAGCCAACAAAGCCAGTGCCATACCAACTACGCCACATCCACAAGGCTAAAAACCTTTGCTTCAATGACGTATTGGATACTCACTACTAGCTCTGATGTCATGTCCTACCTCCAACAGTTGACCCAGAGGTCCGGGATTCAATCCCCACCCAGGCCAAGTCAAAGACTGTATAAGTCAACTTGGTTCTGAATGTACTAAAAAAAACATGCATGTTACACCTCAACTATAACCTTACTAAATTTCATATCAAAGTATGCAAATCTCCACAACAATACTTCACTTGATAATATTAGAACCTGGCATGGTCATCTATAAGGTTATATATATATTGATTTCATTTTAGGGCCCGGTTGACTGTGCCTCACAATCTTGAAGCTGTCGATTTAGAAGATGGCAGTGTAGCTATAGTGGCATTGTCAAAGCTATCAGCTAAAACACGTTTTGGACCATATGAAGCAAAAAAACTAATGTTCTGTGAAGCTCCGGATGATGCTTTTATATTAAAGGTAGTTATAGATTGGATAACACAGTTTTCTTTACATGTACAATTCATCTAATAATTGTATAGAATTCTAAAACTAGTGACTTTGAAAGCAGAAATCAAATTATCTTTGCGTTGTTGTGGCGAGGTGGGGGTCGTGGGCGGCCGTGAGGTGAGACAGGGAGGAAGTTTGGTGTTCGCCTCGCAGAACACAAGAAGGATGTAGATAGGCACAGCAGAGATGTTCGAACCAGAGCTACATATCTCTCCTCTGCCGGTGAACTACACAAGTCCGCGATAACTGATCATATGGTCCAACACAACCACACCCCAGATTGGGATAACACAAAGATTGTTGGAAAGGAATCTAGTTTAAGAGATCAACTAATCAGAGAATCAATAGCCATATGCTGCACAAAGAACACTATGAATCGTGATGAAGGTGCGTATATGCTGTCACACAGCTATGACAGTCTACTGAAGCCGAGGGCATCCGGAACACACAGCAGCCCACGACCCCCACCCGGGCACTGACCCACTTTCTGATGGCATGTGATGTCTACAGCTGTGTTGATATTGTCAGACATTCACTGAACATTGGCCCTGATGAAGCCTTCTTGATCAAGAAGGAGAAAATATTTGGCTTACAATAAAGCAAGTATAAACGATTTTCACAAAATGAATGTTTAGTATTAAATTAAGTATTGTTAATAATTTTCCTATTTTCTTTTAGATACACCTTAAAGATCAGAATAGATCCATATATTTGGATTCTACAGATGAACAAGAATGTAACTGGATGTGCTTAGTTCGAACTGCTTATAATGAACAGGAACAAAATTGTATGGCTATACAAGTATGTTGGCATGTTATTTACAATAATTCTTCATATTTAATTTTCTTTGCTTCTTCATTTATTTTAATGTATTTGCCTGCTTTTCTTTCAAAACTTACTCTAAAGTTCAAATTTCAAATATAATTTTAATCGATTTCGAACTCTACAGGTTCCTTTTCAAATTTAAACAATATGTAATATGACAAATTTAACACATCAGCATATCCAATTAGTATTTTAAACTTATTGTTGATGTAATAGTTTGTCATGTGTTGTTTATGTTTTAAAAGGAACCTGTAGAGTTCGAAAAACAATTAAAATTATTTGAAATTTGAATTTTAGAGTTAGTTTTGAAAGAAAAGCAGGTAAGTACATTAAAATAATTGAATCATCAAACCCATTAATTGTCTTCAATGGAATACAATTCATATGAGTGCTTGTAGAGTGACCAAGTAGATACCAAACAATCGAACTCGTAGTAAAATTTCAATTATAAGTTAATTGAATTATTGGGAGAATCCGGCAAGTGGTAAATTACAGGAGAGATATCTGGTGTTAGCTCTCAACTCTTTATTTCTTTATTATTTAAATTGTATCATGTCTTGTCTAAAATAATGATCATGCTTTTTCACTCACTGAATCTAGGTTACTTCATTGCTTCATTCAGCCAAACTAAATGAAACACCATTCCTCTTGTCAGCTTAATTGCCTCCACACCCTCTAATGTTTGTAGGAGATACAATATGAACCATGGAAATCTACCAAGGTCTGTGGTGTCATCAACTTTGCCATACATGATTGGAGCATCCTCAACTGTGAGGTCTTTAGAATTCCAGGGGAACCAGCTGAGGGGAACTCCAAATTTTTAAGGAGTATTTCATAGTATTCTATTTGAATTATGTTTTAATTATTTTTATTTAATATTTCCGTTAGATTGGCTTGGAAATTTTCTACTTAACAACACGAGAAATTGCAGAGAGGGAAGAACTGCGTGTATGGTATGCACCTCATTATGCAAAAAAGGTTGGCAGGTCACCTAAACCAGATGGTATAACCAAAAGTAAGTAAACAGATATGTAGATCTAGGTAATTGAAAATTGTTATATAGAAATTAGTCAAATCCATTATAAACTCACCATATATGTACATTACTCATGCATCATTTTCAATTACACTAAATAATTCTAACAACAAGTTCTTACGTGTTTTTAGCCATTTTAAATACTAACGTCTACCGCCGATTTCATTGGTTGGACAGAAAAATACACGCCCACAAAAAAGGCGATTTGACAGTTTTAGGTTCAAGACAATAACTTTTCTGGAGCCTCGGCAAATAGTCATTTCTTTACATAAATTTACATGTGCGTTCAGAATCGTATCAGCATTCTTATTTTCAGCAAATGGTAATGACTATGGTCGGATTTCTCTAGAATATTTTCTGAACATCAAGCTGGTTCGGCCCTCAATTCAAAATGACTGCACAGAGCTGTCATTTTAAGAACTCTAGTTTTATCACTTCCTGTCATTGTGCGATAATATTATTGCTTCGGGCTGTTAAATAACGCATGAAGAGAACAAAAAAATACATAGTAACACTTACATATGAGGATATCCAATGCGCAACTGACGTCAAACTTTTTACTCACTACCTTTGGTGTTTAAAAATCTCCAAAAATTCGGCGAATATGTACAATTCTGTCTCAAATGTTGAGGGATATACGGTGTTTGTAGACCTGTCCTTTGGTAGATCATTAGAAAATCGGTTTATGTGGTATCCGCTGTGTGAATTCGAGTTGGTTAGCATATTATATCCACGAAAATCAATTATTTACAAAATTATTTAACTTTGCCATGACTTTTCACCTACCAGCCTTTGCAATTCGCAGCAAATATCGGTGTGCGCTCTCATTGGCTAAAATTAAATGAGGCTGTGCAGGTCAGCCAATCGGCGATTAGCCGCTGTATATATCAAACGCGCACCATTTTGCAACAGCGATTATAACATTATTGACGATCTAGACTAAAAGTTTAGCGGCGTTAAAACAAGACTCCATGATGTATTCTGCACACAAATCCTTTGTTATCACGGCTGTTTTCCGGGAGTTCTTTAGCTTTATTTCTTATTGACGTCATTAAAAATAATAATATATCCTTGTCACCAACGTGGAGAGAAGGTATTTTCCTTCAAAATGGTATATGATATGCCATGTAAATTCTCATAAAAATATGAGTATTTGGCAATGTAAATTAGTCGCATAAAATCAATTGCGGATGCACAAAAAAACGTTCTTCCAAATGATAGTAAAATCATATCAATACCTTGCTTATTTGACACACAATTTACATCGGTATGTAAAGTTTATTCGCTTTAGTTTGACATACAGAAGTATCACGTGAGTATGGGGGTCTTTCTGTATGAAAACGTTGGTTGATAGAGAGGGCAATTTTCCCATGAAAAAGTCGGAGTAGACTCCGATGTGGTAGACCATGTGTTAAAGTCTATGCTCAGGGGACAAACTAGTATGCTTGCAGAGAAGCAATATGATGTGTTCTGTGCATTCTGAAAGTTTCTTTTATTTAAGTAGTACATTAATGTATCTTCGACCATTTCAAATACCAGGCCATATAGAGCTAGGCATTATCTCTCCAAAACACGTGTAAGCAAGAAATATAAACAGAATTACATTTGTCAGACGTAACTACACGTTGCACATAAGAAGCTGCCTATCTCCACAATGTTAAGTTGGATATCTGCCGTTGGAAATCTGCACTACGTCTGGCAAAAATCATTCGATTACGTACATGTGATATTCACATGACTTTGTGTTGTCATAAACTTGACAGCATGTTATTTTTATAGATGTAATAAATATTAAACATGCAGAATATAAATTTTATTTTCATTACACTTGCAATGGAAAAGGCATCGTTTATTGATACTGAATTTCACAGAAGAAATATATTTTTAGTTGGGCATTATCTTTTAACTACGATTAGATTGTACTTTTTTCCTCTTCATAATTTTGTTATCACGGCAAATAAAGTAAAGTATTTACTTTATTTTTCAGCAATGTTAACAGCACCCACTATTGAATTAAAAGACCTTCAAAGTTTAGAACCAATAATTGAGCCGCAAATTAATGATCCAAATATTGGCATGGTGGCAGAACACACAGAACAATTGTCAAATATAGACTCTAGCTTTGAACTGTCTCCAAGAAAAGGTAATGATTTTGATACAAAATTTGTATTCTTTTTAGTTTAAAAAAAGAGCTATTATTTTACACATTTAAATATCATTAATCTTCTCGTGTCTCCCCTGGATTCATAATTCATAATAATTTTTGCATGTTAATTTATATTGTAAATTCTATTTTGATGCGGCATGATTGTAAAAATATGAATTTTGTCTTCTTGTTATTACAGTGGCATCATATATCACATGCGAACGATGTCATTTGCCATTTCCTAATCAACTATTGCTCGACCATCATGTCTGCCCCAGACAAAAAACAGATAATCTTGATGAGGAAGATAATGAGGATAATGAACAAGTATTCTTTTCAAAGTTCATATGTTTTTACATACGTTCCCACATTTTTCTCATTATGTATTATAATGTTCATAATGAAGCTAGAATTAAAGCCCAGAATATGAAAATCATTGTTACTCAAGTGTAAAACATAAAATAAACTTATTTAGGCAACACGAGAAAAGAAATATTCCAATGATTTATTTTACTCTGTTTAGAAATCTTTTATCATTAAGAAGAATTCTTAGAGCTGGATTCGTCATGCTAGATAACTAACATTGTGTTAGTGACACAGAAACTCTCACATTCACCTCGCACTTGCGACCTGTCGTGGACTAACATCCACTTCCACTGGCTCTTCTGCTCTTCTTAGTCACGTGAGAAATTCCATCTCACGTGACACAGCTCCACCTTCATTGCAGAAGAATCAGTAGAAGCGTCGCAAGTGCGAGGTGAATATGACAGTTTCTGTGTCACAAACACAATGTTAGTTATCTAGCATTAGAAAACTTAGTTTTCAAACTTCTGATTTAAGGTTTAAATTTTAACTATATTTTAAACATTAGGAAGAAAAATTCATTGTTTATTCATTCAATTTTACAGCTTGTAAGTGTTCATAGTGTGGAGGCACTACAAATGCTTACTGAACCATGTACCCAACGCATCAAACACCCGCAACCACTGACAGAAGATGGACAGGCATGTCATAGATGTTCTAGGTGGGTATTTAACTCTTATTTCTAATTTCATACACTGTAGTACAACTGAAATTGTGTTGTTTTCAAAAATATTGATATTTTGTTTTTTAAAATGGACAAATTTATAATGAATATGATGCATATGTATGGAAGTTCGTAGTTTGAAATTATAACATGTCCATTGTCCATTAATGTCCATTGTTTAGCCATGCTTGGTAGTATATTTTTTCATATCTTATCATAGGTGTTCCGAGTCTTTTGAAGACATGCAAGAATTAGCTAAGCATCTTAGAGGACATATTTTAATGGAAATGGGAGGCCCAAAGAAAAGAGGAAGAAAACCGAAAGAAAGGTGAACTTGAATTTTGTATTTAAAATGTGTTTAGGTTGTCTGCAGATTTTTGGAAAGTCTCGACTAGTCTAATTTTGTTTTTTACCTGCGTCGCCAACGGCGGAACAGGTCTAGAAGTCGGGTCACTCCGTCCTTCCGTCCGTAGTAAAAGCTTGTCCGTCCGTAGTAAAAGCTTGTCTCCGCTACTCCTCCTAAACGACTCAACATACAGCAATGAAACTTGGTATATAGCAAGAACATCATATGTAGATGTGCATATTAACAGGGATTTTTTATTCTCAAATTTTTATTGGAGTTATGGCTCTTTGAATTAGAAATTCCCTTATTCCCAATTTGTGACTACAAGCAGTGCACATTATGTACAAATATCATTTTTCTTTTGATTACTGTATCTCATCTATTGAAGGGGTGATTTTGGAGACTTTTAGCAGTGAGTAGCTAACATATGCATTTATCTATCTATGGTAGTTATGCCTCTTTGAACTTAGAAATTTTATGCTTCTTTTTAGCCGGGATATTATATTCTACAATTTTTATAGCAGTTATGCCTCTTTGAACTGAGGAATATTTTGCCTCCTATACTAATAGCTTGTCTCTGCTACTCCTCTTAAACTACTCAACATACAGCAATGAAACTTGGTTTATAACAAGAACTTGATTTATACGTATATATGTAGATTTGCATATTAACAGGAATGTTATATTCATATAACATTCCTGTTATATGCGACGCAGGTCCAGACATCGTTAGGTCTCGCTTGTTAGTAAATAATAAACACCAGTGAAAACAACATTTAGTTTATTTGTTTTTTGTCTTATATGTTTGTATTATTTCTAAAAAGATCTTATTTTTTCCTCAAATGAAATTTTTGAATGGTCTTATTTTTGATTCCGTGAAAAAAAGCTTGCTATAATAATGGCATTTATTAATGGCGTTGTGTGCAAAGACTGTGCATTGCTTGCTTTTGTCTGCATCATAATTGGAATGTAAACTAATTTATGAAATTTTTATCGATGTTCTGTTGATTTGAAATGAAATTTTTATCATTATGATAGAAATTTTAGTTCTATGATACAATGCATTCAAGTACAAGTACCATATATTTTTAGGAATATTGACGAAGATGATGATGATGATTACCAACCGACACCTACAAAGCGCAGGCGAGGCCGTCCTCGTAAACATGCTAGGTAATTCAACATGTTCCTTGCAATCAGAATGCACTATTAGTATAGTGCATGTACACAATATTACAGATCTGCGATAAAACTGAGATACACTGTACATATATGTACATTTACATGTAAATGCAAATTTGGGAATAAAGAATATAAAATCACTGAGTCTAAATAATAGATCTACAAGTATCATAACCATGAATGGTAAAAATACTTCACAATGATCACATGTATTAAAGTATGTTTTATACGAGTTCTTTAGGTAGATTGAAACTAATTTAGTTGCAATTTTTTTTACATGTGACTTATAAAAAGAGGTCATTGAGGAATAATACTTGTACTGGCATTCATTTTTGTTAACATTAGGAAGCCAATGCAATGGGAGAGTGAAGATGAGAAGGAAGTTGATTCAAACTCACAAATAACGGTTCATGAGGTAATAATATTTTTTCTTATGTCAAATGGACATACCAGTAATTTGTATTAAGAGACATATCTGCTTTATCATACATTTTTGTTGTATATATGCACAAGTCTTCTTTTTCATTTCACAGATATCAAGTGCTGAAGTTATTGAAATATTAGAAATGAATGAAAACCCTAATCTTGCTCAGCTTGAGGCTTCAGCAAGTACAAGCAAAGTCACAAGAAAACGTGGTAGGCCACGTAAAAACACAGAAGTAATTAAATGTGCTGATACTGCAGCCAATCACAAGTAAGTAGAACTGTAATTGGATCCAGGTATTGTCATATTGTAATATCTAGTTTGGAAAAACACTGGATCATAAGCATCGTCCCCTGAGAATGTAGTCATTAGACTGCACATCTGTCTGTAACAATTGATAGATGATACCTTGTTGTGACAAAATGAAAATGAATTGAGGAGTATGCTTCTTTCATCAGCGCCCTTTCTATGGTGTCAAAAAGTTGAGAAAGAATGTGAATGCACTAAAATGGATCTGGTGTAAATGTCAAATTGGTGAGTAACCTTAAGAAGGAAAGCAGGTAAAGCAGATGATAAAAATTCACTTCTGTATTTACTTTTACACAAACATACTTGAATTGATGCTAAATCGTAACAGGGGAGGGAACTTCTGCCTAGGACTGCAACGATACACCGATGCATCGCTGAATCACGATTTATTTACTCATGATTAAAGTATCGATATGATAGTCTATATCGTGATACTTTCACGATATAACTGTTAAATGAATTTATATGCAAAATATTGCATAATTCAAGGTAAATCTTTGTCTTTTCCCATGAGTATGGGCGCCGCCATCTTTGCTGTATTGCGAACAGCGTTACTAACAAAATGTTGTCAACTGAATGGCGAACGGCGCTCCGCTATTTCAGTATAGATTTCTTGCGCTACTAGTCGTAACGTACAGCGTGTACAGACTATTGTGGTTTTGACGTGTTTTTTGTTATCGTGATGTGTATCGTATCGCAAACAAAGTATCGTGATGTGTATTGTATCGTTGCTCAAGCGTATCGTTACAGGCCTACTTCCGCCCATGCTAATTCATCTAATCCCCCTCCCTTACCTATGTTCAGAAGCGGTAAAACCAAGCAGCAATTCATCATGACAGAAATGTATGGTATGATCCTTGTGTCTCTCCAAACTAGATATTTCTATAGTGGCAGGGTTCACACGGAGTCTGGAAAAGTCATTGAAATTCATATTTTTCCAAGATCCTGGAAAAGTCATTAGATTTTGTAAGAAATCATTGAAAAAATGAAATTTTGTAAAAAGTTGTTGAAAAGTCATTGAATTTTGGTTAAGCTGATAATTTAAATGCTGTTTTAGCAGAGATTAAATATTGTTATATTCAGCACCTTGATATCTTCAAAAAGTCTAACTTTTGAGCACTTAGAGCGAGACCCCCACACCACATAATTTGGTTAAAAATCTGTATCTGTAGATTTGTGGCAAAGAAGAATAGAAATCTATCATATACATATTATTGGCCTCCTCTTTGACATTTACATGGACCATATTTAAATGAAGCTGTAGGTATCTTGAAAAATGTCTTGGAAAAATGAAAATCGGTCTTGAAAAGTCATTGAAACGTCATTGAATTTTAATGTGCAAAATCTGTGGGAAGCCTGATATTATGGTGTTGTCTTATAATTATTATTGTCGTTATTGTTATCAATAATTATAGCATAAGCTATGTACATTACATGTAACTTCAGTCAAAATATGCTGCAGGCACGTGCTCAGCATTAAAAGGGGGATTCAGTATTAAATTCTTCTTGCTGACAATTATCCAATTTACATTTACTGTTTGGCACTCAGGGAGTGTTCAGCTGTGAACCCCAACCCCAGACCCTAGGCCTGTATTAGTGCAATTTTTTTCAGTTCTGCCAACACAGATATTGTATCCATAACAGAAAATCAAAGTAGTGAATCTGTATTTGAAGATCAACAAGATAATGATAACAGTATTCAAGGAAAGCCAAAGGTAAATCTATCATACATGTAATCTCTCATTATGTAATATTGTACTATAGTGGGGGTATTTTCTTCTAATTACTAAGAAAGACATATATTTTATATTCTTTATTATATCTGCTCGGAAGTCGATTATAGGAGTACATATACCTTAGAATTTTACCAAAACAGATACTTTTTAAATCTTTACAGACATTGCCTTACATTGATATCCGCTAAAAAATCTAATACTGATTTCTTTGGGTTTGTTATCCAGTTCTCAATTCATTGTTGTACCTTTTTTCTGTGACTAATAATATCTTATATTATATGTATTATGTGTGTGTGTGTGCAAGACTGCTCAATTTCATTGAAAATTTTCAAGTCGCAACAAAATATTGGTTTACAATTCTACATACATGTATCATTGGTCTTTCAGGTTTCTTTTGTTGAAGTGAAGCATGAAGTACAACATAGTGAGCCCTTAGTGACATACACTGAAACCCACACAATTTCAAATGCAAACCAAAGAAAGTCATCAAGAATTAGTTCTGGGAAAGTGAAAATTACATCTGCTTTGAATCTTCTTAATGAAAAAGATGATGCACAAGAATTAGGTCTTTTGGAGGAAACTATTCGTAAGATAGAATTACTACTTTTACTGGTTATTTTAGCTTTATCAAATGGCTTTGTCCTATGCTTAACCTTTTTTTTTTCTTAATATTCCTTCAATAACATTTAGATGTCTTTCTTTAAAGAGAAACAAGCAGAAAATTTGGAGAAGGCATTTGTGGTACTAGATAAGATGAAAGCTGTTGAGGATAAACCACTTTGTAGACAAAAGCAGGCATTTGTTCAAGAATTTAGTAAACCCGACTTACCCATGAACAAACAAGTAATATTTAAATATGCATCTTAGAATATATCTTTTTCAATTAGATCTTATAAATATTGTGTAAAGAGAGTAATTATACTTGTACTTGCAAGTCAATATTATCAATATTTGTGTAGTCTAGTCTCGTCTTGTTCTTTTCTCTTCTCTTATGGCTGGCTGTCCGTGTCTGTCGGTCTAATGTGTGTATATTTTCAGTTGAAATTAGATGGCTTTGTTGAAGTAAACAAGGCATCATCTGACAAAATAGTGAGTCAAGGTGACAACAATGAAAATTTGGCTGCTACATCAGAAACTGAGCAAATAGAAGGTATTGCTGCAACGCTTTGCAGTTGTCTTAAAAGTATAGGCTTATGGGACGTTCGGAACGAACTCGTATTTTGGTAAACACGAGTTCACGAGTCGTGAAAACCGTTCGATACAGGTTTATCTCGTGTTTACCTCTGATGAACTGGGAGCTGAAGGGATCACTACGAGATGCTCATGCGCATGCGCACTGACTGACAAAATGGCGGCGCCTGTAACTTCTTCTAATATCGCAGACAGTTTCATAAAATTTATTCATAACAACAGGCTAAAAGTCTCCCAAATTAATAAGATTGACAGATATATATTAAACCATTCGTTTAAGTCCAGGTTTATGTACTCTGCATGCAATTTTTTTAACAGATATATTTCCCAGTTGTTATGTAGTATCGAATAGCCACAACTCGTACCTACTACTTGTCAACTCGAAAATACGAACTCACGAGTTGTTCCGAATGCACCATTAAAATTACATATACCTAGATCAATACTCACTAATAATTAAGATTTTGGTAATTTGTCCCATAACTTTATGATTTGAATTATGCTTTCACATGATAATATTCACATATATTGTATGACAATTGTTTAGTTACATAGATTGTTTTGGTTCTTGCTATTGATTAGCCGTAAAAATAATTTAGAATATGGTATAGGATAATAGATTTTTTTTGGTATGAAGGTTCTATTGGGGCTGATAGCAGTAAAGAAACAACCATAAACCTTGAGAGTGATTATGCAGAGGATTCTCAATTAAATTTACCCGCAAATGATGGTGATCAAACAACTGTGCTTACTAATTCTCAAGCTACTCAAGAATGTGATCCAAATGAAAATCAGCTACAAAATGATGAACAGGTACATTTCTTATAAAATGCTTCTTTCAAGTGATAGATTAATGCAACAAACACTGTGGAAAATTACAAAATGAAAGAGAATTGATAAGGTGTTTTGATTTGAGCCACATATTGTTCTGCATAACAAACTGCATATGCTCTTAATCTTTCAGGTTATTGCTCTCAATGTGCCAGAAGACTCTGATGTGGCTGATCATATTATGGCAACCATGAAAGATTTGCCTGATGAAATGGCCAGACTCATTGGATTAAATGATGTAGGAGTTTGTATATTTCGCTTGATTCTGTTATTTTTCTATTCAATTCATTTAGAAATAATCTCAAATCCTGATGATTAATATTGCATTTTTTGATCTTATTCCTAGCAAGAAAAATGACTCATTTTTATATTCAAGTCTATGCTTGCACTTTCAATGAAACATGTGCGTTTTCAATCCTGTCCATTAAAATTGCATGCAGAATGTACCTGTTTTCCTGATTGTCCATGTCATACATGTAGCACACTTATTTTGTAGAGTGATGATGCCTCTCAAGAAATATCGGAAATAACATTTGTGCAAGTGAATCCACAATCAGAAACCCAAGCAGATGGCATTGGGTCTGGAACTATTGGTGAATCAGAAAAAGAGAATGAAAATGATAGTCGTCTGTTGAATGGAGAACAAATTTTCCAAAAATTTCTCTCAGAAGGAAAGGTTGAAGTAAGTTAAGGCATATTGAATTTAATAATAATGTTACTTTCAGGCAATTAGTGGTACATTGTCACCACACTTGTTGGGAACGCTTACTTGTATTGTTTATTAGTGTTTCTAGTGTGACAAAATAATGACTTTAAGATATAATATAAAGGGTAATAGCTGTTACAGTTTGCCAGTGCTACAATCATCACATATACTGGCGTATTTTCCTTTGGACAGTATTACTACAATATCTTTGGAATAAAATAAAAAAAAAATCTTTTAGGGTTAGTTAATGCCATAGCATGTCTGTTGATATACTCTGTAATATTTTCTTTAAATGAGTTAATCGTGTTGGTTATGTCAATAGATCTACATATTTCTTCAATCACAACACTGATTTTACCTTGTTATTTACAGTTTCGGACAAATCACTGTGCCCATCCTCAGAATCTCACACTGTGCATGTCAGTCCGAGCAACTTCCCGATGTCATAATGAATTCGTACACTTGTGAGAGTTGGTGGTATCTTACATAACACCTCACTTTTTTCCAATTTGGGTTGCTTGTCCTTCGGGTGTACTAGAAGATTCCTTATTGTCTGCAACGGCTTCACTGCTGTTGAGACCCGGTGTTTGTTGAGTATCCTACTAGACACCCCTTCAGTAATTCCTTTGTCATACAGAAATATCACAAGGCCACGCGAACCGGCTGTCTACTTTTTCCTGTTCTTTCCCTTCTTATCTACTTTGTTGCTCTGTTGTTGTTTCACCTTCTTGAACGACCACTTCAGACATCTACATTTTTCAAGTGCGTCAATAATGTGCTCTTCTCTCTTTCTGTCTTCCTCTTCTGTTACAATGTCATTGTTCCTGTCAAAAAAAAGTTCTTATCACTCCCAACTTGTGCTGCAGAGGGTGATGTGAAGTAATATGCAAATATTGGTTTGTGTGCATTTTCTTAAGAACTTAAGTTAAGACTTGCACAATCAAAGAAGCAATCCACATAAGGGAAAACAAAGATGTCATGAACCTTGACGAGGGGGGCCACTAACTCTCACACGTGTACGACTCCATTATGACCATGGGAAGTTGCTCAGACTGACATGCGCAGTGTAAGATTCTGTGGATGGACATAGTCATTTGTCCAAAACTGTAAATATTAAAATAGTATGGTAATATCAGTGTTGCCATTGAAGAAATATGTAGACCTTTAATATTTTTTCTTTGAAGGTGGATAGGAGGAAGAATATTTTCAAATGTCTAATTTGCTCAGAACCCAAATACTTCAAGGGACAAAAAGCATTAGAAAGACATCTTTTTTTGCATGAAGGATCATTTCATTGCAACAAATGTAACAATAACTATAGGTAGGTTTGAACATTTATTTTACTGTTGTAAAACTAAACTAGGACACTATGTCGACTCATTATATTGTCAAAAAAAATTGTTTTTAGATTTTCTTGATAAATTTTTAGTACATGTATTGTCAAAAAAAAAGTCAAAAATACCATTTACTGTTTGAAATCTTTTAGGACAGGTTGACAATGGTACATTTGTGTTTGTGTAGTGCAGGAACAAGTTCATTTTAATGCAAGTTTGCTCTGCAGTTTAGTATGTTCTATGCATCTGATTATTTTTGTATTCCTACTCCAGGGGTTTTGGTTGTTAAGCAACTTTTACATGGTTTACTATATTTTTAGCTCAGCACATAGACTCAGCAAGCACAAGTGTAACCCAGGATCTAGTATATTTGATTTTGAATCAACAGAAGAAGGAATGTTTCGCTGCAAAATATGCAAGAAAGAATTTACAACAGAAAGCGTACTTAAAAAACATATGTTAGGTAAATATTTGATTTAGTACTTTATTTATTCTCTGATTTATCATATATTTTGAACAGTCACAATTCTCTGTGTACTTGTATTCTGAAAATATTGCTAGGTCATATCGAGGACAATGTGTGTTTAAAATGCAACAAAAAGTTTGTTAGACAAGACAGTGTATTAAAGCATAAATGTGAAGCTGATGCTGGAACTATTGGTGAAATTCATCACTTCAGGTACTCTAGTTTTTCACTTACACTGTATGTAATCTATTGCTTTCAAGTTAATGCATGGGCTTGACACTACTATTAATATTGTTTTATCTTATTTTTTGCTTTACAATTATACTTCAATGTATTTCAGTCAATATGTTAATGTCTTTCAGCTGTGAATTTTGTGGAAAACGATACGAGAATGAAAAGTACTTAATGCGGCATATGGCTTCCCACACTGGAGACTTCAGTTGTGAAAAATGTCAAAAGTGTTTTGCACGAAAGGAGAATTTAATGTTACATTTGCTTATTTGTGAACCAGAGCAATTGAAAAGAAGGAATATTGCCTGTTTTCCATGTCCAATATGTAAAAAGGTGAATTTGCATATAATATTTATGTGGATCAAATATTACTTTACCATCTTATGATATTTTCTATCTCCTGCACTGCATAGGTGGTGCTTGTAGAATGCTGCAAACATTCTATGCAATAGTTGTTAAAATTGAAAATTGAAAAAAGTTGGCTTAGAATTTATCACCTCATCAAGTGCAATTTATCTTAACATTAGATTTTATGTCATAGGTATTTACAAAAGAAACCTCTTTAGACAAGCACATGAAGAAACATAGCGGTGAATATCACTGTGATAAGTGTGCTAAAGATTTCACCAACGTCTTACGGTTGCAGAATCATAAGTGCTATGGAGAAAGCATTCCAGTTGACAGTTTAGAGGTTTGATGAACTACTAATTTTATTTGTTTTTATATGACACTTTTGGGGTTCTGTGTAGTTTTTTCTTATGCCAACTGTAATAATGTGTTATATGTTTTCCTTTGATACTTAGTGCAATGAGTGTGGCAAACACTTTAGTAAGAAGAAATCCTTGATTGACCATATGGCTCTACATAAGGGAGAGTTTGTTTGCTATATTTGTAATGAGGCATTTATACGCAAACTGGAGCTCGTCAAACATATGCTTCTATGCTCAGCAAAGGTATTTAACGTTTAATGTTGAGTATTTAATATAAACATTATGTACAAATACAATGAAACCTATCAACATTCTTACGTGCTCTCTAGTCTACTTACATAACATTCCTTTTATTGACCTCTTGTTCTGCATGTAATGCAATTACAGTTTATCTTATTCGTTACTTACATTGTAGATACAGCAGGAAACAACTGGAGAGATAAGGTGTACTATGTGTGAGCTAGCTTTTACAGACCCAAAGGCCTTCCAGGTAATTTTTTTTCTAAACCAGACGGATACATGTAGCTTGTGCTAGTATTTTGGTAATGTAATATATTAATTTTATTTGATCGTGTTTAAAGCCGCGTCCTACTAGACCCGGCGCACTGGCAACTTACGCCCAGCAGATAAAAATCGGTCGGATATTTAGATTTTTTCATCTACGCTAAGCATCTACCGGCTACGCCGACCCAGCAATCCGTTGCTGCTTTACATGACTGTGCCAAATGGTCACAGCGGATGATTAGCAACAAGAAAGTGAGACTTTTTTGTGAGTCGGTTGTGCGTCGGGGTTACGCTGACCTTGAGTTGACTGTCTGCTTTTCTTACGCCAGGTTTGCGCCAGCCTTGCGCCGGCTGTGAGTTGACTATGCGCCGGAGAAAAAAATCAATCAATGCCAAAAGGGGTTATCTATCAGCAGATGCTCGAGACATAACAAATTTTGATTTGAAAATCATGGAATTTATGCGTTGACCTTACGCAGATACTAGTGGGACGCGGCTTTAGTATCATAAGAAAATCATTTTATTTGAAAATTAGAATCATATAGATAGGTATATACATGTTTATGTGCTTCTCAGTGCTTGTGGATACATTTCAAGCTTCTCTCTCTCGGAGACATCTATCGTGGTAGAAATATGCTTGCTAAAAAGATGTGAGAGAGAGAATATTGAAACATGAATAGGGGTTTATTTTATTTGTAGGACCACTATGCAACACACACACATCCTTATAATTGTGTGAAATGTAGCAAAAGATATAAGTTAAAAATTCATCTGGATGGACATAAATGTTTGGATGAAGAGGGTCAATATGGATGTGATCAGTGTGGGAAAACCTATAGTGAATTAAGGTATGAATTGCTCCATAATTTCTAAGTATTATTTTTATGGCTTTAAATCTTGTCATGTCTCGTCAAACCACCTGGAGGTCTAGTAATGTATTTGAAAAACCTAATATTATAGATTTATTGACACTTGGAAGATAATATACTTACACATTTTTACTTTCAGGTATTTAAAAAAGCATCAACAGCTACACAAAGACAAACCGTTTTTCTGTCATGTGTGTAAAAGAACATTTGCCAAGTCAAGTTATGTTTTTGATCATGTTTGTTTAGATGAAAATGGTAAAAAGGTACGATATCATCTTAGGTATACCTATATTGTAGAATGTATAAAAGTGAAGTTTTTTCAAATATTTTCGTTATTTTTCAAGGGAATATTAATGTTTGATATGTAAGATTTTTCTTTATTGAAAATAGGTTCGAATACAAAGGCGATTTGACAAAGAATTCAGGAAAGCAATACTACGTAAACCCTTGCAACGAGTTGTCTGTCCAATATGTGGTAGAAATTTTCATAATTCCAGTAATCTTACTAAACATATGATAACACATGGAGAGAAAAATGAAAAATGCGATGTATGTGGGAGGATGTTCCATCTTAAAGTGAGTTTCTGTCTGCAGTACATTATGAAGTTATCATTATTTGTGTGTTTCCCAATGTTTGATTTTTGTGTGGATTCATTTGTAAATGCTCTCTGAAATCTTTGTCGACAAGCATATTTCTACCACTAATAAATTTCAGGTTGCTCTTAAAGCTCATAAAAATGAAGTTCACACTGATACGTACAAGTATCAATGCAAGATATGTGGCAAAATGATGAAATCACGAAACTCGCTCTATGGTCATATTAATCAGTTCCATTCATCAAACATGACTGTATATGCTTGCAATGACTGTGGCAAACAGTTCAGACAAAAGGTAGGACATGCCATCTTACTATCTTTTGTGTACATCTAGTTGTTTATTGTATTCTATGTCAGGAATTTTAGGATTGTAGATAAAAATGCCACTTTCTATATTGATAGCTTCTTTAATCGGCACATGGTCAGTTCTTGAATCTTCTTTATCATTTAGCTACATGTAAGTTGTGCTGTTTTCAACAGGGAAACTTGAAGAAACACATGTTGACACATAAAACTGGCAAACTCTATAAATGTGACATGTGTCCAAGAAGTTTTAAATACGTTGATCAAGTGAAACGACACAAGGCCTGGCATGAGGAAGGTGAACAATACAAGTGCAAACATTGTGACATGAAATTCTTGCTACCATTTGAGCTCCAAAAACATGTTAATCAGGTAATATACATGTATCATACCAGTATACCAGCATGTGCACCTTTTGTATACAATAGAAAACATCTAATATTAGTGGTTTGGCTAATTGATCAGTCAATTGTCTTTTATTTGAATATTTTATTCCATACGTGATGGTGTTTCAATCATTTGATTACATGTTTGATGTGTAGTAACGAAGAATTTTGACAATTTAGGTACACGCTGGTGTGGTTTACGAATGCGAATACTGCACAACTGATTGCCATCATGCACACACAATGAGGAGACATCTGCAAAAGAAGCACTTGGATATTTTGTCTTGGCAAGCAGATATATTTGAGTACATTTCTAGCCGCCGTCGGGTTAGTAATGCTACAGAAAGCTGGCGGGCAGAGCCTGCAGAAGACCTACTGGAATTACAGTTACAGATGATGGAAAGCACTGATAAGGTAAGCCATTGGTTTCCGTCTCGAAATAATGTTTGTCCATAACACCAGTGAAATTCCATTCAAGCACACATTAGATAACCTAAGTAAAGATACTCTGTGTAAAATAACACAGCTTTAGCCAGCCATTGTAATCTTTCTTTACAGGGAATGAGGGTGAGTGGTGGGGGTAAGGTATAAAGATGCTATAGATTCTTTTTATCTATATATTTCTATTCAGAAGAGAATTTCTAAAAATTTTATTTTGTTGGGGTGTGAGGTGCAAATCATTATAAATTTTAGTTAAATCTTGACACTTCACTGACTTTAAAACAATTAATCACATTTTAGTATTCATAGAATAATGTATAGTCAAGAAAGTTGGCAATTTAGTCATCTGTATAGCTGGTAATAAAATCTATTTTTAGAAATTTACCATACAAGGCTGTCAAACATCCTAACTTTTCCTCTTCTTTTTTTCATCTATTCCTATTTCATAATTTATTTAGGTAAAACTCCTACATTTTTTTGTTTATCAGGGCACTCAATAAAAAACATACTACATGTATGTTTGTTTATTTATTTTCACCTTATCTTTATCCTTAAAATGCCAAAGATTGAAGGTAAAATATAATATTTAAAGAAAATCTTAGGGGAACAATATAACCCGAAACCATCCCTCCCACAGGCTATAAAGTTATATCTAGTTATAGAATAATTTGTCTTTAGAACATTGTCAGACACACTTAATGTTCAACAGTGTTGCTTGCTCATCTTAATATCTTCAATTCTTTAAACCAGTGGGTTTGAAATGTAGCTCCCGTGTTGCATAATCTAAAAGGCATCTTGTTATACTTGAAAACCCCACAAGGAGTAGAAAATGCTGTATCTTCAATTATGTGTGCACTTCCTTTATGTATGAGAAGTGCCGTCTGCAATTGTGGCCCTGGATCAAAATGACCAAGGTGCGAATTGTGAAAACAAATCCATAATATGTTAGACTGAGAATGATGGTGTTTAGTAATATTTACATGTACCTTAGAAAATTTAAATAAACATACATAACAGATACATTAAAGTTACACATCATCGTACAAATATCAGACATTTCTACTAAAAACTTGATAAATGTGTGCATTACCTATGCAGACAAATTTATTAATGATGATTAAATGTTAGAATTCAATTCTACTCTCACTGTTCTGCCAAGCAAACTCCTACCCCTGTATTGACATAGCGGAAGAGACATCTTCCATTTGACCATATCAAGTGGCCCTGACGGGACTCGAACTCACGACCCCAAGGTTGTGAGACCAGAATGTATATGAATATATATACAGTTATTCATAAATGTTAGAATGAAAATGAATACATGTACAGATGGCAATGGTATTTTTGTCCCAATGCTGGGATTATAGCACTTAATAAACAAGTGTGCAACTAAACATGAATAGGACAAAGTGCACCAAAAGTGTACATGATCGTCAGTAAGATCGTCGGTAGTGAGAGAAACCTGAGACTACTACGGTAACGACAACAGCCTTGTTACATCAGTACATATATTAGTAAAATACTTATTCAGCCTGTCCAATCTCTACAGTAAGTGAAAGAATCAAGTATATTATTTATCTTTTAATACATTTTAGGTGCAAACAAACCAGACCGGTCCAATGATACTTGCCCAAATAGAAGGTCCTCGTGGTATAGATGGAAACAATCAAATGCAGACAGTCCTTATACAAGTAAAGTGTGGAATTTTTATTAACAAGTCAATCCTCTTAAAATGTAGTCAGTTATTTCATGTTTGTAAGTGTATTGGTTCATACTTTATTTCTGATCTTATAGTTTACATTCAGCCTAATCTTACATTTAATATTGTTAATTTCCTTTGTTCAACATTAATTACCTGGCACTGCATTTGTATTTATAAACTGGTATTTTAGGCGCCTCCTGGAAGTACAATTGACAGTGAAAATTTAACACCAGAAATTTATGAAGTGCTTAAAAACCTCTCAATGAGAGTTGGCAATCCTGAAGATGCAAATATTATGATAAGTCACATCAAGCAACCAAACAACGAAGGCACAGCCGTATGTGTGACATTTTTATTGTTTCATATTGTGTGTAGTACATGTATCTAAAAATCTTTCATCAAAATGCAGTTGTTGGCATTTTTTTGAGGTTATCATAGTTCATCATTTATAACAGCTATTTGCATAAAATGTTTGCGCTCTTTCAAATAACCTGAAGAATTTGTAAAAGTAACCTCAAAAATATATAATTATTTATATGAATATAATTATTTAGGACTATGGACTATACAAGTACATGTTTCATGTCCTTTGCGTTATCAAACAGGAGAGTACGCTGTTGACTCAAGCAGCAGCTCTTGCAGGACAGAGGCAAGAGGAGCAAGGCTATGTCATGGTGCCAGTGAGCAGCGCGGCTGGTGGAGAGAATCCCACAGGTCTGGATGAGCTCCAGCGCTTGCTCAAGGTGGACAGCAGTCAAGAGGCGGCCGCTTTATCCGAAGATGAATATGGATTTCAGAGTGCTTTTGGTGAGTTCAATTTCTTACTGTACGTTTTTGTCAATTTCTGTTATAATTATTTTTTTGATATTGATAACAAAGTACATTTGTAAATAGTATTTTGGTTTCTTTAATTTTAGGAAGCTTAGCAGATGAGAGCAGCAAAATGTTGGGTGAGAATGGGTCTGACTTTGAACTCTCCAATGCTGGAACATCAGGAGATATGGTGGAATCTGGTGTAAAAACGTTGCAGATTCAAGGTGGGTTTTAAACTCAATAGACTATAATATGTGATCTTGAGTTAGTAGCATTATTTTCTTCCAATAGGCAATAAAAAATCCTTGTTCAAAAGTTTTAATTGCTAGATATGATGCCATTGATCAATCTGCGCATTGTGCTCACTGTGTAAAGAGAGTCCTGCTGAGCTTCATCACCTCCTGCCATATCATAGTGGGGATCGATGGTGTAGTGCGACCACGGCAGACTCAATGTCACCAAGACCATTACCTCGTACATCTGCCACTGCATTGCCGATCTCCACACAGTGTGTCGCCACTGTCTAAGTGTAATACTAGACTGTGGTGTGGTGCACCAAGCCGAGGTTCAGAAGCCTCGTTAAAAGGCGTGCCCCGTGTAGAGGACAATGACGCCTCTGCACGCAAAAGAACTCACCTAGTTTGAAAACAATAGCTAATGTGATCCCTCCACCGCCGAGGCTCAGTTGGTTACCTAACCTGCCTCTGGAGGTCCATGTACAAACACCACGAGGCCTCCGTCTGCTATAATCATCAGCAAGTTGATGGCTGCAGACTGAGTATCGGCAAACAAACAAACAAACATCAACATTGACTGACTTTACATTCAACTTGATCTGTTTATAGGTGGGTTGATCAAAGATGGTGCCACTGGAACTGCATATTTACCTAATGAAAGCGATGTTGGCATCTTGACCCAGCTCAAACAAGAGAACCCAGTGGAGGCAGAGCAGCAACATGTAACTCTCACCATGGAGCAGGTATGATAAACATGTAAAACCACATGTAAAACCAGCCATGTTCAAATGACTTCCAATAGCAATGTTAAAGACAGTGTTCAGATTTAGTTTTTGTTGTTTGTTATGTTAAGCCTTACTGGTGAGAGAAAGACTACCAGGTATGTCAGGTATACCATACTTTATGTAAATTATCAATTTTGAAGTTTATAACTCAGTTTTTCACTTCAGACTTGAGCAATCAAGTATGTTTTTGAAAATGAAAGTTTCCATAACTTCATTTTCCTACTTACAATTTAAATGTTACATGTCACATAATTTTTGTGTTTTATTCAGGTACAGCATTTACTGGCAGGAGGCACTGGGGATTTCACCAGTGTGGATCAGACAAGATTTGATCAGTCTGCTGCAAGCCAATCAGAGGTTCTCTTTCATATTGACAACCTTGGCCAGCCAGTTGTACCAAGCAGCAATAATTCAATTTTACTACCCGGCAGTTCCTCAGGTAACATACTACAGTTTCATGTATTTCTTTTTCAAATCCATGTATGTTCCAAATGAAGATTTTTTAAATTTTTCATAGTGTACGGCTTTCTGCATGCGTTGGATACATTTTATTTGTATTCAATTTCATTTACCATATAAAGTATGGGGGGATATGATGGATATATCCAAATATACATGTAAGAGAGGGTAGTATTAAAGGCAGAGACCACACAATATAAGAATGTCTACAGAAACCATATGGCGGTGATAGAGAATATTCATAAAATACCTTTTAAAATAACTTATTTGTTGCTTTGGGTTTGCAACAAGATATTGGAGTCATTTATGATAAGATGGAAAATTGAAAATAAGCATATTTACACGATTTGGTCTGTTATCAGGTTCCAGTCTACAGCTTCATTTAGACGGCCAACAGGTGCTTTTTACAAGTGATGGTCAACACGTGCAGCTGGCAGGTGCAGGACAGGTGATTAGAATTTCCACTGTGTTATTCTCTTAATAAATACATATGTGCTATTTTTTGTTATAACGGGTAACGTACTATGTAAACGTTAAGCTGCACAAATGGTAAATCTCAGTTGTGGCTTGTAGTATGGTAAAGCGCTTTTGAATCCCCATTAATAGTTACATAGTTATTCTCACTGTGTACAGTGTGCATAAAAGAAGAAAAAAGCAACAATCTCTTTAGATAGTAAATTACATAGCCATGAGAATAAACAACAACAGATAAATGAAAATTTCATCGGCAACGACTTCTAACTTTGTATCATAGCTATGATGAGTATGGGCATTGGTCAATTTCTGTACATTTTTTTTTTCTTTTTAAATTTTTGTCTGCCTATGCATGTGTGCATTGGGGTGGGGGCGCAAGTTTGTCAGTGAAGTTAAATAACTTGCTTAGAAGTCCGAAGACCCCTACTTTTTAGTTTATTTTCCTCACTTGTGACACCTTGGTGTACACTATGGGCATTTTAAATATGCCACATATCATACTTTATTGCCATATAAAAAAGATTATTTTTCTTTCAGTTGCAAATGTCCAATGACAGCCAACAAATACAACAGCTTGGTGTTGCCCAGTCGTATGTGCAATTTGCAAGTGCTGAGCAAGTACAGATGTTAACTGATCAAGTACTTGCTAACGTGTCATCAGAATAACATGCTGACCTTATCTAGAATGTTGATACAGTATTTAGTGATAAAACATTGTTTTGTTGTAATTAGACACAGACTAAAAACTGCTTGTAAATATATTGTAATGGTTAAGTAAAATACATGTTATGCATTGATGGGTTGAAAAAAAACTGTCTATTTGACTGTGGTGATACGAGTACTGATAGTCTCTACAAGAAGTTGACATTTCCTTCTTGTAATTTAATTGGTGCACGAATAACATTTTGTAAAACTTGTAATATATAATTTATTTCAATAATTGAGCTGTAAAAGAGTTATTATGAATCAATATCATTTGGATTTTTATTTTTGAAGGAATAGTGTACATATAGTAAATTTATAAGAAATTGAAAAGGTCTCTGAAGAGATGAAAAGCTTTTGTGAAATAAATAAATTTTAAATTTTTACATATTTTATGTTAGAAAACTAATGTGGTAGGAAAAGACTATACATGAAGTGAAATGTAAAAAGTAATAGTCTACATAAAGATATGAAATGAAATGAGTTATTATAACAATATAATGTTGTATATTTATTAGAACATGCCTTTCTCAGAGATTCATTTGTGAAAATTTTCATTTTTGCTAGAAAGAAGAGTAAACACAAGATACCTTTCAGAGTGAGAGGTTACTGATGAAATTATCAAACTTCATTCATGTACAAGTCCAAACACTAACTTGAATATTGAATCAATATCTAAGTCTACACCGTTGTAATGTCATAAGAATGTCTAGTCATGTGATGCACATGCATCAGTATTAAATATTAAATAGAATGATTTTAAGGACTACATGTGTGAGAAACTGCTATGTATTGTGAATTTGATCATTTGTTAATGATTGTTGAATTGTATTTGTGTTGTGTGCAATTATTTTATATTGCATTGTGAAGTGTCAAGTTTACCTTATGTATTGATCTTTTAAGATTGAAAAAAAAATGGTTTTGAAGAGTTTTTATTTCGTTTTATTTATTCATCTTTCATTATTATATTTTTTACCGTCAGTCTACAGTTTTTACAGTTTTTCTGAATCTAGAAATTCCTTGCAATCCAGAAGATCTCTCCCTGGAGTCTCCCATTGAAGGTCCCATCATCCAAATCACACTAGAGTTAATATCCATATCTATCTCCAGAATGGGCAAAGCAGCTGGTACATTGGGTTTACTTGTAGAATTGTTAAAACCTTCTGATAAGACTGGTGCAAGCTTGCCCATGACCTGGATGAAGAGATAATTTATGATGGTTACATTCCATCTGAGTGGGAGGATATATATATTGATATAGCCTCTACAAGAACAAATTTAACGTTGTACACTGAATAGGGTAAATTAATTGATGAAGTAACGAAAAGTTCTGGATAGACTGGCTCAACAGCTGATAGGAAAGAACATTGTAAAAGGACTCAAATATGCTAAACAATATTGATTTTTCATAAAGCAGTTTTAAGTCACAAATCAACACATTCAAAAACAAAAAAATGTTGACGATTGCCAATGGAAAAATCAAATTTGATCATATGAAGTTGCATGTTCACCAATCAAAAAATAACAAAATATGTGATTGCTCACACTGAAATCAAACTTTTCTATACAACCAAAAAATGATGTAAAAACTTGATTTTTAGGATGACGGAAAA
>CM032666.1:22188365-22201768 GCA_019095985.1 Streblospio benedicti | reverse complement strand
ATTAAACGCTATTTCGTAACGCTCCCGGACGCTAGCTAACACGCTCAGGAGAGCCTTCTATCAGGGTTCAGATCGGTGCGGCGCCGAAGCGACGGTCATGGTTAATGTGACGGGGTGTCTTGGCTACTATGGGCGAGACGAGCTGAGCAGTCTAATCCCGGCGCCCTAGCTTCTCTCATTTCGAGGGATTATCATGCCAGGCTATTATTCGCACGGTTTTGTTTTGTTTTAACCCCGCCAAGCGGGGTCGCGTCTAATCCCGCCGGGTCGCGACTAAACAACCCCCCTCATTTGCATACTAATGGTTGCATACGTATTTAATGAGATCGAATATTTAATGAGCATTTATCGGAGTGTAGGATTATCGCGTTAATCGATTATGAAATAGGATTATACCGCCGACCCGCGCTTTATCGAGTGTATGATTATCAGTACCGTATTATGAAATAGCGATTATACCGCCGACCCGCGCTTTTATCGAGTGTAGGATTATCGCGTACCGTCAGATATGAAATAGCGATTATACCGCCGACCCTGCGCTTTTATCGAGTGTGTAGATTATCGGGTACCGTATTATGAAATAGCGATTATACCGCCGACCCCGCGCTTTATCGAGTGTAGGATTATCGCGTACCGTATATGAAATAGCGATTATACCGACCCCACGCTTTATCGAGTGTAGGATTATCGCGTACCGTATTATGAAATAAATACCCCCCGACCCCGCGCTTTATCGAGTGTAGGATTACCGCCCGTATTATGAGCGATCCGCCGACCGCGCTTAGTGTAGGATTATCGCGTACCGGATTATCAGCGGTACCGTATTATGAAATTTTATGAACCCCCGACCCCGCTTTATCGAGGTGTAGGATTATCGCCGTATTATGGCGATCTTTGAGCCCACCTGCTGAGCCGGCATGATTAATGCGGTACCTCACGCAGCCCTCGTATCCTGGGAGGATTTTATGAACTAGCGATCCCACGTATAGCCCCTTAGATTTCACATTGTATCCTTTATGTCAACCAAATTAATGTACTTATTGTTAGCATATTGGTGCTATTTTGCTTGTAAATATGTATTAAGTTAGTTCATGTATATTTTCTTATTTGCTGTTTCACAACTTAAATCATTGTAATGTAAACTCTTCTACCAGAAGGCACTCAATAAATACAATACAATACAATACCCTATCTACAGGGCTACAGATACATGTACGTGAAATAGGTAAAAAAATCATACTCGTTATAGGACAGGTATCATGAAAAATATACGCATCATAACTAAGATATTAATCGAAATCAACAAACTCCGAGTAAATTCCATTGAAATTGATGTCTTGGGTGACTGAGAATACTCGTCCATAGGACAAGTAATTCAATATTTTTTACCAGTCCAGTACAATGAGATTTTGATAAACTCATACAGGATGTGCGACGTCATCCTGTGTGATGTCAGCTTGAAAAAGACCGCTTGACAGAGACGGTTGAAAATATTTGTTACGGTAAAAGACGTTTATAACAATAGATGAGTTACATTTTTAGAGAATACCATAATTGTGATTATGACAAGATAAAAAAAACACTGATGTCTTAACGCAGCAGTCTACCATGAACTGTATTGCGAACCATTTATTCATAGCAATGCCAAACATGGCAAGGGAGGAGTTTCATTTAAATATTCACCCTTATTATAACTTGATTAGACACACTTAATAAACATGTGTCACTTTTCTGGGACTCTGATTGGTTGTACACCAAAAATGCAAAAGTGTACAACTTTTTTAATCCCTTATGCAAAATGTCTAGTCAGCCGGATAAGGGTTTTTTTCAGAATTTTTTAATCCTCTTTCAAGATGTTCATTCAAATTAATAAGTCACAATATCAGCAATGTTTAATGTACCTATTTTGTTATATTCAATGTTTGACTTGGTACACTCTCTAAATAAAGAATTGAAACTGAAAGTTTACGACGATGATTTGTAAACATAAGAATATTTATTATTTCTTTGAAGCTAAGATATTTTAAAACAGTGTTATGGTTGTTTATAAAAGACTGGAAAAAAAACCCGGGTTCGTTGTGTAACATGACTTATGTTATCGGGATTAATTATGTGGTGTGCCCCAAGAACTCACCCGATAACATAAGCCATGTTAACAACTCATCCGGTTTTGTGCATTTATCAGTCTTTTTCATGTAATTTCGAAGAGGGGTGATACTATGGTTATCAGCGGATTAGTTTTTTTTTCTCAAATTCTTAATCCTCTTTCAAGGTGTACCATTCAACTTAATAAGTCACAATGTCAGTAATGTTAGAACAGTGCCGACCAAGTTTTTTTTAGATGTACCTATTTTGTAATATTCAATGTTTGACTTGGTAGACTCTCTAAATAAAGAATTAAAACTGAAAGTTTACGACGATGATTTGTAAACATAAGGGTATTTATTATTTCTTTGAAGCTTTTAATACAGTGTTGTGGTTGTTTAGAAAGGCTGATAAATACAAAACCGGGTTCGTTGTGTAACATGACTTATTTTATCGGTATTCGTTCTTGGGGCATATCACGGCGAGCCAGAAGGGCGAGCCGTGATACGCCACACGAACTCACCCAATAATATAAGTCATGTTAACAACTTGCCCGGTTTTGTGTATTTCTCAAGTGTTTCAGTATTCAATATTTACAGTGCAATCAAAGAAATAACCCAGTGAATGAAATTAAAGAGCATGTTATAATAAACTTGAATTGTGATCTTTTAAAATATTATATAATAATTTCCTTACAACACATACCATATAATCTGTACAATTGGAACGGTTTTATTGAACATGAAACTTGGGTCTTCTTTAAACAGACATACTCTCATCTTTCTTGTTCTGTTATCTGTCACCTTAATCTTACAGTGAGTTTATGATTTTTCATATTGTCTTGGGTATCTAGGTATACATGCCCATGCTTCAATTTTACTATTTATATGTTTTACTTTATGTAATATTATCATACTCTCATTTAAAGATATTTTATTGTATCAGACTACCATGAATGTCAATTCATAACTCATGAATATCGCACATCATATGTTTACAACCATGCTCTGACACCGTCTGAACACCACATGCCACTGTTTAACAAAATGCCCAATAAGGAGTGGGAGGAGCTTCATTCTAATGTTGACCCTTATTATAATCAATTAGACACACTTCATGAATATGCTGGTACTTTTCTTGGCCACTGATTAGTTGAACACCAAAAGTGCAAAAGTGTACAATCTTTTTAATCCCTTATGCAAAATGTCTATTTGTTTCGCAGCCATGGATAGGACACCACACTACACGTACATATACAGGTTGAGCATACTCTGACTCATTACAAAATAATGTATATCCATTAGTGGCCAGTAGTAGGAGCTCGCAAAAGTCGTCCAGAGAAGTCTTGCATCAAATGGTTGCTGCTATAGTTCATAGCTTCCCCAATTGGACATGTCACCTACGAAACAGAACTCTTTCACCACTTCACCTACTTGCTTTCTTGTTGGCCTGCTATTGCCACTACATCTTGAACGTATAGACCGAGTCCGGGTCAGGTTTAAGAACACGTACATGTACCTTCAATGGCATTGCACCTCTCGCACTCCCCTAAGACACTCAGCACATAGGCATTCTCCACACGAGTAGCGTGTCAAGTTGTGACCCAGAGACTGGGTATTTGGTTTTACCCATGCAAACACGTATATTCTTTAATATTGTTAACCATGACTTCTCTTTCTGTAGTAAATGAAGGGCAGTGTAATGTAAAATGTTTTGGATTCTCGTAAAGTCCACACAGGTGACACAAGCCTGTTCCTCTGTGTTGTCGGGCCATATCTTCGCCAAGGCCTAGTACACCTGTACGCAGCTTAAACTTCAGTTGGACGGAGGAGAAGCTGGCTTTGGTTAGAAGATATAATGAAGATTCGGATTTTGTAAAGTTGTTAAGTGAGGGTCAAATAGATATATGATCCATCCTTTCACGGGCACACTTCTCATAAACGAAATGCTTCAATCTTTTAATGGGAAAAACATCCATATTCATCCATTGATCTAAACCATATTTTTCAAAAATCACTTTCATACTTTTAAAATACTTAAATGGAGTGTCAGTGTGTAAGAGATGCAGATCTTGCAACTCATTAAAACCATTTTGGTGACTCTGGTGTCATCCATTTGTTTTAAACGCTGAAAGTACTCAATTGTTTTAATGTCTAGCTCCCCATCAATGGGACATTGTATAAGTGATACCCATGTTTTAGCTAGTCACAATATATTGTTATTAATGTTAAATGTAAATATATTTTTGTTTGTAATAGTAATCTTTTTATATGGTTAAAATGTTTGAACATGTACTTGTACATGTATAAATGTCGAATGAGTATATATGTATGTTTTAATATGAAAAACGTAATAGTCTATAAATGGGTCAGCTTATGACCTTCCACTGGATTATATGCAATAATTGTATTAATGTTTTAAGATGTAATGTGGTGTGAGACATAAATAAACACTTTCTTAGTCTTAGTCTTACATGTAGTTCCTTAGCTACATACCCGTCTTTCAATCATTCACCTATCCTGATAGCTCTTCAACAGAATTGGTCATAATGAGAAGGCCACCAGCATAAGCAGTTCCAAGTGGATGCTATGCAAAACCCCTGAGAGTGCTTCTAAGATTGATGAAGAGTAACTGACTAAACACTAATAATCCTGATCTATTGTACCCCTATAGTAACAATAAATTCGTCACTGTAGCAATATTAATCTTAATACAAACACGACTACACACATAGATTTAAGAAGGACAAGTAAGGACATTCATCGCTTAGAAATGGTACAGCGTCGTGCGGCTCGTTATGTGTGTAATCGCTATCACAATAGATCAAGTGTATCAGACATGCTCTTGGAACTCGAATGGCCAACATTGCAGGAAAGACGAAAGCAGACACGGCTGATTATGATGTACTGTTTTTCAAATTGTTTGACACAGGTAGACACTAAAAACCGTCTGATAACTCCTGCTAGGTTGCCCCGTGGAATGCACTCTGGATCATTCCAACCTATGAATGCAAGATGTGAGAAAGAACTCATTTTTTCCGCAGACAATCAGAGATTGGAATGAACTACCACAATCTTCTACATCTGTAGATAGTCTAGAAAGTTTCAAACACCTTGTTCGCTCCATGTAGACAATAATTATAGTCGTGTGTGTGTGTGTGTGTGTGTGTGTGTGTGTGTGTGTGTGTGTGTGTGTGTGTGTGTGTGTGTGTGTGTGTGTGTGTGTGTGTGTGTGTGTGTGTGTGTGTGTGTGTGTGTGTGTGTGTGTGTGTGTGTGTGTGTGTGTGTGTGTGCGTGTGTGTGTGTGTGTGTGTGTGTGTGTGTGTGTGCGTGTGTGTGCGTGTGTGTGTGTGTGTGTGTGTGTGTGTGTGTGTGTGTGTGGGTGTGTGTGTGTGTGTGTGTGTGTGTGTGTGTGTGTGTGTGTGTGTGTGTGTGTGTGTGTGTGTGTGTGTGTGTGTGTGTGTGTGTGTGAATTCATTATAAGCTTGTGACATGCGCCCTACTTCACGTTGCACATTCCATCAACCTGTTGATGTTGGCCAGTAACATGAGTAAGCGGTAGATGTAGATGTGGATGAAGAAGGTTTACAAGCCATTCTTCCACACCCGGCTTATGCATAGACCACCATATGACTTGTTAAGGAACACGACCAAAGGCCTTCTGTAGATCCATGAAGGAAATATAAGTACACACAGACTTAGGGAGCTTAACAATGAACAGGGGGAGGCAGTCATTTGGAGAAGAGAAAATTATTAAACTGAGCGACGACCCCCTCCCCTATGGCATACCGTATTTCCGCATTTTGTAGCCTAGGCGTTTATTGTTTTCAAAACATGTCTAACATACGCGTTTACATGAGGAGGCGTCTACTTGAAGGAGGCGTTAATTAACGCAAAATTATTTGATCACCTTAAGTTAGACACACCTGAGGAAGCCACAGTAACTTACTCAAGTAACTTCAAATAAAAACGCCGCCACTTGCTTCCACATGTATAATTACAGGGATTAGTGTGTAATCCCACTCTAACATAATCATATATACTTTGTTTAACCCGACTAACGCCATCGGCTACAGGAGATCGTCAAATAAAGAGCGCCGCCTTTGTTCGTGTATAATTACAGGGATTAGTGTGTCTCCTCTTTAACCTATTAATTACGCTGGACGCCATCTGACTACAGGAGATCGTTCATGGTACTGTAGTTTTTGCACGAATATTTTTCATTGTCAAAATGGCCTTGATGGTTGTTAATTAGCGGGTTTATAACAAAACTAGTAGACAGCGGCAGCCATGACAACATCACGTGGAGTAGTGTGATGTCATAAAGACGCCAAAAGGCGTCCTGTGGGTTCAAATACTAGGGATTACTACCACTTTGCCAGGTGGGCTGTATATATTTATTTATTTATTTGAGTCTCAAATTAAAATATGTAAAGTAAACATGTGTTCTACAGACATTAAAAATCAGATATTACATATTTCAACCACTCAGGTAAGAGTTATTGAGAGACTGTAGCGTTTAAAAAAACATAGTGTGCAAATCAATTTAAAACCGAGTTGTAAACATTTGGTACAACAGGTCGTATAATCACTGTATATTTAAAAAAACGTCCTCACAATTAAATGTTGTATAGATCTTTCCTTCTTCTTAAAATATTTTTGCAGGTCCTGGCAGTCACCTTTATAAACCTTTCATTTGACAGAGCAAGGCCCAGAATCTGTGCACCATTCAGTTTATTGAAATTGTCTATATTTTGTTTCATGTGTTCATTTAATTCTTTTCGAATATCCTCATATGCTGGACAATGTAAGATAACATGTACTTCTTCGTCTTCGATAACTTCTGGGCAGAAAGAACACGTTCTTTCATGTAGAGGTTCCTTCATATCTTCGAGTTCTATGTTGATTGGTGCGATGCCAGCTCGAACTTTGCAATGGCTGAGCGTTCACTTTTCGGCAGTTTGGCTTGTACGTATGGTTCCATTTTGTATTCATATTTAAAGGTTCTATATGACCTAAGTTTGTTATTGCCCCGTCCATGCTTTGCTGTCGTCTGATTTAGCTCTTTCTTCCATTCTTTTTCTGTCATTTTTTGCACTTTCTCCTGAATCTGAACTGTCAATTGCTTACTGTCTAACTTATCCCTGATATTGTTGTTAATGTTTATTTCACCAAACTTTTCATTGTTCTGTGAGTCCAATTCTTCAATGTTTAATGGCTAGATTGTATGACCACCGGAAGACCTTGTATGTAAGTCTTTGTTTTTCCATGTTGACTAGTCGTGCCCATTGGTGGCCTACAATTTTGACCATGTATACATTAGAACCTTCAATCGAGACTACCTCTATAACTACGCCACCTCTATTATAAGATGATTTATAACAGTCCCAAGTCTTCATAAAAGACCATTGCAAAACATCTCTAAAGAGACCACCCCTATATTAAACCACTTGACGCCAGCCCTTGGGCAGTCTTAATAGGAATGTTCTACTGAAGTGTGTGAGAATATCTGTGCCATGGAGAGCATTATGTTCCCATTAACATAGACACTAGTTTTTCATCTCATAGCTTTTACATATTAGGTGCCACATTCATTTTCTGTAATCATATCATACTTGATACTTTGAAGATGCTATGTCATCAGTACAATGAAGTGTGCCAATATTATTAATCATTTATTTGTATGTACTAAGGAACAAAAGTGGTCAGAGCCAATGTTACAAAGAATCACCCATGCCCACAATTTCCACAAGGATGGGTGCTGGAGAAAAAGAGTACTGTACTCATTTCATACACTTTACTCAATATACTTATTACTTACTTAGGCCCATAGCTCGTGGACGAGCATAGGCCATCGACGACCCCACGCCAGCGCACTCTCTGTTCTGGGCTGCCGGGCTGCTCACTCCAATTTCCCCCACTGCTGTTTGAGCTCTTGCTTGTGTCCTCCTCCAGCTGTTTCGCGGCCTGCCTCTCTTCCTCTTCCCTGTGGGTTCCAGGTTAGGGCTTGTCGTGTGGTGCTGCCCCCTGTTGGTTTCTGAGGGGTGTGTCCGATCCATCCCCTTCTTCCCTCCAAAATCTGGGTGGCGACCGATTCCTGTCGTGCCGCTCCATAAAACTTCATTCCTGATTTTCTTTGGCCAGGTGATTTTGAAAATTCGTCTCAGACACGTGTTGAAGAATGTCTGAATCTTCCACTGGATGGTCCTTGTTGTTCGCCATGTCTCGCAGCCGTAGAGTAGAACAGACTTCACATTGGAGTTGAAGATGCGGAGTTTTGTCTTGATGCTGATCTCCTGGATGCCTATATATTCTTGAGCATGACAAATGCTGTTCTTGCCTTCCCAATCCTGGCTGTGACGTCTCTGTCAGTTCCTCCCTGCTTGTCCATAATGCTTCCTAAATAGACAAAAAGACTCCACTTCCTTTATGGGCTCTCCACCAACTGTGACTGGTGTGTTGGCTGTGGTGTTGATCTTCATCAGCTCAGTCTTCTTCCTGTTGATCTTGAGCCCTATCCCCGCTGATATTGATTCTAGGCGCTGTGTCTTGTCTTGCATCTGGTTGTGTTTGTGTGACAGGAGTGCCAAGTCATCGGCAAAAGTCTAGGTCGTCCAGTTGAGTCATTAGAGTCCACTGTATCCCATTTTTTCTGCCCGCTGTGGTCGTCTTCATGAGTCAGTCGATGACTAGGAGGAAGAGAAATGGGGAAAGCAGACATCCCTGGACGGACTCCAGTCTCCACCTCGGCTATTCGGACAATTGGCCAGCATGTGCGATCCTGCAGCTCATTCCATGGTAGGTGCATCGGATGAGGGTGACCATCTTCTCTGGTATTCCATAGTGCCTCAGTAGCTTCCAAAGGGTCTCTCTCCACGCTGTCGACGCCTTCGTAGTCTATGAAGTTTATGTAGAGTGGGGAATTCCACTCCAGAGACTGTTCTATTATGATGCGTAGGTTCGCGATTCTGGTCTGCACAGGGATCTATTCCGGGCGGAAGCCTGCCTGCTGGTCTCGCGGCTTAGGGTCAACTGCCTCTTTCATCCTCAACAAAATCCTGTTGAGAACCTTGCCTGGCACTGACAGAAGCATGATACCTCTGTAATTGCCACACTCTCAGGTCCCCTTTCTTAGGTAGTTTGGTGACCAGCCTTCTTTCCACTGCGCTGGCACCTCCTCCTTCTCCCAGATCACCAAGAAGAGATTGTGTAGCATGCTGCTGACAGCTGTGTCCACATCTGCTTTAATGGCTTCGCTGGTATGTCGTCTGGTCCTGAGGCTTTTCCATTCTTTAGCATCCTGATGGCCTTCTGATGATCTCCGCTTTTCGTTGGCTGCTCACAGTTGATGGGTAGGTCTGTCTCTGCTGGCGGTATGTCTGGTGGTGCGTCTGGTGCTGGGCGATTCAGCAGCTCCCTAAAGTGTTCGGCCCATCGCTTCAGCTGCTCCTCGGTTGTTGTCAACTGGTTGCCGTTTATATATAATATATCCCTGACTATGTCCATGGAAGGCATCTTTTTGCGTCACAAAGGCGATTTTTTTAACCACTTTCTAACCACAACACGTCCAAATTATGTATGTACAATCAGGACAACTTGGTGGTCGTTATAATGTCACATTTCAAACCAAATGAATCGGTTTTAATGATAAAAATCAAAAAAAAAAAATTTTTTGAAAGGCTGCTTACAGGGCCATGTTTGTTAAGGGTACGTAATACGTTAAACGTTTGTATATGTCAAATGGGACCACGTCACACACGTGCTAACTGGGGAGGGTGCATTTTATCTGCTCGGGCCTGTTTTGAGGAGGGGGGTGTTGGCAGAAAGGGTGTGTGTCCATATGGCAAGGGGTGGGGGGGGCGCATGGCTGGTGTCCATATGAGGTGGGATGGTGAGGCAGGGAGGAGCATTTAATATGTTCCAGATCTCATCAATTTCAACCCGAGCAGCAGCAGAAAGGGGGTGGTTGAGATGCATTTAATGGTCTGCACGTGTTTACCAGGGGTATGAGTAGCTGGAGGGAGGGATATTAGAGGGATCAAGCATTTGCCACATACATGTAGTGTGTGTATGGCTGCCACATATGACTGTGGGGAGAAGGTGATGGAAGTGTAGTTAATCTTTCCCGGACCTGTATAGTGATGGGAGTTGGTGTGAGGGATGTGGGACAGGGAAAAGAATGGGAAGGGAGGAGCATTCAATGTGTTTTTGATCTCATCCGTTTCAACCAGAGCAGCAGAAAGAAGAGGGTGCATTAATTATGGACCTGTTTAGATGGGAATGGGGTATAGAGGGTTGGGGAGAGAAGAGGAGGCGGCGGATTGGAAGGAAGGGTAGGGATGAGTGAGACATTTAATCTGCTCCGCACGTGTTTACCATGGGTAGCAGTAGCTGGGGGAGCGATATTAGAGGGATCAATCATTGCCATATTTAGTACATTTAGTGCGTAATTGTCTTAGACATATGACGATGGGAGGACGGTGATGGAGGTGTATTTAATCTGTCACAGACCTGTATACTGACGAATACTGGTTCGAGGGATGTGGGACAGGAGGAAGGATGGGGAGGGAGTAGCATTTAATGTGTTCCGGATCTCATCTATTTCAACCCGAGCAACGCCGGGTAAACAGCTAGTTATACATAAACACTAACTTTTTCTACCTTAGCTGTGACTAAAATGACTTGGCTGAGACCTAAGTTTACACACATGTAAAAATAAAGGAGTGACTGTTCCTGTAGCCACGCTATAGTAATCAGGAGGGAGTATGGATGCTTGCAGGATTAATATAATTCATTACTATTATGGTTGGACGTAAAGGACAGAACCTAAGTTTTAAATAGACTATATATTTGTATTGTGTAAGCATCAAAATGTGTCTGTATCTGGGCTATGCCAATGTGTATGTGGCTTCAAGCAGGATGAGAGGTTGGTAATGTTAGTAACGGTGTGTGCTATCAAGTCATGGGTGCTGTCAGGATGGGAAGCATGCTATCAGGACTTGGCGATTGGTTTCAGATTTGGGGCTGAGCGTGTTGAGGACAAGGGTGGGTGCTATCAGGACGATGGGTGGGAGTGGATGATGATGAAGCCCCGAACTAGGTAATATGTATATTTGTTGTTAATTAGTGGTCTGGGGATGGGGGATGTTGGCAGGTGCTATCAGGAAGTGGGTGGGTGGTATCAAAATGCGAACATTGCGGAGTGGCCTTTATTTTTAGATGGTTGGTGTCTTGACTTCCTTTTCATCATAGACTGTTGTTATATGGTTCTGAAAATCTCTGCCAATGAATCATACTTGATGCTTATGTTTGCTGTGTAGTTAGTGTATTAACATTATTTATGTGTCTGTAGTTTGTACTCTCTAAATACGAATACTTATTGCCAATGTTAGGGAAACATCACAATGCCTTGATTTTCACTGGCTATTACAGAGAATGGGCACCCTGCCATGTTTGCATAGTTAAAAAACTGCCTTTCAATGAATGACGCATTGGCTTGATTTTGGATGTTGTGTGTATGGGGATGCTGCCAGGGTGCTTTCAGGATGGGTGGTGGTGCTGTCAGGACAGTGTCGTCAGGAAAAGGGTGCTTGAAAATAAAATGCCGCAAAAAACATATTTATATATATTTATACACTCATCAAAATATGTTTTTTTCTATGCCAATGGAGGGCATTGTGTTCCGATTTACATGGACACTAACATTTCCTCCCTTAGATTTTCATTTTACATGCCAAGTCAATGGATCTAAACAATTTAGTAGGGATCTACTTATACGATTATGTAACTGGAGTGATTCAATGTGATTCTCAGCATTCCTCTTTGACCACACGGGTATAAGCTAGTAAACATTATTTCCTTTTAGTAATTATACAGATATTCATAAATCGTGTAGATAGTGATCATATCCACGATTGTCTCAGCTTTAAAATGATATGTTAACTGTCAAAATTGGACTGATAATTACGAAGTTACAAGCAAACAACCACATCGTAGGTAATAAAGGTGCCCCCCCCCCCCAATAAACATATTAACTTGGCGCCGGCGGCATTCTCTTTGATAAGCGCCGGCCTTGAATAGGCGTGAATACGAGGGAGGCGTTTATTGATTTAAAAATTGTGTCTACCCGGCGTCTATTTGAGGGCAGGCTACGATTTAGGCAAAGGCTACAAAACGCGGAAATACAGTAAATGGAAATTGAGCAAACCCCATTATTTATTTTCATTTTTTCACACTTCACTACAGACAGTTTTTTTCCATTAATAATATAATATTGCCACCCACCAAACGGAAAAATTTAACAATTGATTTTCCGTCATCCTAAAATCAAGTTTTTTACATAATTTTTTAGTTGTATAGAAAAGTTTGATTTCAGTGTGAGCAATCACATATTTTGTTCTTTTTTTTTGATTGGTGAACATGCAACTTCATATGATCAAATTTGATTTTTCCATTGGCAATCGTCAACATTTTTTTTGTTTTGAGTGTGTTTGATTTGTGACTTAAAACTGCTTTATGAAAAAAATCAATATTGTTTAGCATATTTGAGTCCTTTACAATGTTCTTTCCTATCAGCTCCTTTGAGCCAGTCTATCATTTTGGAACTTTTCGTTTTCATCAAATTAATTTACCCCTATTCATTGTACAACATTAAATTTGTTCTTGTAGAGGCTATATCAATATACAATGTATATATATATATATCCTCCCCACTCAGATGGAATGTAGCCATCATAAATTATCACTTCATCCAGGTAATGGTGAAAGCCTGTGATAACTCAGTCTTATCATTGGTGCAGTCTTTGATGAGAATCTGTCCATGAAAGATCACATAGCCTCAGTCACAAAATCATGCTATTATCATCTTAGAAACATTGGCAAAATTAGAAAAAAACCTAACTCAAAATGCAGCACAAAAACACTCATTCATTCCTTTTTGACTTCAAAAATAGACTATCTAAACAGTTTATTAATTGGCTCACCTGAAGGACTAGTTCAAAAACTACAAAAATTCAAAACGTTGCGGCAAGAATTCTTACTGGATGCCAGAAAAGACACCTTTATTACACCGGTGCTAAAGAGCTGCATTGGCTCCTGAAAAGCAGGATTAAATACAAAATCCTACTATTGACTTTAAAGGGAAAGCCTTGTTACCCAAGGAACCGGGTTTAACGTTTTAAATTCCCCTAAAAAAATTTATTTCCTGATTTTTTTTGGGAAACATAATTAAAAAATTCAAATTAAATTCATCCCCAATCTAAGCAGAATTTATTAATGGTCAACTTTTTTTAGAAAAATTTTGGGTATTTAAAAAAAGGA
>CM032666.1:22134851-22181807 GCA_019095985.1 Streblospio benedicti | reverse complement strand
TAACCAAAATGAAAATCAAAATTTTTTAAAATTTTTTTTTTAATAAAGTTTTTAAAAATTTTTTGTATTAATGATATGTTTTATTCTTAGTTTTATAGAATAACCTTTTATTAAGTCATCCCCACTTTTTACAAAACATCAATATCTGCCAGGCGAATCCCTTATCTGAGTCAAACAACCACCTGTTAAAATGTTGAAAACATATTTTCATGTCACAAAATAATTATTTCTTCTTATATCGTACGGTTATGAAAAACCTAATGAATACATACTGAAGGATACAGGTATTGGACATTCAGATTAATCCATGTAAAGGACTGTGAACTTTCTAAAAACGTCATTTGAAATGAAAGGCATCTACTTCATTTATCATGGACTAGACATGACATCATTTAACAAACAACTATTTCACCACGGATTATATCATAAACGCTTACGTCACTTTAAATGCTTAACGTAAGATTTGGTACGTAAAAATGACGTACCAGCCTTTAAAACGGCGCCTTTCAGCGAGTGGTGCCAATATAATAGACTATTGGGCTCAAAAGCTTACTTATGTCAAGATCCAACAAGCTAACAACCATTTAGACCTTTGACATCGTTGAGTCAACATGGATGCCAACAATGAATTTTCACTTGTTCTTTTCTAATTTTTCATGCTATGAAACCAAAATGTACTGTACTGCCAAAAAATATGTATATAGGATTGTTTTGATGTTTCATATGATTAATAACAATATTGAATACTCGTTTTGAGTTGACAAAAAATGTTTAAACTTTTTATTCACATGGCAATATCAATGACATTGGTTGAAATGATTTGTGTTTAACAAGTTCCAATAAAGTTCATATAAATGTTTTCTCACGTTGCTAGGCAACCATTGCTACCTATAAATTTTATTGATTTGTGATTTGTGTTTCATATTTTATTTGCTACCTATAAATTTTAAAGTTGCATATGTTAACAACTGTTGCTATTAGTTCAACCAGTGATAACGACCGTTGCTAGGCAACCATTTCTTGCAATTTTACTATTGCATACCATCTATTATGTAAATTCATGTTGCATACACACCACTGACAGGAGATGTATGACAGCCATGGTCTACGATACTATACCATTGAAAAAAAAACCACCGTTGCTAGGCAATCATTGCTACCTATAAATTTTAATGTTGCATAGCAACGGTTACTACCCTTCCCTATATTAAACACCATTGGCTAGGCAACTGCTGCTAGGCTCAATATGCATGGTTGCGTATTGAACACTACTTTTTCAGAAAGGTAATCTTGAAAAAAACACCATTGCTAAGCAACCGTTGCTAGGCAACCCTTTTCATGAGTTATGAATTGACATATCATGGTAGTCTGATACAGTAAAATATCTTTTAAAAATGATAGTATGATAATTTTACATAAAGTAAAACATATAAATAGCATATTTCATTATTTCAAATTGTATTAAATGACAGCCATCTTTCATATTACATTTCGTAATGAATGATTCAACTCCCAAGATGCGTGTAATACACAGTGTACTTTATGAGATCCCAAATAATCCTTCATTAATATAAAGGATTTTGGCGCCTTTTGGTGACGCAATAGCATGAGTTCAAGTCCTGTTGGATGCCATGGGATATGGATTTAGGAACCTTGCTAATGAAGTATCTTGGGTAATCCTTAAAAGTTTGATACACAATTAGAGTTGGTATTTACTTAGGTCAGTATTTAATGGCTGTTAGGAGAAGGGCTGCATTTTAATATACACTGATAACCTGCTTTACTATAACAACAAACAAACAAAAAGCTAATTATAAAATATACCAAACAACATTTTATGCATTAATGCCCCAAAATAATGTAGTTATTGATATTCCCATGGTTATTAATATATCCAATAAGGAGGTGAACTGTACTTTGACCAACAAGTCTTTTAATCCTCTCAGGCAAATATAGAGTATAGCTATTACAGAAAACCTACAGTTTTGTACAAGCTAAGCAATTAATCTCTTTGACTGATAACCACTGTCTTGGAGGAATAAAAATGGTATTAGACAATTTTTTATTGTGCTTCTCTTTTACTTACATGATAATCTAATAGGTAATTATCCACTTTAATAACAGGTTCATTACTTATGTCGCACTGTATCTGAAACCACTTGAGAAAAAGTGCAAAAAAAGGATTAGAAAAGTCTACTAATTAATATTTATGATTAGGACATTTGATGCTGTGTGATTGGTTAGGGGCAAAAAAGTGCTAATCATGCATAGTAATGAGTGAGAAACTACTACTTATTAATAATTCATGATTGTCACATTTCATGTTCTTTGAATGGTCAAAACCAAATGTGACAAACCAACATTATTCAGTAGTTTGTTACTTTGGTACAAGTATGGAGCGTTGATTGGCTGATCATCAGTTTGACCTTTCCTATCTATTGATATGCAAGAAAAAGTTACAACTTTGTCATTATGACTTGTGCAAGATGTCTAATATCTATTGTTATAAACGCCTTTTACCCTGTAAGAAATATTTTCAACCGGACGTTGTCAAGGAGTCTTTTTTTCAACAGACATCACACAGGATGACGCCGCATACATCCTGTATGAGTTTATCAAAATCTCATTGTACTGGACTGGTAAAAAATATTGAATTACTTGTCCTATGGACAGTATTCTCAATGATTTAAGACATCAATTTCAATGGAATTTTGCTCATTGTTGATTTCTGTAATATCTTGAGTTATGAAGAAAAAATTTTTCATGATACCTGTCCTATAATTTAATGTATGATTTTTTTACCTATTTCACGTACATGTATCTGTAGCCCTGTAGATAGGGTATTGTATTGTATTGTATTTATTGAGTGCCTTCTGATAGAAGAGTTTACATTACAATGATTTAAGTTGTGAAACAGCAAATAAGAAAATATACATGAACTAACTTAATACATATTTACAAGCAAAATAGCACCAGTATGCTAACAATAAGTACATTAATTTGGTTGACATAAAGGATACAATGTGAAATCTAACATTACTACATTAAATCTTTTACTTTACTCTTGCAGGTCTTTTGTAGCATTATAATATGCATTAACCAAAGTATTTACATACTTTATAACACAGTTGTATGTCACGTCCCATTCATTATTGTACGGTACATAGAAACAATTAATCATAAATTTGGTTTTATCATCATTATTCATAGAGATTAGAGACAATTTAAGTGCTCTTGGACATGACTGAATGAGCTCATTCCATATAACGGTGTTTTTTGATTGTAACAACCTTCGCACTGGAATAGTATATGTGCAAGTGAGTTGAATAATTGTGAAAAAAAACACATCTCTTTTTTGCCAAATCTATGAACATTCAGCAGGACATGGATAACTGAACTAATTGCCTTGCTTTGTTTAGTGTGTGAAGCATTATAATTCCACCAACAATTAATATAAAGTTTTGGTGATGAGTTGACATCCAACCAAACAAGTGACTTAAATGTTAATTTAGTAATCTTCAGTGACGCTGTCCAATGTCTACACACTTTATCATAAACAATTCTTTTCCATTGGAGTATCGTCATACATTTTCCATAGAAGGTTGCATTTATTATATGAGTTAGTAAACCATATTTCATACTGGTAGAAAACATTGTTGACATTGGGCCATGGTTCAAAGTATTATTTTGAATAAACCAAGCCAATTGTCTTATCAACAAAAGTTTATAAATTGAACTGATAGGTAACACCATAATTCGCCATAAAAAGCAAAGTCTAAGGATATCGATATGACACTCAATAGGATACCACCCAATAGTCATGAGACTTCCAACATTGCATGTATGTTTTGGTAGCCCTTGAAATATCTTGGCATTTTTGGCATTGAATGACTCTAGGGCATTCATTGTGTTGTGACTGATTGACATAACTTCAGAACCGTAACATAGCTTGGTTAGGCACATTGTTTTGTATAGATTGGAAGCAACGGGTACAGTTATTGGAACTAAGTAGCTGCCTAGTATATAGTGCCTAAGTCCTGTATACCAAAACATACACGTTGGCATTTCACAATTCGTGCCTCAACAAATTGTTTTTCATTGTTATCATCTATGGCCAAAACATTCCCAAGATGAGGTTCTTGGGATTTGGATTGTAGGGTTGTGTTTTTCATAGTTATGTTTTGATTTTTGTGTGCATACTTACCATAGATTAATATTGCGCTTTTATTGTGGCTAAATTCAAAATGCCACCTATTACCATAGTTTACACACTTATCAATTAAATATTGCAAATCGGTTTTACAACTACACATGATGGTGATATCATCTGCATACGCAACCGCGTTTAATGGTATGCCACAGAGGCTTATACCAGGATATACATTCTGCAACTCACATAGAAGATCACATATACTGCTACTGCTACTACTACATCCTCTACGAGTGTCCCAGTTTCTGGGGTAGGTAGGCAACAATGATCAACAATGACCATGTTTGAATTATGAACAAATTAAGAACAAAAAAATCTAATCATTGAATATACCAAATAGCATTTTATGCATTAATGCCCCCAAATAATGTAGTTATGGTCCATTTACTGATATATACTATAGTGGTTATACCATGAAGGAGGTGAACTGTACTTTAACCAACAAGCCTTTAATCCTCTCAGGCAAATATAGAGTAGCTGTTACAGAAAACCTACAGTTTTATACAAACTAACCAATTAATCTCTTTGATGATAACTGGTGGATGATAACTGGAGGAATAAAAATGGTATTAGACAATGTTTTTGTGCCCCTCTTTTACTTACATTATAGTTTGTTACTTTGGTACAAGTATGGAGCGTTGATTGGCTGAACATCAGTTTGACCTTTCCTATCTATTGATATGCAAGAAAAAGTGTACAACTTTGTCATTATGACTTGTGCAAGATGTCTATTCTCCTGTTCAGCCAATGAACGCTCCATATGTGTACCAAAGTAAAAAAACTACTGAATAATGCTGTTTGTCACTTTTGGTTTTGACCAATCAAAGAACATGAATTGTGACAATCATGAATTATTAATAAGTAGTAGTTTCTCACTCATTACTATGCATGATTAGCACTTTTGGGGCTCTGACCAATCAACAAACATGAAATGTCTTAATCATGAATAAGTAATAAGTAGCATTTTCCGTATCATGTTAAAGGAAAAAGGGGAGATACATCAGTTTAAACTATGAAATAGTTAAGCCCCTTTGGCTTTACATCCACAATTTTGCTAAACTAGGTTTTTCAGAGCTGTTGCAACCAGAAGGATGTAACTGGAATTATTAAGCCAATGGTAGATAGTCTCTTCTGGCTGTAATCCTATTATAATCTCTTTTCTCAAGTGTTTCAGAATTCAATATTTACAGTGCAACCAAAGAAATAACCCAGTGAATGAAATTAAAAAGCATGTTATAATAAACTTGAATTGTGATCTTTTAAAATATTATATAATAATTTCCGTACACATACTATAATCTGTACCATTGGAACGATTTTATGGAACATGAAACTTGAGTCTTCTTTAAACAGCCATACTCTCATCTTTCTTTGACAAAAAACATATGCCATCACAATCCCTTGCCCATTTAGCTCTGTTATCTGTCACCTTAATCTTACAGTGAGATTATGATTTTTCATATTGTCTTGGGTATCTAGGTATACATGCCCATGCTTCAATTTTACTATTTATATGTTTTACTTTATGTAATATTATCATACTATCATTTAAAGATATTTTACTGTATCAGACTACCACGAATGTCAATTCATAACTCATGAATACCGCATATCATATGTTTACAGCCAGTCTGAACGCCACATGCCACTGTTTATCAACATGCCTAATAAGGAGTTGGAGGAGATTCATTTTAATGTTGACCCTTATTATAACTCAATTAGACACACTTCATGAATATGCTGGGTACTTTTTCTGGCACTGATTGGTTGAACACCAAAAGTGCCTAAGTGTACAACTTTTTTAATCCCTTATGCAAGATGTCTAGTAGACGTTTTGCATAAGGGATTTAAAAAGTGGTGCACTTTTGCACTTTTGGTGTTCAACCAGAGTCCCAGAAAAGTGACACATGTTTATTAAGTGTGTCTAATCAAGTTATAATAAGGGTCAACATTTAAATGAAACTCCTCCCTTGCCATGTTTGGCATTGCTATGAATAAATGGTTCACAATGCAGTTCATGGTAGACTGATGCGTTAAGGCATCAGTGTTTTTTATCTTGTCATAATTACAATTATGGTATTCTCTAAAAATGTAACTCGTCTATTATTATAAATGTCTTTTACCGTAACAAATATTTTTGACCGTCTCTGTCAAGCGGTCTTTTTCAAGCTGACATCACACAGGATGACGTCACACATCCTGTATGAATTCATCAAAATCTCAATGTACTGAATTGGTAAAAAATTGATTTACTTGTCCCATGGACGAGTATTCTCAGTCACCCCAGACATCGATTTCAATGGAATTTACACAGAGTTTGCTGTTTTTGACGAAATCTTAGTTATGATGCGTATATTTTTTCAGGATACCTGTCCTATGATGAGTATGATGTTTTTACCTATTTCATGTACATGTATCTGTGGCCCTGTAGATAAGGTATAATCATATATAATGCTACTGCTACTACTACATCCTTTGCGGGTGTCCCAGTTTCTGGGGTAGGCAACAATGACCAACAATGACCAAGTTTGGATTATGAACGAATTAAGAACAGACAAAAAAGGCTAATCATAAAATATACTAAATAGAATTTTATGCATTATTGCCCCAAATAATGTAGTTATGGTCCATTTACTATATTCCCATAGTGGTTATACCATGAAGGAGGTGAACTGTACTTTAACCAACAAGCCTTTAATCCTCTCAGGCAAATATAGAGTAGCTGTTGCAGAAAACCTACAGTTTTATACAAACTAACCAATTAAGCTCTTTGATGATAACTGGTGTCTTGGAGGAATAAAAATGGTATTAGACAATTTTTATTGTGCTTTTTATTGTGCCCCTCTTTTACTTACATTATAATATAATAGGTGACTATCCACTATAATACCAGGTTCATTACTTATGTTGCACTGTATCTGAAACCACTTGAGAAGAAGTGCAAAAAAGGATTAGAAAAGTCTACTAATTAATATTTATGATTAGGACATTTGATGCTGTGTGATTGGTTAGAGCCCAAAAAGTGCTAATTATCCTATATATTAATACACTAATTTTTGGACTTTGTTCGGCTATCTCCTCTTTAACCTGACTAGCTGCACGCCATCTAACTACAGGAGGTCGTTCATGGTACTGTAGTTTTGCATGAATATGTTTATGAAAATGGCCCTAGTGGCTGTTAATTAACGGTGGATGTTAATTAACGGTGGATGTTAATTAACGGTTTTATAACAAAAATAGCAGACAGCGGCAGCCATGACAGTGTCATGTGGAGTAGTGTGATGTCATAAAGACACCAAAGGTGTCACATGGGTTCAAATACTAGGGATTAAAACCACTTTGCCAATTGGGCTATGTGTACATTAGAACCTTCAATCAAGACCACCTCTATAAATACACCACCTCCATTATAAGATGATTTATAACAGTCCCAAGTGTTCATAAAAAAGACCATTGCAAATGTCTCTAAAGAGACCACCTCAATATTAAACCACTTGACGCCAGTCCTTGGGCAATCTTAATAGGGATGTTCTACTGATGTGTGTGAGAATATCTGTGCCATGGAGAGTATTATGTTCCCATTAGCATAGACACTAATTTTCCATCCCATAGCTTTTGCATACTAGATGCCAAGTGCATTGTCAGTGATCAAAGACTTACTTGAGATTGAGATATCCTCATACGAGATTCAACTCAGAGTTAATCCAGGTAGTTGTCCGTCTGCGCCAAGTATACTACATCCAAGCTCAGAAATCCATAGCTTGATCTGTTGCTTGACTTCTTGCTCACTTCAAAAGAATTGGTCAGAGCCAATGTTACAGAGTATCACCCATGCCCACAATATGCAAAAGGGTGGGTGCTTGAGAAAAAGAGTGCGGTACTCATTTTATACACTTTACTCAATATATTCCTTTCCTAATTCCATGGACGGCATGATACATTTTTACTAACATGATACATAAACACTAAACCTCCGCCAATGAATCATACTTGATGCTTTAGGTGTTTGTAGTTTGTACTCTCTAAATAAGAATACTTATAGCCAATGTTAGGGGAAAATCACAATGACTTTGATTTTCATTGGCTATTACAGAGGATGGTCACCCTGCCATGTTTACATAGTAAATAAAACTGCCTTTCAATGAATGACACCTTGGCTTGATCTTGGATGTTGTGTGTATGGGAATGCTGTCAGGGTGCTTTCAGGATGGGTGGTGGTGCTGTCAGGACGTGGGAAAGTGTCGTCAGGACAAGGGTGTTTGAAAATAAAATGCTGTAAAAACATATTTATACATTCACCAAATATGTCTTTTTTCTATGCCCATGGAGGGCATTGTGGACACTAGCATTTCCTCCCGTAGATTTTCATTTTACATGCCAAGTCAATGGATTTCACCAATGATTTAGTTGGCATCTACTTATACGATTACGTAACTGGAGTGATTCAATGTGGTTCTCAACATGCCTCTTTGACCACACGGGTATAAGCTAGTACATTGTAATGAGTGAGAAACTACCACTTATTAATAATTCATGATTGTTACTTTTCATGATCTTTGATTGGTCAAAACCAAAAGTGACAAGCAGCACTATTCAGGAGTTTGTTGCTTTGGTACAAGTATGGAGCATTGATTGGCTGAACATCAGTTTGACCTTTCCCATCTATTGATATGCAAGAAAAAGTGTACAACTTTGTCATTATGACTTGTGCAAGATGTCTATTAGAAAGCAGCATCTGAAAACAGTGTCATTTGCCTGTCATTAGGGAGCGACCATCATTAGTTGTACAGGGGGGGGCGGTCATTTGATATTGACGAGATAAAAAATTGAACGCTCACCCTAACTCTTTACGTTGAAATTGAATTCCCTCCCCATGTGAACATTAAGTAACTGAGCGCCACCCCACCCCCCTATCGGATAAACATGAGCAATGGCAAACTTTCGTATTTTAAAGTTTAATATTGGACAAATTCCCTGAAACTGTTTAAAGTGTATTGCAATGAATAATTCACTCTCAATGGTCAATGAGTACATATTTAGCAATCCATCTGACTTGTTGACATTACAATACAGTTAAATGCAAAGCCATGTTATTGCAGGAATGCATCCGTTCACAACAAAAGTGCGTAAAATATTACCTTTTCAGTTTGAATATTGATTGCCCTCCCTCTCTCTTTGAATCAAAATTGAGCGGCCTCCCTTCTGTGACCAAAGAAAATTGAGCGCCCCCCCACACACACACACACCAAATGACCGCCCCCCCCCCCCGTAGAACTAATGATGGCCGTTCCCTTAAATGACAGCCATGGTTCGATGGATGTTCTGTATCAATTTCAATGATGATGTCAACTCAACAGCCTTTTAATCACTAAGTTTGATTGTTAATGTACAATGCAATAGGATATGTTACAGCTCTGGGTGGATCAGTAACGTGAAAAAATCCAATCTTGATATATTTATATAGGGGGGGGGGGAGCAAGATACTATCAAAGCCGACTTGACACACAGTTATACACAAATATATAGCAGGTCTGGATGTGGTTCAGACATATCCAAATGATAGAAAAGCTTATAGGCGATGGTTGCGGAGTAGACTGGGCAGATAGGTTACACCCTAAAATTGAAAGATGCCTGTTCAGATAAATTTATGATTTGACTAATAACTACTCAGATTATAACCAACAACACTACTCTCGTAAATAATACATCCATGTTTATGTGTCTTACATATAATCTGTAACAATTATGTACAAAGATTGGTAAACGCATGGACACTACCAAGCACGTGGAGGCAGTCGATAAGTATTTCAAGGTGCTGGATAACCAGCAATCAATGATGTAAACATGAAGTATTGAGTCGAGCATTATTAAAAATTCTGAGCGATACTGCTCTTCTTTATTCTGATCAATATAGAATTCTTCATTGATATCTTAGAAATCTTGCATATAAAGCATTAAACCGAGGGTCGTTCTTGCATCATAGCTAAAATTCTGGAATCACAAAATTAACGAGGACGGAGTAAACGTGATAAAGGATCTCACACAGGCTGTAACAGCAATGGGCTATCCTAAAAGAACTAGAAAAATAGCTACATACAGAACCTATACAACGGACAAGCACTTAACCTAATTACATGTACCGTCTGCTGTCCCAAGCTTTAAAAAATACGCATGACGCTGCTGGGGCGGGTGATGGATAGTTTTATCCGTTAATTAGTGGCTGGAACTGATCCTGTGTAAGCCCTAATTCAGATTTGCACCAGGATGAGGCACGATCGAGACTATTTCCAGTGAGTGCTAGATGCCTATTGGTACTAACAGGAAACACTGGTGCTTGTTTTAATAAACTTTATTTTAATAAAAAAAATGCTGTGGTCGTCACTAGTATAAAAGAGTAAATTTGCATTTGAATTACTGCAACCATGTACTTTGATTACCATTTTCCTGGTTGAAGGCTAGTTAGAGCTACCACAATAGAAATCCAATAGAAGAGAATGTCAATATGAGAGTAAACTGTTTTCATTCCGCCTGCTGGATTTAAAAGGAGTAACCCTAAAATGTAGGTCACTTCAAGAAAAGCCCAGGTATGACAGTCACAAATACTGATCCCCGAAAATTGAGATCGCGGTTGTCAATTAAAAAGATTATTCTGTCCCTTAATTGGCAACATAACGACTGTTATAAATATACAACTGCCGATTCGGATTGACTTACCAGTAGTGTATGACTCTAGCATAAACCATTTCGATGTTTGGGCACAAAACTGAATATTGTTTAGAGTTATTTTGACTCAGGGGAGGACTTTTCGTCAGTATATGTGGCATGACTGACCAGTTAATTACAGTTGCTGATGTTCACATAATATATAAATAGGACCAAACCTGCCTGAGGACCATACGAGGAATCTTTGGAATATATTAGGTGGATTCTCATTCCCACGAAAAGGTACGATATTACTTTATAACTCGTAGATCTAGATACTTTACATGCAATGCCATTTGTAGATATATCGTGGTTTACCTTGCTTACTGTAATGATATTTATTTAAGAACAATCCAATCATCTGTGAGTTGTATGCTGACTAAACACATTACTACTTATGCTATCAGAAGGGCGTGCGAGGTTTTTACTATCAAAATAAAGATCACACATACCTGGATAATACCTGTCAAATACATTTAGCCTGTGCCGCTGGGTGAGTATTTTTTAAACTACATTTAAGATATTTCAAACTCAACCGTTTTGACATCTTCTGGCTCACGGATTTATTATTCACACTGCTTTTACAAGTACATGTTCATATCAACGTAGATAACCGTGTGATATAAGACGATCCCGTTGTGACTGAAGAGGTACCATTAAACTTTCTACTGGCCGTTCTTGGTGCTAATTAGGGTTATAGATATTATCAAATAGAAGATACGTCGCGTTTCTCATTTTGATTTCTACAGCGATCGGAGAGATGATGCTAAAAAAATACGGTTTATCCGTAGTATGATGGGTGTGAATGATTATTATATGTACTATACTACTGTAGATATTCATATAATAGTATTCATAGTTAAATCATCACTGCTTGGTCGGTTCTCTCTATGCATGTTTGTACTAACCTATCCTGTGGAATAACCAGCAATTAACCTACATCATACTGACGATGCAGCAAACGTCATGGTCTTCTGTTCTGCACCGTTAACAATCCCGCCACATAGGCCTACATCAGTATATACAGGTTGACCTACATATTACTAGGGTGGCCTACATGTACTGGCATTTGCCTTCTATGGATGACATCTTAATTTGTGAGGATAGTAAGTGCTATATTCCATGTGATTTTAGTTATGGCCTAATGAAATATGGATCCTCACGCTAGTAGCCCGGGTACCACGTCCAACAAAAGTCCGCAGACGTATACGGTTCCAGTCCCCTCGAGAACGGCCAGCTTTAATGAAGGATACACTAACGGAGGTACGTATACAGAAATCTGCTCGTTGTTCGTGATTATGGCCATGGATACAATATGTAACGAGTTACTTTGAGTTAAGAAATTTGTTTTCTCATAGCGAACATAACCATGCAAATTGATGTTCATGCAATGCAAATGTTTCAAATATGCCACATTGTCGTCTGAAATGCTCATGCAATAACATTAAGTAACTTTTAACGCGACACCCAGCCCAACAAATAAGTAGATCAGCCCGTGTTCAGCCATTGCCTTCGGCCGATGATTGTAATTACATTTATGACCATTTGGATCGTCTTCTGTAACTTATTTAGGGTCTTTTTGGTTCCAAATGTCATCAATTTGTAATAACACTTTCTCTTGCTCACTATAAGTGTACCGATGATATAGGTTCCATCTATCTATGTTTCTTTGCAGGCAGCTCAAGTTCTCTTAACAGACGCAGTTTAACGCCAACAACATACCAGTGGCAGCCAGGCGCCAAAACCAAGTATGAGAAGAACCATGTTGTCCTGGATAAAAATAGCACAACTGGAAATCCTTACACAACTCGATACAGGCATGTTCATTTTGGTTCTTATTCAAAAGGTTAAAAGATGAGAGAGAGAGAAAAACATACAGACAATATAATACTTGTACAAGCTTAGGGAACGATCATAAATAATGAGACCGGGGGGGGGGTCGTCCAACTTTTCTGATTCCTTTTTTTTGGGGGTCGCTGAACTTTTTTATAATGCTACGGTATATTTTTTCAAATATTTTCTTTTAGCATTGCATTGACTATAATAGAGGACTTTTTCTTTAGCGGGGGGGGGGGGTCACTCAACAGATGGGGGGGGGGGGGGGGGGGGTGGGGGGTGGGCTAACTTTTTCTTCGAGCCACAAAAAATGGACGACCACCCCAGTATCGTTATTTATGATCGTTCCCTTATGTATCAGTTTTACAAAATAAAACGCTATTATTATGTACCTTGGCACGCATTTGTAAAAAAATGTTTTTAATCAGATAAAGCTCAATATGCTTGTAGAGGGCTCTACATGCGGTGCAAAAATAAGTGCTGTGTCCCTGTGTCCGGATCCATTTTTAAGACATTCGAACAAGTTCCTGGATCACTTTTTATTCTGATGTCCATAATATAGAAGAAATATGTGCGTGTCTGGTGTAAATAGATAGATAAGGTTTTTCAAAGTGTCACGTTTACAGGTAAAATTGGTTAAAAAAAATGCTGTGTTGCCGTGTCACTTTTAACCCATGTGGCGCTCTCTTGTAGGATCGATCACAAAGTGCAGCATCGTGACATGACGAAGCACGTGTGTATGGAAGAGTGTCTGCCGTGCTGCGTGGACGAGCTCAAGGGCGACTCCATCCGCCAATGCTGCTGGACAGTCATCTCAGCCGAGGCCTTTCTGCTCTCTCTCCACCTCTCTGCACTCATATTGGGCGTTGTTAAGGATGCCGCTAATGTCAAGGAGGTACATTGATGTCAATGTGCGCACAAATGTAACATTTGTTGTGAATAGAAAATAACCAAACTGGGTTGTGTTTGCGTTATGCAAATGTGACTGAGCCAAGAGGTGCGTTTGTAATAAGCCGAGCGTAGGGTACGGATCAATCAGGTTAACCTTAAGACACCCCCCTCCCACCCCCTTTATATATGCCACTGAGCGTGACATACTTATCAATACACATGTGATGGCAATTTACTTGCAGATTTCGGACGAGTTTGAACTTATACATTCTTGCGTGGAAACGTTCGTTGCATGCCTCATGATTTTTCTTCGAATATTTGATATTCGACACAGCATGAAAGAGATTGAAGAACACGTCGACAAGTTGGAGGTATGTGCACCGGCCCTTTTCATAATATTTTCAATCAATATTCTATATACTATAAAATTTAGTCTGCGCACTGGTGGCTATCTTGTGAATTCGATCATAGACCATGTGCTTAGCTGGACTGTAGGGGATGGGGACAACACAATCCCTGGGGAATCGTACCCTTATCAATACGTTATCATTAAATCTTTTTGCTGAGCAGGATACCCTGGTTACACTTCTTGACCTATAGTATAAGTTATGTACAATTAGAGATCGTATGCAGGTACATGTACTACCGTCACTTGTAGAGGTCGCCCCTACACTACCGGTGTTGTTATGGAAAAGTTCACAATAGTATGTCTGTAGTCCTTGTAATAATTTAACAATTGAGCATTGGCTCCTGGTCCACAGATCTGCGGTCGCGTTTCGGGACCAACCGTCCAGTTATTAATTTCTGGCTCATCTTTTTGCTGGCCAGTCCTTACCTAAAGGCCAAATTTGTTTATAAAATGCCTTCGTAGAATTCAACAATTGTTTCCATTTATCTGGTGCCATGCACGAATAAATTACAAATAGGTCTTAATGAACTAGCCTATAAGCATGCCCTATTTTTAGGAAGCTGTTGACCACAAATCTGTCAGAGGGAAGAGCTTGAAAAAGCAAGTGCTCGGATTCACCATTCTTGGATGTGTTCTCATTGTGGGCGTAATCGCTAGTCTGATCGCATTCAAGTTTCTTGCTCACCTTGGATGGACAATTAGGCGAATCATTTTAGAAAAAATGGTAGAACTAATTGCTTTAAAGCAGGTAAAAAGTGGGTGTGATAGATAAAAATCTAGAAAACACAAATCCTGAAGTATACCAAAGTATACCTTGCGGATAATTAACAATAATGAATTTAATTTTGGAAAAAAATGCGAAACTAAAAACATCAGGACACTGTGAATTAAAAAGTGTATTTTGATAGAGTTTGTCAATAAAACTGCTCTCTCCTTACATTGGATACATTAGGATGGTTATGGTACTAAAGCATATTAACTGACCTACAACCACATGTAGTTATAATGTGCACTGTAAGATTTCTTGACTAATATATATATATTAGAAATTATACATAATGGTCCCGTGTTCCACAGGACAGTTATTTAGGAAACATGTAGGGTTAAGTGTTTCCAAGTAATGGCAATTAACCTGAGCTCATCAAAATAAATTAATGAATCATTACTTATAAAAAATAAAAATACATGAATCAACCACTTCTGTTATTAACTATTTGATTCCATCATTGACCAATATTGACCACTGAGAGTTTTTTTTATAGAAATAATAGTCTCAATCGAGGTATGGAGGTTTGAGATGGTCTCTTTATGGGATCATGAGGAATGGTCTTATTATAGTCTCTTTATAGCAGTGGTCATAATTCAGTTCCACTATATGAATAATACATTTTCAAAGCTTGTGTCTCTCTTATTGATAATCTTGTTCTTAGACATAATTATGTTCTCCCAGTCAGAGAGAAACCCGTCCCATTAAGTAGTAATGGGGTAATCAAAGCCTTAAACTACATTGCTTTGGTTTTTAGGTTGGATTGTCAATTTCTGTCCTCATTGTAATGTTATATGATTCAGACATCTATACACTTTTACCCATCTATATCTATGTCACTATTTAAAACTGGGTTACTTTTTGAAGAACATCTGTATTAGAGGTATACTCAAGCTTTAAATTATCTTTGCATTTAAATGATTGCTACATGGTTAAATCCCTCTATTGCGTAAAATCATATTCAAAGTGCAAAGGTGAATAACATAGACAAGATGTCCTATCCACAGACATATCTCAAACCAGCTATCAATAGGTTTAAGAATCATAATCTAGGTAGACCTCTTATGAGATGACAAGTTCCTAGATAGTTCAGCTCAGCAGAGGGTTTTGTCCTGAGACCCGTGATCGCCCTCAGGAGGAAAATAGTGTTTGTGTTCAGGAGCTGGTCTGCTTGCTCGGGTGCCATATAGAGCCAGGCAACGAGTCATCGCCTTAGCATTGGTTCATCAATGTGGGATCTCAATGTTGCACCGTGCCAATAACCAAGTATGGTGCAAGATGACTAAAACAATATGTTAAGTAGGGAAAATTACCAAGCTACAGCCCAAGTTATCCAAACATGAATGTTGGTAGACTTGTATTGCATCTATACTCTAGAGTCCTTATGTGATCATATCGTGAGTTCAATTTTAGTCAGTTCGCATTGTACAATATAACAAGTACGGCTTGAGGTGAGCCTCATGCTGGAGTTCAGTCTGAAAGGACGTGGCCAGACACTTAGGTTGGAGTGTCCAATGTATTCAAATGCTGTGGCTTATCATTTATCACATACTTGGGTTACATACATGAGCCAAGTGTCTGATCAGTAAATTTTGGTATGCCAGTAGTTTAATATACGAATATAGTTTATTAGAGTATTGTACTGGAATGTGTATGGAACGGAACACATGAGCATGCCTTGGAAGACTATGCTTTGAAACATCTGCTGACATGTAGTTGATATTATAGAATAGATTACATCAATAAAAGGGTCTGTTTGTTACACAAAGGTGGTATTGGAACAGTGGAACTTCAGAAATTTGATGGACGAAATATATTATATTAATTACTTCACAAATAATAAAACAACCCCCTAGATAGGGCTGCACAACTACTTTGGTGTTACGGCACCAGGAATTTTTTTATGTTACAGGATACGTTCTCAAGTCTATCCACAGTTGAGACTCGAACTGTGGAACACTACCACCATCACCAAGTTCTTAAGTAAAAGCATGTGCATTCCATTTTGCTATCCTTATAGAAAGAACAGAAAGCTCTTTTAATTTTGATTGGGGTTCTTTTATGATTTTCTCTTCGTGTACATGTAGCAATGACTAAATGTTACAAGCAGGTGATGATTACACTGTATCTACTGAATCTGGGTGTATGTATTGACTTCAGAAATTGATGTTTCAGAACCGCAGTGATAGTTTCAACTTCCATATGATCAGTAGATGTACACCTCCATAAAGAAAGCCTTTATGAGATATGATGATAACCTTCAATACGTTCTGATGAAAATTTGTGTGTGACGAGCAGGAATAACTCTCCATCTTGAATGGAGGAATTTACCATATTCCCATGGTTTAAAACCGATGGGCTTATTACCAAAAAACACACACTTTTTGGACCTTTTGGAAATGGAAAAAATTCCCACTTAAAAGCTCAGAGCCATAGATTCGAACACTACGCCCTGCCACCATTTCGGCAATAAATAAGCTTTGGATTTTGACCGTGTGTAGAATCAACAAGTTTCTTAACCATGGGTTCTTACGTGTGAATGTACGGCACTAAATAGTACATATGCGGGTGATGATGAGTATATTGACGATGATTGTATAGTGTGAGTTGTACAAATTCTGAAGGCATAGATTTATCCATTGATAATCTTTAATACTTACAACATATAAACCAACATTTGAAAACCACCCTGCCATTCTCTTACCTCTTAATGCCACATATAATATCTATTCATAGTGAAATATCTTTAGGGATGTGATCTTTTTCATGTGAAAATACATTTTATCTATAACAATTAGCTTGATTGGCATCAAATGTGGCATACATATTCAATTCAATGAATTTGTCGTTTTTGTCCATTTTAGGGGTAAGCTTAGGGAAACTTACACATCTAAGTTTTGATTATGTTTCACTCTATCATAATCAATAATGCTTTACGTAGTAGGTAAGAGAAAAAGGTTTGTTATTAACAATGTTATTGCATTTTCTAAACGTTCAACTGATGAAATTTTCAACAATTTTCGATTTTAGTACGAAGTCTGAGCACAATTTTAATGTAATATGGTATTTTCTACTCACCAGATCAACAAATAATTATACATTAACAGCAAGCATTATCTCGAAATGTAATTTAATCCATACAAAAAGTATTTTACATGATAAAATTCCTATATATTCGATACGATGATTTTGTCACTTTTATCAATTTTAGGGGTGGGGAAACTTAAAAGACTACTGTTACTACATTTTTCACTGTAACATATCTTATTGTATTTCATATGAAAGGTAACAATCCGTGGACGTTTTTGAAATACATGTTTAATGCCTTTTCTCAATAATAAAGCACTAATATTGTTAACAACGTTCAAATTTTGAATGAAGTCTCAGCACAATTTTCCGTAATATGGTATTTTCTACTCATTAGATCAACAAATGATATATATTATTGGTAAACATTCTCTGGAAATGTAATGTGATCAATGCAAAAAACATCTTATAATATATAATTACTTAGATTGGAGTTAGTAAGGCATGTTTACTCGATTCGATGATTTTGTCGTTTTTGTCAATTTTAGGGGTGGGGGAAACTTAAACCTTTACTGTTGCTACATGTTTGACTCTTACATATTCTATTGTATATCATATGAAAGATAATAACATGTGAAAGTTTTTCAAATACATAATTAATGCTTTTTCTCAATAATAAAGCACTAAAATTGTTAACAAACTTCACATTTTGAGTGAAGTCTCAGCTCATTTTTACGTAAAATGGCCAATGATTCAGTGAATACGCGCCATCTTCCATGTTTAGTCAATATATTGCAAGATAAAGTTATTGCAAATACTGTTTTGAATAATACATATGAGTTTGGTGTTCCTTGATTGTAAAATATGAGTTCTAGCTGTCAATTAATAGAATCGGGACTCTTGTAATTTTGAGACCTTGCAAAATCATCTAAAATTGAGTTTAAAAAATATCCGCAAGGTATATTTTGGTATACTTCTGGAAAAACATGGCAGAGATAGTGTATAACAATGTCCCACCTTCATCTGCTTTAAAGCAATTAGTTCTACGTTAGCCCCCTGCAGGAGCTAAAATGATTCGCCTTAAAGCTGTCATGAAAACTGAGTTATTTCTACAACCAAATCACATAGCGATGGTGCCTGGAGCAGCATTGGACACCAAGGAATTCATGGATTTAGCCATTTTGAGCCAAACGGCAATTTAAAACATTTAGAGATTTATATATTGTAACAATTTTAATAGCATGGGAACTATTTTGATATAGATTTTGGAAACATAGTTGCATTCCAGTTTACACTGAACAAATATGACTTGGTTTGTCGGTCACCATGTATGCATGCATGCCCAAATTCAGGCATGCATGCATACATGGTGACCGACAAACCATGACATATTTCTATGCCTAATATTGCGACCGTCCATACATCCGTCCGCCCGGTTTATTACCCCTCCATAAGTGGCATCGTTTAAGCTAATTTGTTCAAATTTGCCACTTGTAAATTGACCACAATGGCCCTTATTTAGGGGTCATTATGGCTATTTGTTGGTTCCCGTCTAATTGTTACACCCCTACAGATAACATCATTCGAGCTGAAATACTCAGATTTAGTTTGTAAGTCACTAATACCATAGGCAGGTCTCCATGGGAGCCGGGAGTATTCCCGCTTTTTTTGGGATGGGGGAACAAAAAAACTTCATTTTAATAGGAGTTTTGGCATGTTAGTCATTGATTGCGCATACAACCCGGTGAAATTTCTTCAGTGCGCCCCCCCTGTTTTCCAAAAAACCTGAACTTGATTATGCAAATAATGCCTCTTGGCATATATTTGATATGGACTATAATAGCTCCTTATTCTTATACATTTTGAGCCTTCCCCATCTCCCACGGAGACATAACCCATTTTGACTTGGGGCAACAGAGACAAATGCACGCAGCAGCGCACTCAGCAACATTTGGCTAAAGTCGCAGTAACAGACAAACATAACGCACGCAGCATTTCTAAACCCATGAGACAGACACATGCAAACAGAGAAACATGACGCACTCAGCAACAATGTGATGCCGAGACCGGAAGTGAGTCGTAGAAAAAAATCATTTGTACTCGATTTTTGATGATAAGTCAGTTTTCTCGTCAATACTGATGAAAGCAAGCACACGAAGAACAAATAAACCCGTACAGGGTGATTTCCCATAAAGGGCAATGCTCAAAATGCGTGAAAGCGACCTGGGAAAGTGATTGCAGGCGATTTTTTTTTAAAAAAGCAAAAAAAACATGGCCACGCCCATCTCTTCGTAATTATATATAGATGGATATGATTTTGTTTCTTCTGGCTTGTTACACTCACTGTCTCTGCCAGAGTGCTCAATGACATTTTAAGATAGAAGTTAAAGTAGTAATCAGTCGGCACTATTTGTTTGTTATGGACTACAATGATCCATATATATGGGTGCATTAATAAAAAGGCTTGTTACCACTGTGCAGATCACACTGTTAGTGCTAGGATGCCCAATTGGATTTTAAAGTTAGAAATAGTGACCATTCTGAACACATTTAATATTTATTTACAATGCCCCAAATTTGTGTCCCTTATGGCTATAAAGTCCCTTACTCGTTACCAATCTAATTGGTTCCATTGTGGTTGTTATTTGATCTTTCCGTGTAACATTGGTTTCTCACCTTCGGTGAAGCTATAATTTAGGGTTCATCAGCTTCATCAAATATTTCAATTGATGAGATATGACAATTTTTTGCATTACTTCAATTTTAGATCATGAAAATAGGTTAGTTTTAGTTTTATGTGTTTATTGTAGTGTTGTAAAATATTCAAATATATTATAATTGTACAATTTATCTTAAAAGAAAATCTTCCAGCCATGTAATAGCTTATTTTGACACATTGTTTTAAAATTTGACTAGCATATTAGATTTTAACATATCAGTTCATATTAGTTGCTGATACACTTCATGAAGGTCTTCGCCCTTCCTGGTATGAGGGTGTATAAACCGGCAATGTTTCGCATAGCTAAAAGTCACTTTTCTAGTGATATACCATTTTCTACGGCTAAATATTTTATGTACTCATCTGATAGCTTGTGGTGCAATCTGTGTATTGCTTAAAATAAAACACGTCTTATTCATTTTATTAAACTCTAAAAAGTTGGCATCTATGTCCTCTGCACCATTGAAAATTGTAGTTCCTATGCCATTATAGAGTGTGGGGATCGATGGTACAGTGGTTAGCACGTAGGACTGCGAAACGGGAATTGCTTGCGTCGTGAGTTCACGGCCCGTCCACGGCAGACTCAGTGTCGCCAAAACCGTTTGTGAAGATCAGCAATGCAGTGGCAGACGTACAACGTAACTAGTTACGTTGTACGTCTGCCACTGCATTTTTTATCTTCACATAGTGTGTCGCTTCAGTCGATGTTACTGCTAGACGGTGGCGACACCAAGCCTGAGCTGAGGTTCGGAAGCCTCGTTAAGAAAAACTTCCCGCACCTTTAATCAGTAGGTGCATGTTACGGTGTCCGTAGGCCTACCTGTACCAAGAGCTAATTAATAGGAATGAAGAGTGTTGACGGGCATGCACAACCTATCACCACTTAAATCACCCAGTGTGCAGGTATTTGTTCCCTGTATCAATTACATAGGTTCAGGAGACAAGAAGACAACGATGAGTCAATCCATCATTAGAGAGGACAGTCTATAAGAAAATGGCATTCAAATTCGACTACATTCAAACTACACAATTTAAATGTTCTATTTTCATATAACTACCCATTGTATCGCCCAGTCTCAATTTCAAGGGGAAGAACTCAGTGGCAGATCCATGTTTTTGGAAAGGGGGGACTTAAGGAAAGGAGGGGGGGCGCACTTAAGGGATTTCATGATAGCCCCTATGGAAATGAAGTATTTTGGTGAGGAAGGGGGATGGGCGCTCGACCCCCCCCCCCCCTCTGGATCTGCCTATGGTACTCTACATCTCAATTTAATAAAAGCTGATCGTTCGTAACGTGGTATATTGTAATCAAGGTAGGCTTCAGACTGCAGGCTAGTTTTGAAACGTCTATATGTTCTTAGCTTGTTCCCGTTTGCTCGTCATTTGTTATTCCACATAGCTAGCTGTTGCCATTTGATGCTCTCACACTAATGGTGTACTGTTAAGCGTTTTATGTCCACTATTTCTTTGAGTTCATGTTGATAGCCAAATGGCCACCGTTGCATGGTAGATGGTTGCAGCCTCTGGGGAGGGGGGGAGCTACTTCCATAGTCGCCCTATACGGCATGTGCCACTGACAGGGGTCACCATTTTCAACCCCTCAGTTTCATCTACACGTCACCTTTTCCACCATTCAGTTTCACTATGGGTCGCCTTTTCTACCACTCAGTTTCACTAGGGTTCATGATTTCAACATTCCAGCCAGTTTCACTAGGGGAGGTTCAATCTTAAGGTTCAATTTATAACTATCTTGTCATGTGATTTTGCGTTATTGAGCAATAGAAAAGCATAAAAAGTAAATGTAAGTTGTAGAAAATCTTGTTTTCATTACCGTATCACATAGAATAATACCTCTTGAGATAATATCCCATTGTTTTCATCAGGTGTTTTTACTAGGGGTATCATTTTCATAGCTTCACTGGTTTCACGAAGGTGTATGATTTTGGACCTTAAGTGGCATCCCCCTATCCATTCACCTCTGAAGTAACCCCCACCCCACCCCAACCCACACCCCCAGAGGTTGCAGCAATAAAAGGTCAAATAATAAGTATACATATTTTTTAGTTTATTCTATGCAGATCTGCGTAGATATGCCTGACCACTAGAGTGCATGGGTTGGGTCCATGTTTATGTATGCCTATATAAAAAAAACAACGCATTATATATCTAATAATACTTTTTATTATTAAAGCTAGACACCAAGCTCACAAAAAGGCAATGCTATTTAAAAGTTCTCTCATTAAGCTCTTATCATTTAAGATAGCTTTTCAAACTACATAATAATTAAATTTTTACCCCGACCCACACCCCGAAAAGGGTTTTATAAAGGTTTTAATGTACATAGTCAAAATCATTGATACCGTTTATTTGAAAACACACTAGACTACACTAGTCTAGATGCCACGTGTAAATGGAAATATGGTCTTCGATCAGCAGTTCCTCAATATATTAAAAATGTATGCATTAAAAATATAGAATATTAACAAAATCTATTTTAAAAACCCAGCAATGCTGATACACTGATGATGTCAGGAAATTTTATATAAAACAATTTTGCTATGCAGCCCATAATATTTCTGATCCTAATTAAAACTACTGTTTATGCTTTTATCATTGTGTGCTATAACCATGTAGAACTTCACCATGGCAGTATTCTTAACAAAGCGTTAAAATTTCATTTTCTTTCCAGTTCATGTAATCATATATTTGATCACTATCACGTAGAAAATAATAACTGTATTGCGTATCATTGTTTTGGAGACTTGCAACTGTAAGACTATAATTATCTATAACTATCATATTTAAAGCTAGATACCACGTTCATCATAATGTTCTGGAATGGTGAGGAAACCAGTTCTCATTCAACCATCCGTTATACTTTTTATTTCCATTTCCTAACAACGATTGCAAGAGGATTTACAGTTGATTGTCATCCAGTATGGATTGTTGTCACATTCACCTTCGTCTTTCCATTTTCCACAATCATTGTTTTTGTCGCTGCAATCTTCAAATAAATGGAACATAGGAATATGAATATAGTGGTCCATACCAGCAGTTAAGAAATAGCTTGATAGTATAAAACAAAAAACATCTCTAAAATCGAATAAAAAACAATTGTAGATGAATTGACCTGTATTAAAGTAGCTAAAATAAATCCATCGTGTATGTTGGTCGCTAGCAGAAAATATGTTGTAATCATAGTTACTTATCAAGATTGAAAATAATCAAGGTTTAAACTACCGTTGGGGTCAATTGCGAGGCACATTCCGCATGAGCGACGACACTTGGGCAACATCACGCCAGGGTTGGTGAAGCATCCACCTTTGGCGGCAGTAGATGCACACAATGCCATAGAGTCCGTACAATTACCTAGACAACCGGAAATATGAACAGTGAGTGGATTAATGGAACAAGTTTCAAACTACTGATTTCATCATGTTTTTCATTTAGACTTACGTCTGCGGGCATCACAGCCCCAGCAGCTCTTGCGGCAGTTGAGCTGCATCCAGCCGGCGTTGTTCTCGCATGCTCCGTTTTGAGCCCAAGTGTCACACTGAGTGTCATTGAAGTTGGTGCATTCTGTTGAATATAGATGATAAACGGGAGTCCGAATTACTGTCTTTCAACAATGAATATAGTGCTATACTCTGGTATTCCTCAAGGTAATATTTCGCTGGGAAAGGAGGGCAGGCTTCCATGGCCGAGTGGTTATGGAGTTGGACTTGCAAGTACATTATCATAAAACATACGCTGATTCAAACCTACCTCCACACACGTATGACATTTCCAAGGTCTTGGTAATCTGCGGCCCACATGAGTTTCCTAAGTAGTCCGAGTTTGGGTTGACAGTACAAGATTCTTTTCCGTCACACATTGCCCACAGCTTAGGTGGGAGGGTAGAATTAGAGCGGCAGGTTTTGACATTACTCTGGCTGCAAGCCGAATTTCCATGGTGGCCATAAAATGCGTCTATTACTCTCATCACCTGCAAGCGAATCACATTATCTTGAGCTGGTGGGACTTTGGTATAGAAAGTCAATATGATTTTACATATCAAATGGACAGAAAACAGAATAAAGTGGAATTCTACTCGTCTCTTTCTCTTTCGTTCTTCTACTCTATGCCAAGTGAGACCCTACCACAGTATTGACATAGCTGAATGAAGTGGATTTTTTCTTGGTCATTATATTTTAACAAACCCCATACGCCTATGATGATAAAATATGTATACTTTGCTAATGATTATCTACGAACCTGGTTTGTAGGACATGTGACAGTTTTTGGTTGATTTTCGCACGTCGATGCTCTCTTCACGGGCACTGCAGTGAAACGCATGATAGTCAACCTTTTTTATATGTATATAAAACCCCTTGTTGAAATACTAATAAATCCTATCGCATGTATATTTGAGCCATAATGCCTGTTTCTAAAAATGACACGATTTATTTATGTTAACACACACACACACACACACACACACACACACACACACACACACACACACACACACACACACACACACACACACACACACACACACACACACACACACACACACACACACACACACACACACACACACACACACACACACACACACACACACACCACCACCACCACCACCACCACCACCACCACCACCACCACCATCAAGTTTTGATTTAGATCATGAATGTGGAAAAGGTTCATGGAAGCTAAATACAAATATATTACAGAACCAAGGTTATAAAACAGAAATTCGTAATGTTATAAATAAAACTTGTCGTAAATATTCAGGCTTGCTAAATGCAAGAGAATTATGGGACATAATAAAAAAGTCTGTGAAGGAAAAAACAATAGCCTTCTCACAAAATTTATCTCAAAATGAAATTAACATTTGTAAAAGTATTGAAAATGATATAGATAGTCTTGAAAAGAATCTCATCTCTGAAAAAGATCAATTTCTAAGAACGAAAATATTAAATGATGTACATATAAAGAAAAAAGAGCTAGAGCAGATGTATGTTAGTAAAGCATATGGTGCACAAATAAGAGCAAGGGCTAAATGGGTGGAGGAAGGAGAAAAAAACACAAAATTTTTCCTTTCTTTAGAAAACAAAAGGCAAACAGGTAATCGAATAACAAAAATAAGAGATGCCAATGGAAAAGTCGTACATGGCACACAGAAAATTCTTAATAAAGCTCATGAATTTTATAGTAAACTCTATAGCCCAGCAGATATGTGAAAGTAATGTGCCTTTGATGATACAAGCATGAAATTTGGCACAATGCTAAAGCATCACCTTAGGATGAGATTTGGATATAGGGACATTCTAAATTTTGCCTATGGTCAAAATGGCGGCCATTTTCCAAAATGGCCGTTCTCATGCAATGTGCTATATAGGATTGGTATGGGTATAACTAAATTTAATTATTTTAGGAGCATATTAATGGTATTATTTGACTGAAATTTATTTTAGAACAGCAATTTAAGATGACAAAACATGCATAACATACTTATTCTGTCTTAGTAATCCACAAAATATGTATTTTTGTACGTTCATATGAAGTAGAACGCATTTATTCTGTCTGTTTAGTTGACAAAACGTGCATTTTTTTATTTCTATTACACGTTTATATGAAGTCCATGAACAAAGGTAATATTTATTAAATCAAATCAATACAGTATTTCATATATACACATTCTATATGGATTGATAGTGTTTCTCTGTTGTCTAGCAGTACTCTCTTGTACACTCTCCACCGCAGTAGCATAGAGCTGTGCATTGTAGTGCGGCTTCACACACTTGCACTGTCCTCTGCAGCTCTTCTTGTAGCCACATCGAAGCAGCTGCCAGCATGCTTCAGTTGCTTCTGGTAAGGTTGTCCAGTGTATATCCCAGCCATTATCACTGTGAACCCACCCCCATTCACTTGGTGACGGAGCTCTGGTCTGCCAACCATCATCTTGCCCCAGCAGAAACCAGCTTGATATGCAGCTCTCCTAATGTGCTGTTTAAGAGCTTTCTCGAGTCGGTGGGAGTGCATCTATGGATCTGCCATTTTTGCGTGAACAGATGCTTGCGAGCCTCATTGACATGTCCGTAGCTGCTGGTGCGATCATAGAGCAGGACAACAAAGCGCTCCAATTCATCCATGTAGTCATCTATGATTGAAGGGGTTGGGGTAGCAGCCAATGCACAGAATGCTGCAGTAACATTCGTTACACCATCACAGGCTTTTCAGGTTTCCCATGCTGTTTTTTAAGCCTGCCTACCAAAGCTTGATACATTGTCACACCCAGTCAAGGCATGGAAGAATGGCAACCCTCTGCACTTGTTTGGTCCCAATCCTGCTGCCATCTCGTGGGCTGCCAAGAACCTGAAGTTCTTTCCTGTGCCAAAAGCAACCCAGAGCTCATCAATTTGTAGATTTCAGCTGCTGCCACAGCAAGAATAACAACACATCTGTGTCAACTGTACCCACGGATTAATACCTTGGTGCAACCATGCCTCACTGCGTGTTCAACATGGAGTAGTATTCTGGTGTCTGCCTCCTCATGGGTGCATGGGGCAAGACCAGCAACATCTCGGGGCTGTGTACAAAGCACATCTTTGTGGTGTGTGCTGATGATTTGTTTTTCTGTCTCTGTGTTTGTTATTCTTGTGGCCAGGAATTAAACAGTTCCACCTTGTTTTCATCTATACAGAGAAAGGCCTGCCAGTTTCCAGGGATGGAGCTAGAAGGCTCCACGCGTCTTCGGATACCTTTTACCCCCTCTTCTTCCTAGTGTCTGCTTTCAAACTGTCTTGAAGGTATTCATCCCAGACAATATCCACTCTGCTTGTGTGAAGAAGCTGTGATGTGATGTATGGTAAGAACACTTGTGATGCATACTCAGAGAGAAAGTCTTTTGCATTGCAAGGTGCCAGCATATTGACAATAGCTGCTCCATCAAGGATCATGACTTCAACAGCAGTAGTGCAAGATGGAGTATCCCTGAAGGTGTCAGATCTTCCAAGCATTCAACAAGATCAGACTTTTGTTCCAAGTCGTAGCTTGCCCATATTCGATAAGGATGGGGACAAGCTTGGTTCTCGTGTGCAAAGATTCATCGAGATCTCCATCACGTGTTTGAGATGTAATGAACAACTTAGAGAACAGGGAACAGTCATTCTTGAGGGACGACACCTGCAGCTGTGTTTTGGACTTCTCTCTGACTGGAGGTTTTACTGAAGAGAGGCAAGTTGTTTCTTTGATTGGGTCAGTGATGGGCTTTGTCTGGTTAACAAGCCTCTCGTTGACAAATGTCTCATACTGCTCTTGTCCAAGTTTTTCAATTTGTCGTACAGTGGTGATTATTGCAGGGGTCAGCCAAGTCTCTGTTGTCTAGCACCAAGAGATCTTTGCTGTCATCACAGAAGGGGTTTCCCATCTCTTTTATGACACTAGTGAGGGCTTTACATCTCGGGCAAAGGCTAGCTGTACATTCTTTTGTTTCCTCGTGGTGCTTGAGTTCAGTGGTCTTAGTTCTCATCTCTGCTGTGGTTTGGAACTCGAGAATCAGTCTGGCCATTTCTGGGCCAGACACCATCCAACGACACAAAAGCTGCAGGATTCTCTGTCAAACCCACTGCTCCTCCATCTCCTTTTCACAGATGCATTGTTCTGCTCAACAGCTTGGTCAATAGCTATAGCAGAGAATGCACGTGTTGTCTTTTCACAGTGAAGTTGCCAGCAAGAAACTCTGTGAAAACACTTGGATGCTTGCTCTCCAGTGTTTACCATGTCCCGCAGGTGAACTGGGACCCATCTCGCATAGTTTATATGGTCCAAGGCAAAGAACCAGGGTACAAAGCTTGCTCAGGGAATCTATGTGCAGCATGAAGTTTCCTTCACGTACCGATCGCACATAAATGAAGAATGCCAATTCAGTTGCAGTATAATAAACTGGAACTGTGGACTTACATCAATCTGCTCAACACACCAGTCATCTAATGACATTGGATCCTGACCCTCATCTACTCTGCTGGTATATTGTTGGTAGGCTTGCTGCAGAAGAAGGTAGAGGCTACTAGCTGTGACCTGGTGAGCTCGACGTGTACGTGTCACATGGGCACCTTTCAGGAGGGAATTTGCAGTACCAGTTGTAGCAACCCCCTGCAAAGCACTAGAGCACCTGTCCAACCACTGCCGTTCAAAAGGTCACTGAGGGTTTTCTCTGCTGTCATCTCAATATGGAGTCCACCAAAGAGGATGACAAAGTGATTTTTCTCCATGTGTTTGTGGCCATCTCCACTGGATCTGTTTGGCAATTGTGTACAATGGCTGATCAACCGTGATGATGGGGATCTGGCCAGGATTCAGTTTATTTACTGCTGCCCGAATAACATCCATTGAGTGACGAATCATAGCCACAGACTTCGCCTGGTCATAGAAGAGAGGCAGCAATGAGGTGAGGCCACGTACATTCTGGTTCCTCTGGAATGGGCTGCCCTGCTGGCATGGTATGCAGCCCATGACACAGTCTCATCTCCCTGAAGTGGTGTGTCTGAGGTTACTATCTTCTTCATCTGCTCCAACCACCTGTTATATAGCAAGAGTCTATATTATCATTACATAACTGATAATGAAAGGTACATACATATTGAGTAGTTCAGGCACACATATAATTTTATGCAGATCAAACCCAAACAGTGTCTATATCGTAAATGTTTATGTTTGCTTTCAATTACCTGTATTCGATCTCCATAGCTTGTGGAATCAGTTGACAGTCACTTCGGTTGGGACCTGCCAGCTTGGGCACACCTAGATCGTGTTTTCCCAGAAACACAGGAGGTACAGTGGTGTACGACTCTCCCTTCTCTTCATAATATGGCCTGTAGATATCTAATCTCAGTTGATTGTGAAGTAAATGAATAGCATGTGCACAGTATTTAATTTTATATTTGCTACACACTATATTGTGTTTTGCACCTAGCAGCTATGACAGGACTAAGTCTGAACTTCTTTGGAGGTTGAATTTACAATTCATTGCCGCCATATTGGAAAATGGCCGCCATTTTGGCCAGTGGAGGGATATGAAATGTCTTTATTTAATCCTTATTTAGTCACATATATAATTATATGTTCACTAAATTGTGTTTTGCACCTAGCAGATATGATGGACTGAGTCTGAAGGTTGAACTTAGAACTTGGCCGCCATTTTGGAAAATGGCGGCCATTTTGGCCATGGGAAGAATCTGGAATGTCCCTATATCCAAAAAAATCTCTCCAAAGGGTATGTCTAACTGTGTGCCAATTTTTCATGCTTGTATCATCAAAGGCACAAAACTACCTAAATGTTGCACATATCTGCTGGGCTACTATGAAAATAAACTAATCGATGCGAATGAGATAGATGAATACCTTGACAAAATTAATCTGAAAAGTGTGTTGTCAGACGATCAAATCCCCAGGTCCTGATGGAATTCCGTTGAATTCTATCTAGAATTCTGGAATGATATAAAAGAATATTGCTTGATGTTTATATAGAGTCTTATGAGAATGAAGAACTTTCATGTACACAAAGACAATCTATCATGTGTCTTATATTTAAAAAGTCTTTAAGAGAATTATTCAAGAATTATAGGCCTTTATCTTTATCCAACACCGATTACAAACTGATTGCTTATTTGTGGGCCAATCGTCTTCAAAAGTTTTTGAAAAATATCATATCCAATAGCCAATCAGCCTACATAAAAGGTAGATTTATTGGTGAAAACATACGATTTCTTTTAGATGTCATAGAATATGCTGAAAGCGAACAATTACCTGGTATTCTCCTATTTCTAGATTTTGAAAAAGCGTTTGACTCACTAAATTGGTCGTTTATTATAAAATGTTTAGAAAAGATTGGTTTCGGAGAAAAATTTATAAAATGGTTCAAAACACTTTACAAAAATCAAGTTGCATATGTTAAAATCAACAATTACTTCACAAGAGGGGTGCATATGAAAAGAGGAGTAAAACAAGGATGCCCTTTATCTGCTTTAATCTTTATTATATGTACAGAAATTCTCTATCAAGCAATAAATTCACAAGATAGTATCAAAGGTTTTTTGCTTCCCGATAACAGTGAAATTAAAATAAGTCAATATGCTGATGATACATGTATTTTTCTCAGAAATGAAGATTCTATTGATGAGGTAATTAAACATGTTAAAGAGTTTGGCAAAGTCTCCGGCTTAATGTTAAATGTTGAGAAAACAGAAGGTTTGCTTATTGGGTTGTTAAAACAAACAAATTTGGAAAATAAACATAATGTTAAATGGCCAGAAGACCCAATTAGGTACTTAGGTATTTACATTGGGAATAATTATGATATATGTTATAAGAAAAATTGGTCAAACAAATTAGATGATATGCAAAAATTAATAGATTGCTGGAGAAAACGTAAAATATCATTATTTGGTAAGGTCCATGTGATCAAATGTTTAATTCTATCAAAAATACTATATTCAGCAACTATGCTAAATATTCCGGAAGGAATAATAAAATCTGTAAATAGGATAATATATAATTTACCTATGGGGAGCTAGAGATAAGATAAAAAAGCGGAACTGTATTATAAACAAAAAGGAACATTTTGGCCTTTCTATGATTGATGTTGAATCCCAGTTTCTATCACTGAAAGCGAAGTGGCTACATCGATTGATTAAGTGCAAAACCTCCTTATCTATAGTCCCTAACTACTTTTTTCTCAGAATAGGAGGTCTGAAATATTGCACAAATATGTCATTTATTACTTTTAAACAGTTTCCTGACTGCTCTTTTGTTCCTCCGTTTTGGAGAGAATCACTTTTAGGCTTTTGTAAATCAAAAAGTAGCAACCCGATTTTTAAATAAAAAACATCTTTTGAAGAACCAATATTTGGAAATAGAAATTTTACGATAAACAATGAGTGCATCCACAGCCTCTCTTTTTATTAAATCTAACATATTCAAAATAGCAGACGTTCTAAAAACTAATGGTGAATTTAGAAATGATATCTATTATAAATTAGAAAATAAGAAATTTTATTTTACAGTTTTATCGAAAATAAGTAAAATATTACGACCTTATCATTTGATTAGATATAATAATGAAAAGAAATGACCTAGTAGATAATGATCTGGTCTATATATATGAAAATATTGATGTACGATCAAATTTTTATTATGAAAAGCTAATATCCTCAAAAAAGTGAAAACCTAGTATGTCTAAGAGATTGGGATAAATATTTTTTGATAAACTCATTGATTGGAGTGAAGTATATAAGTCAAAAATATTGAACCAATGTGAAACCAAATTTTCTTCTTTTAATTATAAGATAATTACTAAAATACTGATTACCAACAGTAAGCTTTTCAAATGGAAAAAGTCTGAATCACAAAATTGTTTGTATTGTAATAATGTAAAACATGATATACCTCATATGTTGTATTATTGTAATATGGCTATGCAAATATGGAACAAAGTAGAAACTTTTTATAAACAAGGATATAACTTTTTTTGAAATCCTTGCTGGGATAAATGATGCAATGGAAATTAACCAGCTCATAACATTTCTATGCTATTGCATACATAAAAAAAACAATTATTGACAAGACTTTGAATACATACCAATGTATTATTTCTTTTTTATAAAATCTGAAATTAATGAATATATTATGGTTATCAATAAGTGTAAACATTTCTCTAAATTTTCTTTACTACTTCAGAGATTTCTATTGGTAATTTAACATGTAATATTCTACTCTGTTCCAAATTAAGTTTCTCATAAATGTTATAACACTGTAATTCAAACACACATGATTCATATTCGCTTTTGATTTCTCAAAAACATATCTTCCAAAAGAAATTATATCTGAAACTAATTTATAATTTTATATAATTAATCTTTGGTATTTAAAAAAAAAATGCTGTATTTGATCACCCAAACATGTAATTATGTAATTATGTATAAGCTATAATGTAAAAAGGAAAAATGTATGAAAATGTATTTTGAATTTAATGGTAATATATGGTAAATATATGGTAAATATATGGTATATATATTCAATATTCAAGTATATGTAATATGTGAATAAATGGTATTGTACACACACACACACACACACACACACACACACACACACACACACACACATACGCTCAACACTTACATTGACAATGATAAGAGACTTTGAGTCGTTTGGTCAGTCCTGGGCAGGGATCACCGAAGTTGAACCGTGTAGCATTTACGTAGCACACGTCCTTCTTGACGCAGTCCATGAGGAGACTGATGTATGACGTCACGTCCACCCCACACCTCTTGCCTCCGTACTGCGCATCTATTGGCGAACCAACACGTACGTTTAATTTCATGAGCTCCCCTTTAGTGCAACTGTTATTAGTGTGATGGACAAGTTGATATACGTCTGGGGTGGTTTATGAAGCAACATTTATAAAACTAATTAAAACATAAATGGCATTTATTTTATGAACTGGTAGCAAACTGAATAGTTTTTTCTAATTTTATTTATTAATGCATGCGGTACTGTTTTAATGATACATGCCAACCTTGTTTTGTTTTTTTTTTTTTTTTTTTTTTTTTTTTTTTTTTTTTTTTTTTTTTTTTGCTTTTTTTCAAATTACATACTGTCAAAGCAGAGAAGTAATATCTCTTTACGTGTTTACCTCATTCATATTAATACAAAGGGTTCTCTTAGGTAACAGCTACAACTTTTTGTTGCCTTTTATCAATCACTCAGGTGCTTACTGTTGCCTGTAATTGTGACATTTGAATGAGAAAGATTGCTTTAAAATGCAAATTATTAGAGCCTCTTAGAAAAGTAAGCTTCCTTCAAAAACAAACTCTATGCATCTCATTTGTTTATTAGGCAATGAAAATTCATGAAAGCATATTGAACTTTATCAGCAGTGGTTCATGACCACAATATTCTGAAATATTGTTAGGTAATTATATATTTAAAGCGATAGCATTCTTTGTGATGCTGCTGTTGGTTTGGTCTTAATCTTAATACCTTTTGCCTTTTTTATCTTAACTTTGTATTCACCCTAACATAATCACTTTCTTTTTTTACATTAGTGCTGTACGTGCATAACGATAAATGAACATACCATACGACCCATCACACTGCATCGAGTCAGTTCCCCAGATAGCACTTTTGATGCTGATGGTCATGTTGGCAGCATCGCAGGGAAAGTCCAGTTCTGAGCCTTCATCTGCGCAGGCATTCCAGCGCGTGTCAAACACGGTGGCATCAGAGGTGGTCAGTCCTACTGGTTCTGTAATACACATGCCATCAAAAAATATACAGTCACCTATTAATTATTTAAATTGTTTATACCCGCTTTTCGCAATAACCGAATACACGGAGTGCATGCACAAGGATTGGTTAAAGCTTTCAACTTGGGCACACTCAGACTAGATTTAACGTAGATAGAATGTCTGTTGCAATGAATTGCTTACCCAAACGAACTGTGATTCTCATATGTAAAGCAGGTTTAATTTTTCGCCCCAACATTCGTGAGTAGATATACCATATATGTTTATCACTTCTTTGGATGCTTCCACATTTTCTTTTCTTTTTTCTTTATTTTATTTTATTTTTATTTTATTTTTTACAAATTCTATTTTAGGCCTTAAAGACCTATTTTAGGTGGGATGGGCTACGGCAGTGGATACCTGCAGTGGTAGCGATCGCACATGCGTTGCAAGATTTCTGGCAGTTGATTGTCATCCACCTAGCGTTGTTCCAGCATTCTCCTGCATTTGCCCAAATTCGACACTGCGTCTCATTTTCATATTTGTTGCTGCAGGCTAAAAATAGGATCCATTTCAAATAATAATGATCAGACTTGGGGTTAAACATAATGATAATTGGTGTAATTGTAATATTTACACTTTTCTGCATAATTGTAATTGTAATTGACCTTTTCAAATTGGTATCATTGAAATTGACGTTTCTACGTCTGCTGTAATTGTAATTGAATCATAAATGTAATAGGCTTGTAATTAACTTATAATTGCCTTTCTTTCAAGGAATCCATTTAATTCCCTTACAATACATTAATAATTGACTGGCATGTAGTTATAGGTCAGCAGGTAGATGGTGTCTGGCTTTAAGTAAATCTATGACAAGCAGTCAGACATGGGGTCAATTCCGCATTGTCAATTCCAGTTACAATTCAATTCTTCCCGTAATGTTCAATTTCAATTCCAATGCCTTCAATTCCAATACCAATGACTCTCACTTCCATTCCGATTCCGATTCCGTATTAATTAGTAAAAGTAGATGTGATTCATTTATGTATTATTAAAATGTGATATATATAAGGTTTAATTTAATCGCCATCTTTTAAATTAACCATATTTAAAAGAAATTTGAACATCAGTAACATCATATAAAACAGCTGTAAAACATATTCTACATGAACGAAATTTGAAATGGAAATGTAATTGTCGTGGAATTGAGGTGGACTTTATCGGAATAAGCTCAATTTCAATTTCATTTTACTTTCAGATGTTCAATTCCAATACCAATTCCAATGGAATTTTACAATTCCGTTGGACTTGGCGTCATCCTAGCACCCTATCAGCATACATGTATACCAGTTCAACTAGACTTATATTTGTGCTCTATGCCTCTATAATATCTCAATATAGAAAGCCTATCAACAAGGGTGATTGTCCAATTGACACCCTTTACCAGTCTCTGTGGCAGTATCTAATTGCAGCGGTCTGTATTAGACTATATACGGTAAAATCTCTATTAAAATCAATCAAAAGACTGGCTTCCACTGGCTTCAATAGAGGTGGTCTATGTATAGACGTCATAGTACATCTAGTTTCTTTAAGAAATGTAAATGCCCTGATAGCGATGGTCTCATATAGAGGTAACCACTTAATAGAGTTGGTGTTAGCTGGAGTTTTCCTGTAGTAGCCTTTACCCATTGTAGGAAGCATAATGATAAACTAGGGTGACATTCTGATTGATACCTTTTAGCAGTGTCTAGGGCCATGTTTGCCTGGTGCGTAATTCCAGCAAATTTTAGTGTATTGCATCATTATTGTATTTATTTTTTCCGGGTATTCAAGTTCGTAATTAGTTGTCGTTTTTTGTACCCCAACTAATTACTCAATAAAGTCCTTACCATCTTGAATGCTAACAATTAACAACATTCATCTGTCTTTATTTTCATAATTACATAGCTAGGCGTGCTCGCACATAAGTCACAATGCAAGAAGTATTGGAATTTATGGAAATTTTACATGCTCCACTTTTTGCATTGTAAATGAAAATGCAGTACTATAGCAATTGGTTACAAATGGTGTAATTATTATCAACATGTAATTTACTCATAGTTGAATGTCAGCGCCTAATTAATAATTGTAATTGAAATATCCATACGTAATTGAAATTGTAATTGAACAGAGAACCAGAGTATAATTGCAATTGACATTGAAAACGAGTGTAATGGTAATTATAATTGCAATTGAAATTAAAAAAAATTAATTACCCACAAGTCTAAGAAACATCCATGCACTTAATGGTTAGTATATAATTTGATTTTAACCATTCAGCATTAACATTAAAGTTGAACTATTGAGAATATAACAATGCATTACATTCTTCAGATAAAATATTACAAATGAACCCGTAGACGCAAAAAAACCTTGTAGACAATCATTAATATCTATAACGCACACGATAGTATAGACGACTAAGTTCAGAATGACATTCTTTTGTAAGTTATCTACTGTACCTGAAAATCTAAAACGACAATCTTACTGTCTGGGTCAATGACGTCACACGTCTGGCATGACTTGCGGCAGTAGACAAGCATGTAACCAGGGTTTTTCTCACACTGGTCCGCGCTCGCCCAGCCCTCACAGCGGGGCTCGGCGTCATCACATGCAACTGAAAAGCCCATGAATTCAATGGCTTTGCGTTTATTGGCTGCAAAATGCAGTACTAGCAATATATATATAAATGGTAGAATGTTTTTATATTTAATTTACTCATAGTTGAATGTCAGCGCCTATATATATATATATATATATATATATATACGTAATATATATATATATATATATATATAATTGCAATTGACATTGAAAACGAGTGTAATGGTAATTATATATAAATTAAAAAAATTATATACCCACAAGTATATATATATATGCACTTAATGGTATATATATAATTTGATTTTAACCGTTCAGCATTAACATTGAAGTTGAACTATTGAGAATATAACAATAATTGATAATATTACAAATGAACCCGTAGACAAAAAAACTTGTAAAATCATTATGCTATATACGATAGTATAGACGACTTTCAGAGACATTCTTTTGTAAGTTATCTACTGTACCTGAAAATCTAAAACGACAATCTTACTGTCTGGGTCAGACGTCACGTCTGGCATGACTTGCGGCAGTAGACATATGCCAACCATTTATTCTCACACTGGTCCGCGCTATATTTATTGTACTATAAATGTTTTATATTTATTGGCTGCGTGCCATATACAGCGGGCTCGGCGTATATACGTCATATATATACTATAATATAAATATATATATATATATATATATATATATATATAATATATATATTTATATACATATATTTACGCTATATATATATATATATATATATATATATATATATATATATATATATATATATATATATACAAACATACACATACATATATATACACATATATATATATTATTGGCTATATACACACACACATATATATACATATACACATATACACACACACACACACACATACAAATCAACATCTATACAAAATTAATTGTATTGCAAGACTAGCAAATACTTAGTAAAAGAATTGCATATAATATGCGTTCACGAAAACGGAGCCGGTGGTTAGTGTTTTCTGTGCATATCAGTATGGCTAGTGAATTCAAGGCCTTTGATACTCACTTCTTGCATTGTCGCACCCCTGACAGGACTTAAAGCAATACAGCCACATCCAGCTTTTGTTTTCGCCTGTACACTCCCCTTTGGAAGCCCAGTCAGTACAATTCGCGTCGTCCCCATACAGATTTTGACACGCTTAAATGTTAATACACATAGTGAGTGGGTGCAGTTACAAATCCGCAATCATCATGGATACTAAAATAAAGTTACAGTTTGTACATCTATGGTAGCATTGTTTGCAAAGAACATCGGTATTTAACTTACCACTGCAAGTATAGGAGAGTTCCATATACTTGTAAGTGCCATTACATGAGTCACCCAGGTAAGACGGTGACGGTGTGACAGCGCAACCTGGTTTGTTATCGCACATGTCCCAAAGTTTTGGGGGGGCGGTTTTAGGAGTCTCATTGCAATCGGTCTTCAAGTTTTCATTTTGGGGGTTGCAGACATCATTGCTTTTTCGTCCGAAAAATACTTCATAGACTCTCATGACCTAAACACCATTGCGTCATCATCAAACAACGTGAAAGTGCTTAATAATCTATTAAATCGAAGTACATGCACGATGAAAGTGTGATATCGTGTTGTACACGTAACTACGGCAATTATCAACTTAATTGATCATAATATTATGTTTTGGGGCATCAGATATATAGAAAAAATATTCAGATAGATCAGTTAATTAAGTCTAAGACGAATTAATCATCTCGCGGGTGGTTGAGAAAGACGCTGTGACAGGCTTCTTTGATATTGATTGCATCAAAACTCATAATATTCATTGACAGTGATGATTAGAGTTGAAAGTAAATGGGCTACATTACCTGATTAAAGGGACAAACAAATTTCATCTGCTGTCCTTCACAAATTGTGACTTCCCTCACCGGTTCTGAAAAATGACAAAATTACATATACCTTGTTATATTCAACCACCAGTTTATCATCGAGATGTTATGAAAATCAAAATTGCAATTAAATGTTGGTCCATAAGCCATACTTTTGCACATATATTGCACACGCAGCGTCTTCTCCTTGTTTGGGAATGGATCTCCGAGTAATGCAACACCAACATCAAGTGTGCAACTTTTCATGTCATCGCACTGAGCTGCTAACTGGGACCTTACGTTTGACCCCAACTTCTCATCCGAGGCTTTGTTGCCAGTGCCTATAAAAGTCAACTTATTCTTTTATATCAGAAGTTTAGGGGCATAGAACTAATATAATTTATGGCTTTTACACAAAACATGATTTGCCCAGTTCGCTTATAATAATAAAACTAAATATAAAAATACATGGAAACGTTTGAATGCAGACCACGAATTATTTACACAATGATACGTAACTCATCTTCATAATTTAGTTAGCTGTACACACTCGCAACTTACCGCATTTTTCGGTGATTCCCCAGGAAGCATTAGTAATGCTGAGGTACATGTCCGCTTCACATGCAAGCTGAACCTCCCACCCTTCACAAGCATAACCCTCCCAGCTCATGTCATAAATGCTGGTGGAGGTGTTGAGTGAACTGGCAGTGGTACCTGATAAAATATGTTTCAAATTTACAATAAAGAGGATTGCAAGGTGGCCATCAAAAATCTTTTCATCCGTATACTTATTGCATTATCAGTAGTTCTCAGAACGTAGATCAAAGGATCGCAAATAGTCTGCAAGTTACAGTAAGAGGTAGGGCTCAAGCATGCCACCTGCGGAACTTTGAAGCATTGCAATCTTTTCATGACAATTTTATACATGATCTATAGAAGGGGACGCAGGCTTAAAAATGAACAACACACCAGGACCTTTTAGCGTGGATAGACCCTGTCAATATGTCAACAACATTGATAAATTATGCAACTTTAATTGCAGGTAACAACATAGCTGCCATTTGATTTCAGTTTACTTGGCACAGTATTCAGGGTGAACAACTTTAAAGCTAGGGTATTACAATTTGTGTTAGATGTGCCATCTACAAAGTGCCTGACATCTATTTTGAATGCAATGTATTAACAAACATTTGAAATGCATTATCAATTTTGTAACTCACAAAGCTATTTGGCAAGTTAAAATTCCTTGTTAATTAAAATGAACATTATTCTTATTCGCACGATCGGCCAGATGCGTCCTAACCTGGTGACATTTTTACAGCGTGCCTTCACTGTACTTATTATTTGACGACAGTGCTAAACATAAACATATTCGGCAATATGCAAATTACATAAACAACTGATGTAACCCCACTTTTTGTCTTTCTCCACTAGACTGAATCAAACGTTTTTGTGCTAATCATTCATATTGCTTTATGGTATGTCACAAACGAAAAGTGCGTTGTTCTTGTTTTATAATGAAAAGAAAATAAGACTGCATAGTATAGCAAGGTTTGGTTTTGTAGGGTGCGCAGCTGAAGCAAAGAATTTCGTTTCATAAAAATGAATATTTAGCTAATTGATAAACGGCTCCAAGTCAGTATGTGTATATTGTATATATGTGTGTCTATGTCTCCTCACACGGTATATTTTTGCTAATAAACTGATTCATACAAGCCGACACCATGCAAAGTTATTTGATATTTTAGCACTTTACAAATTAATGTGTATTTTCCAGAAATTCGTTTTAGGTATATTTTTCTCATGTTCACCATAGGGTCAATTTTGCGCGTACCAATAAGTTACAATCGGATTGCCTCTGTGCGTATACATAGCTAATGTACAAGTTAATGTGAGCTGCTGTGTGTAAGGCATATTTTTCTGTGTTTTATATACTACTTTGAATTGGAACATATAAGAATTCTTATGGCAAATGTCTGTTTGTCAAATGATTCATCATTATTGGTCTGACGCTATGCTCTCTGACCACTTTTAATTTAGTACATGTACTGCCATTTCGAGCATTATAAAAGTAAGATGTAAAAATAAATTTTAAAAGCGTAATAGCAGTGAGATTGATAGCACTGATGTGATTAAATATACGTAAAGTTAGGAATAATGTTTCAATAGTAGATAACTGAATAATATAAATAATAAAAAAATAATAATACATGAGTTCAAACAGACACTACGTGAAACCTACATGCGTTTTGTATACATGCCTCTATTTGCGCCTCTTTTTCCATACATTTTTTCTGTGTACATTTGTACAAATCTCTGTGATATTAACGTAAAATTAGAGATTATGTTTAATACTGTTTTTTTTTCTTAAGTTTCTTTTGTCCAAGATCGGAGCAAATCGCGCCAGGCAAAGTAGTAAACTAATCCGTAATATTTAGTGACCTTGGATGCTCTCTGAGTCTTCTATGTTCTTTCATAATTCTGCATATTTTCTGTGCGTCACTCGAAATTTTCGCTGAACTAATTTGAAGCAAATGGCTAGTTAGCTATATTTATTCATTTGGCTATCTATAATGCTAATTCATTTATTTATTATAATCAATACTTACTTGAAATGAATGCACAGACGCACAGGAACGCGGTTACCATCCAGCCCCCTTCCATGATGGCGAAAGTTGGAATGACTAGTCTCCCTCAAATCATGTCTTTTAAATTGGCCCCAACCACATGCGCTGTCTAGCGGAGCATATCTGCAGGTCTAGGTATGTATCTGAATATACATAACAGTCACGACACCAGCATAGTTCGTATTTTGTGATTGATGAGGAACCTCAAAATCTATACTTTCATTTATGGCAAACTGACATTTCAACAGTGGCTGCGTCGTATGCAATTCCTTCATAGGTTCCTTTATAGAAAAATGATTATTAAGAAATAAAAAAAAAACACAGCTTTTGATATTTATTATTGTATCTAAAAGTATTGTTATGCAGAATAGATACTTCTGTCGCATTTGGACACCTAATTTAACGCACTTAATTTTTCAACAAACTAAATTAAGTTCATATCATACAATTAGTTCTTCATAGCAACAGCTATCACAATTTTATAACATATATCTCAATATTTCGACAACAACTGTTTGTTTTAAGAGTTTGAAGTCATAATGCAAATGATATAGGACTCCGAGAATTGCAAGTGTGTCAGAAAACTCCCCTCCCAACCCCCATCAATCAGTTGTCAACCAGATGGTGGGATGGCCATCCTGTGTGACACGGGTCTTAGTGGATTGTCTCTACTTTTTTCCTGGTGCCTACTTAGTGCAGACTTACGTATCTCCTTTAGTCATCGATAGCTGGTGTTCTAAAGTTCTTTCATCCTGTTTCTCCCATATATATCTGTCCACACTCATCACATTTACATTCATAGACTATCCCACTCTGGGTCCGTATTCTCGTATGTATCGCCGAATGGATTCGTCCGAATTCAATTATTATCATTGGGCCGATTCATTAGAAAATTGTATTCTCGTACAGCAATATCTTTTTTCGCCCCAACGAATTTCGCACAGTTCGTGAGACAAGGCTTATTGTTAATTTTCGTTTTCTGGAGAAAAAAAGTTATTGTTTTGACAGCTGTATCGTCTGCTTTATTTGTAAACAATGGCATTTTAAGAGCAACAAACCAAAACAAAAACTGTTAGAAGTCCGCCTTGGACCGAGAGAGAAAAACTGTTTTTAATGGATTGCATGAGGGGACACATGGAGGAGCTAAATGGTGCTTTTTCCGATAAGGTAAATTAACTATAAATTATTAAAATACAAAAAAATGAATCGTAATACTTTTCAAGCATGTAACTTGCATATGTCGATTCGGGCGACAAATTCGGCGAAAAATGGCCGATTCGGCGTACCGAAACGTACGAGAATACGGACCCAGGCACAACACTACTACCCCCACACACCACACTACTACCCCCCCCCCCACACACACACACAACACTACTACCCCCACACAACACTACTACCCACACACACAACACTACTACCCCCACACACAACACTACTACCCCACACACACAACACTACTACCCCCACACAACTGTTTACTGATATTCAACGAGTCTTGTGGGTCCGTATTCTTGTACGTTTCGGTATGCCGAATCGGCCATTTTTCGCCGAATTTGTCGCCCGAATCGACATATGCTATTCTAAAAAAAATCACAGCAGCGATTATTTTATTTTTATGTTATTTTAACTGCCGATTCGTGCGACACCTAAATAGGTCTCGCACGATAAAAGAAAATGGCTAACATAGTTCTCAATAATATTTTATTTCGTCAAAATAAGGATAGGATTTATCGCCATGACAATATGATTCATTTTTTTTTTGTATTTTAATAATTCATAGTTAATTTACTGATTGGAAAAAGCACCATTTAGCGCCTCCATGTGTCCCCTCATGCAATCCATTAAAATCAATTTTTCTCTCTCGGTCCAAGGTGGACTTCTAACAGTTTTTGGTTTGGTTTGTTGCTCTTCACATGCCATTGTTTACAAATAAAGCAAACGATACAGCTGTCAAAACAATAACTTTTTCCTCCAGGAAACGAACATTAAAAATAAGCCTTGTCGCACGAACTGTGCGAAATTCGTTGGGGTGAAAAAAGATATTGCTGTACGAGAATACAATTTTCTAACGAATCGGCCCAACGATAATAATTGAATTTGGGCGAAACCATTCGGCGGTACATACGAGAATAGGGACCGCGTGGTCTCACCAACCAATTTCGCAGGGTTTTGCCAGCTTTTGAGTACGTACTTCCTAGTATTTGTACCATACACGCTTTATGGTCTTTCTAATGTTCCCTATTATGTAAGGTATTACTACATATCCTTCTTTGTTCTTTTTATCTTGTTGTTCCCTTTCTCAAATATTTTCTTCTTTCATTTCAATTCTCTTTCTTTTAATGCCCACTCCGGACATATGCTTTTAGTGCTGTTCGTACCTTCTCCTTTTTCTCTTACATAAGTGAAGCATCCGAAATCAAAGTTTCAGCTCTATTCATTAGTGTTCTTACCACACCTAACTTCTCGTGTACCGGGTGGTGGGATTACCACTGTAGGTTAATGCTCAGTGTGTGTTGCTTTTCTTTAAATGTTTGTAATTACTTAGTTATCTTGTTCTCTATATTCTTGTCAATTTCTAATCTAGTATAGGCACGCCACTTTTGCAATATTCTTTTTCTTTTGTGAATTTTTGTACTGTTGTACTGATTATTACATTGTTCAAAGAGATCGTTTTCAAATTGTTTCTTTATGACCACACCAGTTTCATCTACGTATCTTCCCAGTATTTGGGTGGGTGCGGAGTGGTACGGGGTGTCAATCTCCCCATGCCAGTACTCGTTTGACTTGCTCATATCATCATCAAGTATTGCAGTGGCTGACAATAGCCAGGTTACTTGGTTTGGGGTGTCAAGATCCCCACCAAAGTACCTATTTACTCTTTAATATAAGATGAGTTCCTCTGCTAGCATAGTGGATTGTCCATTGCTCTTAAGACATAGACTGAGTACTCACTACTCGAGCTCCAAATCCCCATTGGACTTGAGTCGTCAGATCTGCCAGATCCAAATGCATGTTGTTTGGTGGTGTATCAGTTCCATTGGGCTGAGTTGACCTATTCTACGATCATACCCTCCCCTCATGCCCCTGACGTTTGCCACATTTCAGAGACTGATGGCTAGTAATCATGAGAGGCCGGAAAACAGCACGAATATAGTACCAATGTTCAGGCACTCCGGTCCGCCTGGTTTGACGTTGGACTAGCTTCTTCTGAGATGAGGTGGAGTGCCTGAAGCTGCGGGAGGTAAGATAGGAACCACTCCTCATGCATTCACCGGAGCACAAGACTTGGTGCATCCTAAATGCCAGGCATTGAGTGTCTTCTTCAGATGACGTTCTGTTATGTGGATGGAGTATCCTGTTCAATGAGATGGGTTCGCTGAACACTAATGGAGACATCGCAGGTCAGTCAAGCACCAGTTGACTCCAAAAGTCTCATTTCCCTGGTACGGTCAATGGAAAGTGGCCATGCAAGGAACGAGTTGTAGGTGCAGGCATCTTAGCGGATGATGTTTCTGCTCTTTGCTCACCTAAGCTGCTTCAGCATGCTTATCTCACATATCATCATAGGATCCCGGTACATCCACGGATTTCTACGTCTGACGAAGTCGACATACGCCGAGGGGGAGTAAAAATGGTGTTTACCCACATGGATTTAAGGTTCTTATTACACTACACTTGTTTTCTACCTAATTTCCACCATAATGGGGGTGAAAACTCATATTTTTGCTCGCTGGGAGTGAGGTACGGTAGACATAAGCCAGTACGCGACTGACATCTGAGGATATCATGAGTAGTAATATTGGTAACCAAGTAACAGTGGTTCAAAGCTGCACGTATGACAGCAGTGTAACCTCCATGCTAAACCACCTCAAGGGGGAAGATCTGCAATCAAGGCCCAACGACCAGCACCTGATACTGTACTATAAGATTGTAAGGGGCTTGTGAATGTATACCAGTGGATTGTAATCATTTGTCAAATTTCGTCAAGTAGTTTTTTGAATAATAAGCTAAAGAGATTTACGAACATTAGTTGAATATACGCCAGCTTTAAATTATCGTGCGCCGCTTCAGCTCAGCTGCTGAAGCAAGCATTGTGTTTCGTTTGTTTGTAACTAACTAACTAACTAACCAACCAACCAACCAACCAACCAACCAACCAACCAACCAACCAACCAACCAACCAACCAACCAACCAACCAACCAACCAACCAACCAACCAACTAACTAACTAACTAACTAACTAACCAACTAACTAACTAATATTGCTTTCTAGAAGTGCTTTTATGACATTTTAATGATATTCAATGCACTTGGCCAGCAAGAAAAAAATCAATATTCCAACCAAGCTTCAAAATTGATTATTGGATTTGAAACTGATATTGATTATCATCTTGTTATTCAGTACTATTTTATGGCAACACAAATATCTTTTGCTGGATATATTAATTCTGATTCATTCTGATGTTTTCTCCTCAAATTCATAAATTTCTTGATTGTAAAGTATACATTCTATCATTCCGTGCAAAAATCACCGCCAATAACCCACGCTGATTGGTCAATCTCCGTGCTCAATTTTGCGATGGAAAACACGTTCCCAAAAAAACCCACAGCGCTAGTCTAATCTCCTCACAATATCAATACAGCCGCTCACGTAGTAAGGCGCGTTCATGCTGTGCGGAGTGCAACAGTTTAGACTAACGCCTCCGCCAAAAACTGTAGGAATTGACGCCTCCCCCAAAAAAACAAACGAAATTGACTTGAATGTTGAATGTTATAATATGATTTATTTTGAAATAAAATCATGAAAATGGATTTTAGTCATGATAGAATGGTGAGACCACTGATCGGGTCAATTTACGTTTAGCATGCTTTATTTACCCAAACGAAGTGAGGGTAAATCAGACGTCAGCATGCTCAATTTTGCGATTGACACTCCAATCTCGTGGTCAATTCCTACATTATTTCAGTATATATCTTAATTGCCCATAAGTCAATGTCGTTCTAGCGATGCAGTGTTCTTTGAACACTTTTGATCTAGTCATGTTATTGTGGTGTTTTTGCCGAAGAGCGAGTCGGAGCGTTTGTTGCCTGACATTTTAAGAAGAATGATAAAACAATGACAGAGATTGACGTGTTCGACAAGCTAGTTTAATTATAGTAGTAGATAAACTACACATACTTATATAATTACTGACCTTGCTTCGAAAGCGGCGCCCCCGTAGTGAATCTCGAATTTCGGACATTTTTTACCCACCAGTGCCGTTTTGCGCTTCAAACCTAGGCGCGTTCCCTGCCTTACTACTATTTCAATGTTCCCATAATCACTGTGCGTTTCAATCTCTCTTAATTTACGAGAAAACTGGTTCATAAATGTCGAGTCGACAACGGGTTTTCTACGACCGCTTACTTCCGGTAAAACGTGTCCCGATAATAGTTTCAAAACGGACGGAACGGTACATATCGTACATAACGTCCCCGCCTACTCGACACGAACCGCACGACTGTTGAGATTAATCGTCGTGCTGTTATAAATTGATGGACTATCCATTTGCGTCCGTAGGGCCAAACGCTATAAACATAAAAAGAAATTCACAAAACATTGCAACACATCACATTCATCTATACCTCTGCATGTCGCATACAGAGCTATTACGGTTCTGTAAAAATAGTCAATTCCACAGTTTGTGGTTACGTAATATCCGGTCCGTAAATATAGTCAGTCCCAGATGGTAAGTAAACAATAATATCTACAAAATGTATCACTTTTAATCTAATTTGTTAACAGACACCTGTTCTTGGATACTTAACGTGCACGCTTATCTTCACGAATGCATATCACTGATTGTTCAACATAAGTGGCAGGTAAGTAGATCTCATTATCAGTGAAAGTTGTGAAAAGCATGGACAGTGAGCGATAATTCCATTTCATGATAAACAGAATGTCTGATGACATCCGAGATGTGATTCCGAATCCACTGTT
>CM032666.1:22092781-22134751 GCA_019095985.1 Streblospio benedicti | reverse complement strand
AATATTCCAACCAAGCTTCAAAATTGATTATTGGATTTGAAACTGATATTGATTATCATCTTGTTATTCAGTACTATTGTATGGCAACACAAATATCTTTTGCTGGATATATTAATTCTGATTCATTCTGATGTTTTTCTCCTCAAATTCATAAATTTCTTGATTGTAAAGTATACATTCTATCATTCCGTGCAAAAATCACCGCCAATAACCCACGCTGATTGGTCAATCTCCGTGCTCAATTTTGCGATGGAAAACAAGCTCCCAAAAACCCACGGGGGCTAGTCTAATCTCCTCACAATATCAATACAGCCGCTCACGTAGTAAGGCGCGTTCATGCTGTATGAGTGCAACAGTTTAGACTAACGCCTCCGGCGCTCAAAACTGTAGGAATTGACGTCTCAGCGCTCAAAAACAAACGAAATTGACTTGAATGTTGAATGTTATAATATGATTTATTTTGAAATAAAAAATCATGAAAATGGATTTTAGTCATGATAGTGGTGATTGACCACTTTCGATTGTTGTGTCAATCGCAAAATGAAACATGCTGGCGTCTGATTTACCCGAGCGAAGTGAGGGTAAATCAGACGTCAGCATGCTCATTTGCGATTGACACTCCAATCAGTGGTCAATTCCTACATTATTTCAGTATATATCTTAATTGCCCATAAGTCAATGTCGTTCTAGCGATGCAGTGTTCTTTGAACACTTTTGATCTAGTCATGTTATTGTGGTGTTTTTGCCCGCTTAGCGAGTCGGGCTTTTGTTGCCTGACATTTTAAGAAGAATGATAAAACAATGACAGAGATTGACGTGTTCGACTAGCTAGTTTAATTATAGCAGTAGATAAAACTACACATGTATATATAAATCAACAATTATTATCACTTGAATTATTATTATTACTTGAATGGTTAGGTCGGCATGATTTGTGACTATATTGTAGGTGTTTAGTAGACCTACTTACATGTACTTGGTAGTAAACCAAAACATGCAACAAAAGGCAGGATACTATGGTAGAATAACCTCCATTCTATTCACTGTTGACATTTACACTGATAATCAAGCGGTATGCTGTACCACCTTCACATGACCCACCACTATTCATGGTATTAAATGCTATGAATGACCTTAAATGACCAGCCGACAGCCCTTTCATTGGCAACGCCAGAGAACAAGCGGACAATGGTATACACTAACCACCGTTGCAAAGTCGCAAAGTCCCTATTTATATAATACCAGGTTTATATTTTACAAGTTAATACATTACGAAGCATTCGAATCCTGTTTAACTATTCAAAGTTTCCGCTCTTTTTGTCGAAGCTTCAAGCTTCAAATCATTTTGACATCTATAATTATGAGGGTAAACCGTAGCCGTCCAGCTATCAGCTCATCCTGAAACAAACCTGCCAAGCCAAGTATCTGGTGTCACCATCGCAAATGACCTTATGTAGATACCGCAAATCAACAATGTCATAGGGAAAGCAAACTCAAAATTGGCCTCTTGTGGTGGAACCTCAGATTCTGCCCCCAACGGCTCTGCAAGTAAGCATACTTCACTCTATAGTACGCTGACAGTGGTTCAGTGTGGGATCCACATCTCAAAAAGTACATCAAACTGCTGGAAAGGGTGCGGCGCAGAGCAGCTCGGTTTGTGGTAGGTGACAGCTTGTGGCATACCAGTGTAACAGCCATGCTTCACGACCTTGGCTGGAAGTCACTGGATCGAGGACCGCCAACATGACATCCGCCTCGCCCTCTTCTATAAGCCGTGCATAGACGCACTGCCATCCCCATCACCGATACACTCATTGAAGATGACAGCAGGACTAGGTCGAACCACCCCTACAATTAAGTTTTGCCACAGCGCCGCAAACTCCACCAGTTACGGGCACTCGTTTTTTTTCCCGCACCATATCACAATGGAACTCAGTCTCGTACCTAGAGATTTCTTGAGATTGGTCTGCACGCCAGCTCTCATCGAATTAGTGACAACAGGAACAAAGCTCTGTATGGAGAGTGCATTAATGGAACTGTACCCGTATAGAACACTGTATAATTTTAATGCATAAAAATTATTTAACTTTAATATGTGTATTTTTAGACTATTGAATATTGTTAGATATTATGTATACTAGCTCACCCCGTCTCCTACGAAGACAAAAAGCACACAGCAACAGATAAACGTAACGCACACAGCAACAACGATGGCTAAATTCACATGCAGCAACACAGAAACATAACGCACGAAGCATTTCCAAACCCGTGAGACAAACACACGCAGCAACAGACAAACATAACGCACGCAGCAACAACAAACCAGAAGTTTTCATTCATTTTTTGATGGTAAGTCAGTTTTCTCGTCAATACTGATGAAAGCAAGCGTACGAAGAACAAATAAACCCGTAGAAGGTGATTTCCCATTAACTCAAAATGCGTGAAAGCGACCCAGGAAAGTGTTGCAGGCGAATTTCCAAAAATAAAAAAAAGCAGCCATGGCTACGCCCATGTCTTCATAATTATATATAGATACTGTATATATAATTTTATTTATATTGATTGTAACTTTTACATATCTGAAATAAATGTATCATTATAGACTACCCCTTCATGTGGTATCTCGCCCAAAGTCACTACTCCAAACTCTATCCGGCAACACCACTCTGCCAGATTATCTGCCCGACCGTGAATAGGCGGCGCACTCCTCAAACTGCGTGATATCGTACTAGGACTGGGACTTGGCAGTGTCAGTGCACTCCTACCGCCAGTGAGTGGGTGTAGACAAGACAAATCATCAATTTGTATGGAGGAATATTAATTGTTCATTGTTCATTGTTTTTGAAATTCCCGGCTTTTTGTGCGGCACCCCTATCACTCTGCTAGGGTAGGCAGCTTCATTGATGCGTCATGTCATGTTGTAGCATTGGTAGACGGTGGTGGTGTAAAGCGTAGCATAACCTAGCTCCTTGTGGCTTCTTCCATTATATGCAAGTCCTGGTTTTGGAGGAAATGTGACGGATCTAGTAGTAGCCTAATCCTATCATCGTCTCTTAAAGACCTGCTGTTGATGTACCTCCCAATGCAAAGCATATACGGCTCGCGTACCTGCTCAAGCTTTCCACACTTCAGCAGAAAATGCTCCCTGGTTTCCGTTTCTGAGTCACAGAGGGGGCATATTCCTGCCTTCTCAGACTTGTGCATTCTTGACTTCCTAGCCTCTAGGAGGTAGATACCCGTAAGAAGCCTCATACGGACAATGGTCCTAGACAGCTCTCTTCTACTGGAACCCGCAATCTACTGGAACCCGTAAGGACCCACCCGGGATGGGGTTTTCTCAAAGAACAAGCAACTAGGTTTACATATCTAGTGGAGCTTAGGCCCTCACAATCATGTTTAAGTTTTTCGAGGTGGTAATCTAAGACCACCTTTTTCACAAGGGACTTCCAAGAATTTCTTGAGGGTGGGTTAAGTAGAACCTCATGGGCGCTGGGTAGTCCATATTTGTGGGTCAGAAGTCTTATATTACATTTGTGGGTCCATGACCTACTTGAGAGTTAGGAATAGAGGACTGCACTCATTATTGATATCGGAAGTCCGATTGCACGCATGCGCATTGCTAATTCACAAAGCAAATGGCGCACCACTAACATCGATTATTGCACAATATTTACTAAAATTTCAACAATTCATAGCTCAGATAACCACCTATAAATATGCCCAAGAATAAAGGTATTTTTCTTCGATTGGATTATTGCTCTAGTATATTATAGTAACATCATAATGTCACAGTAACGCTGTTCGAATAACTACGCACATGTTGACTATAATATCAAGTCCCCAGGTGATGATTTTGATGTCCTCCCGTGTCTACAAAAGTGGACTGTAGACACGGGAGGAATTTATAGAGAAATACTTTGCTACTAGTATAATCTATGAAATCCTAGATCTAGTACATATAGACTACATGTATGTGTAGGGTGCCGCCTTTCGTCAAACATACTACACTGACTTTTATACAGGGATCGATGGTGCAGTACGTGGTTAGCATGCAGGACTACGAAACGTGATTTGCCTGCGTCGTGAGTTCGCGGCCCGACCACGGCAGACTCAGTGTCGCCAAGACCGTTACGTTGTACGTCTGCCACTGCATTGCCGATCTTCACACGGCGTGTCGCCACTGTCTAAGTGTAATACTAGATGGTGGCGACACCAAGCTGAGGTTCAGAAGCCTCATTAAAAGGTGTGCCCTGTGTAGAGGACAGTCACCCCTCTGCTCGCAAAAGAACTCACCTAGTTTGAAAACAATAGCTAGTGTGATCCCTCCACCCCCGAGGCTCAGTTGGCTATCTAGCCTACCTCTGGAGAGGTACATGTACATGCAAACACCACGTGGCCTCCCTTTCGCGTGTTGCCCCGTACGGGGATTTTCGGAGTATCATGCTAACTGCTTTGAGTCAATATTTAAGGCGTGAGCTTGGGGGGAGGGGGGTGTCAGTTTTTTTTTTTTTACACAGCAGCATTATGAGTTTCTGATCCCCCACGGGTTCGCAAATCTAACATATGACCCCCCCACACACACACCCACCACCAATTCAAAGAATGCTTGCAATATGAATTCCCCCCCACCTCTATATGTTACAAAACAAAACTAAATACCCCACAACCACTCAACACATAATCCCCCAAAGTGTCTATATATATCCTGGTAGCTATATATGGTAATGATATGAACTTTATAAAAGAAATAAAGGAGCAATATGAGGAAATCCAGATTTAATGCATAACAAAATCTAAAATAGAAACTGGCATATAAAGTGGGATTGGTTGGAGGGTGATAGGGTGGGTGCCACACTTCTAATGGAAGACCTTATTTAGGCAATAAGGCCACAGTAACTTGATTCTATGGATGACGAGAGCGCCGATGCATCGAAACAACCCCCACTAGATAAATAATCTTTCAAATAGAGCTTGTTTTCATATTCGCCGACGATTCAGTTAAAAGATCCATGTTTTTATTATATTCGTCGACCGATGGCGCCATATTTGCTAGTGATGTCACGCTACCAAGGATGCCTATACATTCGGTTTCGATTTGCCAGCAGGTGCATGTGACATGTGAACCATTGCGCATGCGCACTGACACGCAAGTGTGCATGTTTCCGCTTAAAATTAGTAAGTTTTATTTTCTATTTTCTCGCAAGCATTCATAATAGATTTGATGAAAAACATTACTAATATCTTACACATTTGTTTAGTTGAGAACGGCAGTTGACAAATGTAATGTTCAATTGATTTGACCACCGGAAACATAGTAAAACCAAGGCAAAATGTAGATGGCTGAGCGATAAAAAATGCCGATATTAACACAATAGTGAGTTTCCTTTGTTCTGTGACAGAATTTGAGCTTTCCAGATGTTCCTAGATGTAAATATTGACATACGATATGATAAGACTCATCATCATGCTTTGACTGGTTGGGTAAGGCTATTTCAGCCCTTACCCCGGTACTCGTACACCTATAAGACAAGGAATTACTTCACTACCCACGGAGGCTAAGGTAGCCGTACGTATATACAGCATACATTCGTTCCTAGGTGTCTATGTATACAGGGTATTAGATCAGCTTTACATGTAGGGCTAGGCACCTGCGTACCTGATGTCCTCTCCACACAAATGATGCTGTGTGCCAGCCACATGTAGCACTCTCCTGGTGGCAAGAGTGACCCTTGCAGTGTTCATTCTAGGCTGCGGCCTTGCGGCTTTTCCGCACTTTATTAATGAAAGCCGCAAAAACATTATACCACTGCGGCCATAAAACTGCATTTATTATAGGAAGGGCGCATTTACACATTGTTAATGCGGCACAAGCTACAGGCTCAGACAGATTATAATTACGGCTTTCTTGCTTTCTAAGGCGTAATAAAAAATACCTTTTTATATCGTCTGCCAAATGCGACAACAGTGCTTGCTTATTATATACTGCTGACGAGTCAGTCACTAGTCTACAATATTGATCCCCGCTATAGCACACAGCAGCAATATTAAACAAAGCCCGCAGCAGATATAAGACGGCTATTTTTAGACTACAGCAATGTATATTGATCGGCTTGCATGAATATTTACATTGACATGATTAAGTTGATAGGGCGTGAAAATGAAGGTATACCACATATCAATTTGTTAGCTACATAAGTGTTTAGATCATTATTTATAATTTTTATTATATTTTTGTAGATTAAAAAGACAAGAAAAATAATTTATTTCAAATTAGAAAAATAATGCATCCAAATCATGTGTGTATAGCATTGATATAATAAACTGTAATAGCTATTTGATTAATTATTGCCTTTGACACTATCCTGGCACCAGATTTATTTTGCTACCTTTTGGTGAATCATTTTCAATAATTTTCAAAATGTAGGAATTGATCATACATGTATACATGTCTAATATGCTTTTAATAGCAGTGTGTGATCTGTGATGATGTATTTTATTTAATTGTATCATAATATTAGATTAAAGAATTCTATGAATAAAATTGTTTTTCTCTTATATTTCAAAATAAATGGTAAATTGTAGCACAGAGGCGCTTCCGCAAAATTATCGATAAACAAAGCAATGCCCCCTTCGGCTCTAATCAGGGCCCACATCTGTAAGACCGGGGCCCACTTTTTCCAGAGCTGTGGGCCCTGGGCCCAGTTTAAAAAATTCCTGGAGTGAACACTGCCCTTGGGTAAAGCCTTAGAGAGTCCAAATGGGCGAGTCAAGTCTAAAGGTCACCGTAAGATGGGTCAGCACCAGGCCATTGGAGGACCACACATGGATTATACAGTAGTCTGATAGTACCGGTAATACTTGACGCTTGGCTATGACCTGGTTATCAACCCAATAGGCCTTAACAGGCTGAGGGTGTGCACGGAATTGACCAGTGTTCTCACCTTTCGTGGAAATACACATTGACCCATACCTATTAAATAAAGAACAAAATGACCATTGGTAATTGAAATGCACACACCGCCTGATTTCAGTGACTGCTGAATATTTTGTTATTCCCCCATCCCAAACTTTGCTTCGGGTATTTATTTATTTTTATTTTCCCCCTTTCCTGTTCGCTATTGACCATGTGCTTTATTTTTATTATTCTTACCCACCTCGTGGAAAATTTTACGGCCATTTTTTTCGTCAACCATAGAATCAAGTTACCGTGGCCTAATATAAGAGTTCATGTACTGTAGCTAACTACGGGGTCAGACGTAGGATGTTGAAAGGGAAGCAAGAGCTAATAATATAATGTGGGAAGTCTTCGCTGGCCACCATCCATAAGCCGTATTCGGATTTGAATTCTATTGAGGATTTCGCTAAAAAAATTGTCAATATCAGCTTAAAGTGATTGTGCCAATCAGAAAAACAGTGTGCCTATGGCGCAATGGCGCAGCCCAGAATTATCCCTGGTATCTTCTTCAGTCTCCCAGATAAGCACTCATCCTCTCGTTTGATCGTTTTTACTATTCCCGTGGATATCCAGGGCATAATGTTCCTAGAAGTAAAAATTGGTAGAATGATCAATCATCTTTTTATATATATTGTAAGTTCTTGGAACACCATTTCGATATTGACATTTCGATATCGATTGCCTTAAAGTATTAGTAAACAATCGATAATAATCTTAATTCTTTTCATTATAACATTTTTAAAAATGTACTCAATTGAACGGAGCATAAACGGCACATCATAACAGCATCCGCCGGTTTAATAAAACCCGTGCACCATATTGAGTTGCGCATGCAGCACCGCCAATGGCGTTGTGTTAAACTATGGTATACTAGATGGGCGATGATGAAAACGGATGTATATAGCTGCAAAATTAAAAAAATAGAAATAAATGATACACTACGTGTTTATTTATGTAACACTAGTCAGGTGTACTGACAATACCATCAACAGTTAACACAATTCAATTGTGAGTGTGAATGACATGATTGTTTTTTTTTGTTGGTTTTTAGGAAAGGGAGGTAAAAACAGACGGAGAGGAAAGAATGAAAATGAAGATATGAAAAGAGAATTGGTATTTAAAGAAGATGGTCAAGGTTAATGTAAAATCTAACCTTTATATTGTTATGAGATGTCTTAAAATTGATTTTTTTTGTTTTTTTGTATTTCATTTATTTGTGAATTTATCATTGAATTTTATTGTTTTATGAGTTCCGGCAGGTCATAAACCATTTGCATCCATCCTTGTATTAAAAAGTGAACTATATTTAGTATGATGAATTTCAATTTACTGTTGTAATATTTAAAGTTATGATTTCAGAATATGCACAAGTAACAAAAATGTTAGGAAATGGACGCTTGGAAGCACTCTGTTTTGATGGTGTTAAACGCCTTTGTCACATAAGAGGAAAGTTGCGCAAGAAAGTTTGGATTAATCAGTCTGATATAATATTAATTGGTTTAAGAGACTATCAAGATCAAAAGGCTGATGTTATTTTGAAATATACGCCAGATGAAGCTCGCAGCTTGAAAGCATATGGAGAAATTCCAGAGTCTGCCAAAATTAATGATGCTGAAATGGGTGAGAATGAGGATGACATCATCACATTCGATGACTTTGATGGAGATGATGATGAAATTGATGATGTGAGTTTATTTACAAATATCTAACAGTAAAATATTTGCCATATGTGCAATATCATGTACTTTAAGAAATAATTGAGTCAATATGTCATTAAAATATCAATATTACGTTTGATTTGATTATTTTCTCTTTCAGATTTAAATATTACTGCAGCTGTGATGAAGTTTAGATGTGTAAAAGTACTTTTGAGACAAGGGCTCAGGACTGGGGATTTAGTGTGGATTGCCTAAATCAGAAACAGATTACAATTCTTAGATGTTAATTGTGTATTTCATGAGTATAACTTTAAAGTGAAATCTAAATCTTTAACAGACATTTATATTGAATTTCTCATTAGCAAAAATATTAGTTTTTTTTATGTGTGAAGACATATTAGAAATACATGTATCTCCTTAACAAGTATGCATATTTCTCATACATTTGTATAATATGCTTCCCCACATGAGTAAATTAAAAAGGACATGTAAGCTACATATGCAAAAATATTTGATATTTGGAATTCATTTTGGATTGTATTCAAAAATATGTCGTCTTGCCTGTTTCTCAACAAATTATGAATTTTATACAAAACATAATACTCTAGAAAAAGTATTTGTATGTGTTAATGTACCATTAAAAGACATTAATCTTCCTTTTTTGTCAATTTGCTGTTGAAGTAAAGTTGCTACTTGGGCCTTTATTTTTTTATGTTTCGGTTTACAGACCCGCCGCTCAGAAAAACGGGATTTAAGAATAAAAATAAAATTTTAAAAATTTTATTTTTTTAAATCTGCCCCCTAATATCTTTTTTTTTATTGTTTTATTACGTTTTTAAAAGCAGGAAACCAGATGGGGAAGTAGCCATCTATTCATCTCTTACCCGCATTTCATAGGAGCTTTAATAGCGGCGATCACGTTACACAATAAGGATTAATTACGGGTGCAAACTTTGCTTCCGTTTTTCGCGGAACATTTGAACTACTGAGCATGCGCGCTGACAGACAGAAGCGTCATGTGTGAATAATTTTTCCCATCAAAATAAGTGTTATTTCTATTTTCTAGCAAGCATTCGTAATAGATTGGTTGAATAACATTACTAATGGATTATACATTGCTGTATTTGAGGTCGACAATTAACAAATGCTATGTTCAATCGACTTGACACCCAGAATAACGGCAAAACCTGCACTGTTAGCGATAATGAGAGCAGATCTACACAAGTGATGGAACTTTCTTTCACAACCGTATGTAATGACATATACGCCCAGGAAAGTTACCTTCAGTGAAATTACCGTGCCAAAATAGTCTGCTTTCTTGGTGGAATAAGAAATTCAGTTCGGTTAAAGGCCCAAGGGCCCATATCCATGTTCAATGTTAGGCCCAGGGGCCTTTAATTATAAATATTCGTGAATAGATGGTACATTTATTCAATATATAGTTCACGTGGTTTGTGATTTTGCTTTTGGAATATTTATACAAAGGCTGTGCTTTTGGAATATAATATAGAGGATTCTAATGAATCGAAAAAATATTTTTAACAAATTTTTCAAAATTCATAAAATAGTCAATAATTAAAGTAAAAGATTTTGAAAATATAAAATAGAGATGGTACCGGTACATTTGTAGTACAGCATATTTTCACCCCCATAGTACGGCGGTTGACAATTTGATTTTTCAATTTCATTTTTATTTTTATTTCCTACGACAGTTGCTTCCTGGGCGTCTGTAAACCATAACATCAAAAAATATAGGCCTTATTTCATTTAAAAAAGTACATGAACAATTAATATAACTATTGCTCTTTTTACTAATGTTGGCCTTCTTAATCTATCTATATATATAAATGAAGAAGGGATTGTTTTGTACATATAAGGCTTTTTAACCACAAGACGTACATACTTCAAATTATATACATGTGCACAATCGGGACAACTTGAAGTCATTTTTGTCTATATTTCAAACCAAATATATTGGTTTTAATGATCAAGTTTGAAGTTTTTAGGGCGAGATTATTTAAGCTGTGGGGGGTCAGACTTCAGATGTTTCAAAAGTTGGAATTTGAATGTTATGGGGGGTCAGAAGTTTAAAATTGAAGAATATGGGGGGGGGGGTCAAATATTCTGATTATTGAAATTTTACTGGGGGGGTCAAATGTTCAAATTTTGTAAATTTACTGAAAGGGGCCGTGGCAAGCATTTATATTTCTTAATAAATGTTGGTAGAATGCCCTGATCTATTTCTTTGGTATGTAATCAATCATTTGGTTGTATAATATATCTTGTAATTTTGTACCTAGGTTCATATGTCAAGACTGAACACATGCAATTTTATTGCTCATATTTGCCAAAAAAAATCTTTAAGTGATTGGTGCCTTCCCCAAGAATTTGTACTGCTTAAAAATAAATCAAAGTTACCTTGTCATGATATGAAAGGACTGGTGCTATTAATTGAATTTAGAGTTTTTGATAATACCTGATTGGCTCTTATATTAGAGCAATTGTCTGAGCCACTGCAAGCAACTTATGAAATGGATATGAAACCCTGTATCAAGATTGAATTATATTATGTTTAATTGTCTTTCGACTAACCACTAACTTTTATCGGAAAATACAATATAAATTCTTTTACTTTGTTTTTCAAAAAAAACAGATTGAAGATTAAATCGCTTTCTCTAAATTTAATTAAATAGCATCAGTCCTTTTATATCATGACAAGGTAATATATACAGTTTGTATTACATTTTGTTTATTGCATTTAATAAACTGGGGTAAAACTAGTTTCGTTCATTCATAGTTTTATTCATAAAGCTAAATATTTTTGCAAATTTGTACTGCAGATATGACAGTACAATGCCATGCTAATATATACACAGGGCATGTGGAAATGTGGGTGTCCTATGCTAGGTAAGTTATATATACTAAAGTGGGGGGGTCGGAAGTTCATATTTCAGGCATATATTTCGATGTTGGGGGGGTCATATGTTTGATTTGCGAACCCGTGGGGGGGGTCATATGTTTGATTTCCAAACGCGGGGGGGGTCATATGTTTGATTTCCAAACCCGTGGGGGGGTCAGAAGTTAGAAACACCGATGTCTAGAAAAACTTCCGACCCCCCAGGGCCATGTTTGTTGAATGTACGTAATAATTTAAATGTATATGTCAAACGTACGTTGCACATCACACGTACAGTCATACGAGGGAGCTGGGAAGGGTGGTGATGGAGACGCATTTTATCTGCTCCGGACCTGTTTTGAGGAGGGGTGTTGGCAGAAAGGGTGTGTGTCCATATGGGGGGGGGCATGGCTGTTGGTGAGGCAGGGAGGAGCATTTTATTTGTTCACATATGACTGTGGGAGGAAGGTGGAGATGTATTTATAATCTTTCCCAGAGCTGTATAGTGGCGGGCACTGGTGTGAGGGATGTGGGACAGGGGAAAGAATGGAAAGGGCGGGCATGGCTGTTGGTGAGGCAGGGAGGAGCATTTTATTTGTACCAGATCTCATCAATTTCAACCAGAGTAACAGCAGAAAGGGGGTGATTGAGGTGCACATTTAATGGTCTGCACTTGTTTACCAGGGGTAGGAGTAGCTGGAGGGAGGGTTATTAGAGGGATAAAGCATTGTCACATACTGTACATGTAGTGTGTGTATGACTGTCACATATGACTGTGGGAGGAAGGTGGAGATGTATTTATAATCTTTCCCAGAGCTGTACAGTGGCGGGCGCTGGTGTGAGGGATGTGGGACAGGGGAAAGAATGGAAAGGGAGAAGCATTTAATATGTTCCAGATCTCATCCGTTTCAACCAGAGCAGCAGCAGGAAGGGGGTGCATTAATTATGGACCTGTTTAGATGGGGATGGGGATGAGAGGGTTGGGGAGAGAAGAGGGGGTGTGGGTGGCGTTGGAATGAAGGGTAGGGATGAGTGGGACATTTTATCTGCTCCGCACATGTTTACCATGGGTAGCAGTAGCTGGAGGGAGAGATATTAGTGGGATCAATCATTGCCATATTTAGAAAATTTAGTGTGTAAACGGCTGTGACATATGATGATGTGAGGACGGTGATGGAGGTGTATTTAATCTTTCAAAGACCTGTATACTGACGAGAACTGGTTCGTGGGATGTGGGACAGGAAGACGGATGGGGAGGGAGGAGCATTTAATGTGTTCCGGTTCTCTTCTGTTTCAACCCGAGCAACGCAGGGTAAACAGCTAGTTTTTAATAAATTATTGCATTTTTAAAAAGTACTTCAATACTTTGCAAAAGTATTGCAATACTTCTACGAAAGTGCCACCATAGGCCTATGCTGAAATTCATTAGGGATGATGTACATTTTGTCATGCCCAACAAAAATGGAACAATGTTCTACTTAGGGAATTGGGGCGGTTCATTCTAGTTTCGGATATTAAGATGATTTTTATTAGGAGCAGGGGGAGCTTCTAGGATTTAATGGCACACGCTAATACTGTTCATATCAGGATTCCACAATTTACTAATTAAATGTGGCATTAAAAAGATGCACAGCAGAATTCACACCACCCAGCAAAACTGGGGCACATCACTTAGTTCTTTAGCCCATGAATGTCATGATTCATATTCCTCATATATAGACATGTTTATATTTTAAACAGGATAAGTTCAAATTATTTATTGAGCTTTCGGCAATTTCTCTTGCCTTGTTCACAACAAATGACGTCATAGGTCGTCACAGTGACACTGTTGGCGTGGGAGAATCCCCAGCTGCGCGTCCCCACCCACCCTCGAGGGGTCAACACGTTGTTCCATAACAGTGACGACCTATGACGTCATTTGTTGTGAACAAGGCAAGAGCACTTGCCAAAAGTTCAATAAGTAATTTGAACTTATTATCCTGTTTAAAATATAAACATATTTCTATAAGATCCAGGATAAATGAACTTCCATCATACTCATATATAATTAATATATTTTATTGCATACATAAATAATATTTGAATAAATAGCGCAAAACACCATGTTGATATTCTTCCATTATATCACAAATCTGATAATATACATGTATACACTTTTGGGGGATGGGGGTGGGGGAGCGTGCCGGGGTCAAGAAAAAAAAGAACTATGTTCCACTTTTGCAGAATGTGACAAAATGTACATCATACCGTACAACCAAAAAGATAATGTATGCCACCTTGAATAGCCAATGATTGCAAGGTACATGTACTGGGTTACGTTAAGAGTGGGATCACACATCAGTACCTGTAATTATACACTTGGGAGCAAGTGGTTGTGTTTATTTGAAGGAGTGAGGTACAGCGGCTTCCTCAGGTGTGTCTAACTTAAAGAGGCCATGAAATGAAATTTGTAATTTTGCTCATTTCAATATATATTTAGTAACCAATACCATGTAACACATCTGCACATTCCTTTGCCCTGTCACATTGCCCGCAGCTGATAAACATAGCATTTTCAGTAGGCTTATCTCACAGAGGTTTTTCAGCCATCCGCCATCATGTAATGAGCATCTACGTCACTCTAGGGAGTTTGGGTCAGTAGCTGAGCTAGGATTATTAATTGACAGGATCAAACATAGTTGCCGTCTTTTTGTGTGATCACTAGTCTTACATAGTTGGTCTTAAAATGCCTAATTATTGTGTTGTATTTGGTTGTATGAAAACCCCATCAAATATTATAAGTCTACATCAAATTCATATGGATCTTGTTTAACTATGGAAAGATTTTGTCTCAATAAAAAAGAGCAAATTTGCTTAGTACCCACTTCTACATCACCCATTTGCAGTGCAGAAAGGATTCATTTGAAAATCCACTGATGGTAGATATGGGATTAAGTAAGAAATACAAGTTAAAAAGTAATGCAGTCCCAACTATACATAATCCAGGAAATTAAAAATAAGAAAAGAATCCCGCATCAATCATAAGCACTCTTTCTTACATCAAAGTTAGGCTAAATTAACTTGCTTTCATGTAGATTATCATATATGAAGATGCTTTTATGTTACAAATATAATATAAAGTATGATTATCCTTAAATACATATCCATCATACGATATTCAGTCAATAATTCACTAAAAACTACTTATGTAAACACTTTTGTAAAGAAGTATATGTCTTGTCATTTGATAACATACTTATCTGGTCAACTGCTTAGTGTTATTGAGCATTGCTTCTCTTTCTTATTAATATTTACACATGTGGAATAATTATTAATTTATTCTATCTTACTTACTAGTCATTTTTAACAACCTGGAATAATCTTCAGTCTGTGCTTCTACTTCACATGTCATCCTTATATGACTTTCCTCTGTCATTTACTGGTTCAAACATGTAATGGTTTAAAGGTTATGCTCAGTGGCCGACTAAGTGTGCTTGTAGAGAAGTATTATGATGTGTAATGGACATTCTGAAAATATCTTTTAATTAAACAACGTATTGATGCATGTAGAGCAATTTAAATACCATGACATAAACAACCAGCTAGTAAGCATCAAAACACGTGAAGCAGCAAATGTAAACGGAATGATTTTCGTCATACGTAACTTGTACGGTGCACGTAAGAAGCCTCCTATCTCTGCTATGTTAATTGTGACGTCTGCCGTTGGAAACCCACGGTACGTCTGGCGAAAATTCATTCGATTATGCAATATCACGTGACCTCGTGTTTTAGCTAACAAGATATTGTGGTATTTTTATAGGTGTAATATATAATTAAGGTGAAAAATATTAGTATTATTTTCCTTACTCTTCCAATGGAAGAGACATTGTTTATTGATCCTGGAATTTACAGATCACTTTTATTTTTGACTGAGCATTATCTTTAATAGCACTTGCACCATTATATTCATGTGTTACTACATTTTGCCTTAACTCAAAATCTTCTTAATCAATTTCTGATTCAACACTTAGAATAGAGGATGAATCTGCTTTGGAATGCATAATGTAAAACATAAAAAAGAGCAAAATTTTACAAAAGTCACATAGATGTGACATCCAGACACATACAAAATCCACTATAAAACAGATAAGACAAGATAGCAGCAAATCCAGCTGATCCCTAGTATGACGTCAGCTCACTACCAGGCGGTGCTCATACATAAGACTTCTAGCAGACAGCTTTGTGAGATAGAAAAGATGCACACTGCAGCTTATCTATGGTAGCTGGCCACAAAATACATGCAGGCATGCATTTAGAGTGTACTCATACATAACTTGTTGCTATAAAAGGGGGAATTTTGTCCCCAATTTTGTTCAACTTATACATGAATGACCTGTCTATTATGTTAAATGAGTCAAAAATTGGTTGTAAAATTAATGGTCGAATGTGCAATCATCTTATGTATGCTGATGATACGTGTATTGTCGCTGTGTGTTTGCTGAGCAACACTCTGTCAAGTTTAATGGTAATAAATCTAAGTACATTTGCTTTAAAACAAAGAGTTGTAAAAAAATGCATGTTACCAATATGTCACTTGGATGTGAGATTGTACCTATTGTAGAAAAAGTTAAGTATCTTTGGCTGTTTATTACTTCACAACTAGATAATAACGATGATATAGCACGTCACACAAAATGTATCTATACACAAGGCAATATTTTGATTAGTAAATTTAGATATTGTTCTGAAAGTGTTAATATATGTCTTTTTAAGACTTTTATTAGTAGTATGTATGGTAGCCAAATTTGGACTGTATTTAATAATGTTTTGAACAAAGCTTCTGTAGCATATAATAATGTTTTTAGACATCTCCTTGGTATTCCTAAGGGTGTTAGCATGTCCCAATATTATATGTTTAATGGTGTAGACCACTTTAAAGTACTATATAGAAAAGCTATTGGTAACTTTAGATGTAGAATATTTAGTTGTGACAATTTCATTGTGCGTGATATAGTTCAGAGTGTATTTTTTAAGTTTTATTCTAGTCATTTTGTAAATTGGCGAAAACATCTATTTTAAAATATGCTTTACAATTTTAAAAATATGGACTGTGATATTTTACTAATTTTTTTTACAAACAAGAATAAAAAAAAATAATCTTTGATATGGACTTTGTATTATTTTCCCCTGAAACAAAATAACAAGATAAGACCTTGCCAGACTTGCAGGATCCACGGACACACCTATATGATCAGGTGATCTTTGAATGGCACAGTTTTAACAACAATAATGAGCAAAGTAATATAACATGTTGCATGTGTTCAATACATTTAATTAATATATATGTGTTTCCCAGTGCTTGCGGATATATTTTTATACTTCTCTCTCTCTCACGTCTTTTTAGCAAATATGCTTGCTAAAAAGACGTGAGAGAGAGAGAAGTATAAAAACATTTAATTAATGTTCAGTCACTACTACATTTTTTTGTAATAATTAACAAATTAATCATTGTAATAATGGAAGTTACAAACACAAATAAACAATCGAGATTTTTTCCCTGTAGCATTCTGTTCCCACATGTACAACAGTTTCATCACACGCTCCATTTTTCGCCTAAATTTTCAAACACACATAAAACATACACATTATAGTTTGATTCAGGTAAGCGATTTTTTGGTCACAAATACACTTACCAATGCAGAAAACAAATTTTTAATCTGGGCTAGAAAAAAGAGCGTACAATTTTACGAAACTGAAGCCGCCCAGGGCTCTAGTAGACTACATCTAGCAAACCTGAACAACCAGCCTTGAATTAAAAAAAAAAATGTTCTTTGAAAATCATTAGAATTATACTATCTGACATGCCACCTAAAAACACCATCAATAAAAAAATGCAGAAAAATGTCATTTAACTTTACAAATTTTACTACTTTTACAGCATATCCATTCCTGCTAGGAATTCCGTATACATGTACATATTGGCTAACATTGATGTTCACTAATTTAATAATGATGTTAATTATTCAGCCATGTGTATGCCCAATATTGCTTTGATAAAAAATAAATATTCAAAGTAATTTTATTCACTGATGGTGCATTCGGAACTGCTCGTATTTACTGTATCACTTCACGAGTGGTGAAAACCGATCGAAACCATCTAATCTTGTATGCACGACTGGTGAACTGGGAGCTCCAGGGAGCACTACGACTGATAAATGGCCACACCTATTAAGGTTCTTCTAATATCGCAGACATTTTCATAAAATATATTCATAACAACCGACTAAGAATCTACCTAAACCCTTTTATGTACCCTGCATGTAATTCTTTTACGAGATGTATTTTTCCCTTGTTAGATGGTATCGAATAGTGACACTCGTAGCTACGACTTGTGATTCAAAAGTACGAACTCATGAGCGGTTCCGAATGCACCTTTAATTCTAATTATTTTACCATAATATTTCTGTCTTAGCATTTATTGGTTGTCATGTCCAAATACCTTGATGCTAGTGCCTTTGGCTTTACCAATGAAGTTCTTATTAAGCAGCTATTATATATCAGTAAAAAAAATTAAAATAAAAAAATAAAACACCATTTGTCATTCACACCATCCATTTCCATACAATATACATAAACAATGTACCATATAATTCTTGCATCCAAATAAAATCTCTACACAAACAAATATTGACATATATCCATGTGAAGTTACAATAACAATTTAAATCATGACAGCTTCACTACGGAAAACTGTCCAGTTTTACCACTACTGCGGGCCATTTCTTTTTCTTGTTTCCGTCTATGGTGCTCTTGTAATCTCCTTTCTCGCTCCATGCGTTTTGTATCTTTAAGTGCAGATTCTGCTTGCCATGAAAGATCTTCCATTGCCTCTTCACTCCAACCATCATTCTCCGATTCTTGCCAATTATCAAGATTTTCTGTCGAATCCTTGCAAGAAATTATGTATAGTCGTTAGAACATATCGTATCTAGAGATACCGGTAAGGTTTGTTCAATTTAGATAATCAAATACTCATTTACAATTTTATCAAACATATTGGAAACATGTTGACAGCACAAAAGAAAAAAATCTTGAACACAAATTGTCTTAATTATAGTATCTCCTTGTGCATAGCCTCAAAGTGTAATAGCATATATATTAAAAGGCATCATACAACAATTTACTCCTACTTATACATGTTAATTTACAGCAAATTGAAAAGCCATGAAATATTCTAGTTTTATAGTGACACACACAGTATGCATAAACAATATCAACTTTGTTTATTTATTTTGTATCCTTTTTGTTCAAATGTTTTTGGAAGATCAGATTTTAAATCTTAAGTATATATCTCCCACACTGTGTAGGTGCCTTTTCACAATATAACTACTGGTACACTAACTGTAACGTGAAAACTAGTACTTCTCTAAAAAAAATCTGCCTCCAGTATTTATATACAATTTGTATTATATCATATATTTACAGTGCAACGTCTAGTCTGGAAATAAACTTTCAAAAGTTATCCTGTCCAATGCTGGTTGATAGTGCTCAGTTTTACTGTTCATTATTTTATCAGTCTTTTGCATGTATTTTCAGTCGATATCGACCTCCAGAACTACCTTGTAAAAATATGTTGTATCAGGACTGTCCATATACGGATTCCGTATATGATTAGTTGTCAACCGGACTACTTTTGCCCCACTTCAAATATGTTCATGAATCTAACACACCTGCTACTTCTAGGAAAACCTCTATTGATTTTATTAAACTACTAAGAAAAGCTCCAAAATCAATGAACATCAAAGAGATGCACAGTACAGCATGTGTAGCTGTCATACGGCCGACGTAACTGTAGTGCAGAAATCGACCACAGGCGTCTATATGTCTAGCGAGTCTGGCTGGCCGTCTTCTATTATGATTATCAAGTGTATTCCTACACATTATTGCATTTTGTAATTTATTAATAAATTACCTTGTTAAATGTGTTGAATATATGCCAGTTTATTTTTAAACAATATTGTACTTGTTTAGAAAAGACTGATAAATACAAAAACGGGTTCGTTGTGTAACATTGATTATTTTATTGGGCTCGTTCTTCGGGCTCGCCGTGATACGCCACAAGAACTTGTCTGTCAATGTTTTTTTTATGTCTTAATGATGTCCATTTTGAGGCGGATATAATTCTCTCTAGGGTGGAAGTCATGTTTTGTGAATGCATTGTGTTTGCGTACAGCAGAGTTGTTTATTGCTGCTAGGTGCTGTTTTCTTCTTACATAGGCAGAGCGGATTATTTCTTCTATGTAAATGGTTTCTTTCCTATAATCTTTACACTTCAAACACTGGCTCTTGTGTGCTACATTCTCTTTTGCGCAGTCCCCTTTACCTTTCGGTTTATAATTTTACTCTCACTGTTCTTGCAAGCAAGCTCCATCTTGCTACCGGTACATCTTTTCTTTGTGCATAATCCAGGTATTTTAGCAAATATAGAGACAAACACATGTAAATTTTAAATGTTTAATTACAATCATAAAATTTAACAATACAATGCCATGCTCCCTTCTGCTCACTGTCTATCTCTCATACATCCATATAGCATGTATAACCCAGGGACATGCATGAACTTTGAACAAGTTGAGAACGTTCGATATGACGTCAATAGACTATGAAGTCATATCTCACATATCACATACATACGTTTGTCTCATGACTACTAGTATTGTACTTAGTTTTAGTCCCGCTCTTTCCATTACGCTCACATTTATTCCTCCTGTTTGCTGTACAGCAACCCAGCTGTACACAAACACAATGCATTCACAAAACATTTAAATGACTTCCACCCTAGAGAGAATGATATCAGGTTCAAAATGGACATCATACAGTATAAAACAACCTTTAAGAGACAGGTAGTTCTAAAAATACAATCAATTATATAGAAAATGTTGAAATTCCTTTACCTCTATGTGCGCCAAATGTACGTCATTTGTCATTGCCAATCTACTTGATAAACCATTGGCAGCATAATTATCCTCCTTTTTTTTAAGAAGTATCTATAAATGCAAACAAATTAATGTAAGTACATGTATATTATATACATGTTTATTGTATAGGTTTCAATGTTTTTTTTCGAAAGCACTAAATTATCATATCTTAAAGATCACCATAGTTAATTACAAAATAATGTACTTATATACATACCTTCGCTGTTTTTCGAATTTGGGGTGTCATATCTTCAAAGTAGTCAATATCAGGTTCTGGTTCAGGTTCTGGTTTGTTACTGAGAAAAACTGGCATTATATTGGGCCGCCTGTTCTGCTGCTGAGTGGAAGCAGCTGTGGAAAAGGCCGGGTTTACACCATCACCTTCGCCCCAAGCATCCCATGATTCAAGCTCTACTTCCTAAAATAGTATTGTATATTTAAGAGAAACTGAAAACTTTGCACTATACATCATACCATAATAAACCACAGCCACCTTTTGCCCAATAACTTTGTTTAATCAAAATGAATTTCTATAAAAGTAACATTATTTGGTGCAGAATTGATGAATATATCTATTCCTTTAGTCTACTACTACCAACTAGACCAAACAATATTGGAGGATGTTGACTCCTGTGCATACTTGGGCATGGAGATGAACAGTAGTGACCATGTCAACACCATAACCAAGCAGGCTAACATTCGTCTTGGTTTCCTTAGCCGAAATCTGCAAGGTTGCCTTTTACTTAGCCTCAGTAGCAGCTAGGAGCTGGCTATATACATGTATTCTATAACAGAGTTCCAGAGCCAACTAACATCACTGGCTAAATAGCCAGTACACTCATGTCTGCATTATCTTCCCCTGTGGTAGCCTCCAGATTAATAATCATCGATGCTTCGATGCATACATGCCGAGAGACTACATGTCTATACCGGCCAATCAGTACTCCGTAATCGAGGGAACTTAAATATACATACCTCATTACTTGGAACTGATTGTGGTATGCTAGCAACATCAGTATGCATTGGCAATATTGATCCTGAATTCTTTCTTCCACGTTTTATATTCAAAAAGCACAAAAGCTTCTTAAATATGGAGAGGATTCCAAAAAAGAATCCTATGACCTTTCTTGAAAGGATGGTGATGACTGACATTCCTTGACTGCTGCTCCCTATAACATAAACAAAGGCATTGAAAGATGTATATACTATATACATAGATGCAGTCTGAAATCTCAGAGCCATGTCAGTTTCGTCGTCCGCGGATAATAGCCGAAGATCACAGATATGATGCATTGCAACAGCTATATGAAACCTGGGCTCCGTATATAGTGTATTTTGTTCAAAATGAATAAGATTTTAGTGTCAACTGTGGGCAGATTTTCCCGGTCCCGAATTCACAGCAGCTCGTGTTTAAAAACGTTTTCACTCAAAAATGTATTAAGCAAACTTCCTAGGGCCTGGTCTTCATGAAACAAAACATGTGGAAGAAGTGATTGTAGTGTATATAATTGGTGGCAAAAGAAATTGCAAGAGAAAATAAACAGGGTCAGGATTATCCACTCGTCTGCTCGTACATGTATTGACTAGTGAAAACTAGTGGAGGACGAGTGCTAATTTTCAGAAACTCGTCCTTTTGACGAGAAGCAATTCTGAATAATTTGTAATGCAGATATAGAGTTTGTACAAGGAGGACTAGTACATTTTTTGCACGACGAGTAGATATTTGAAGGTTACCAGTCCTGCTGACGAGTAACACTTTTCCACCTAATCCTGACCCTGAACAAGAGGACCATAAGGGTCCTAATAGCGCTCACCTGCATGTGTAAATTGGGCTTTAAAATTAAGTTTGGGGTGCCCAGGTGAAAAATGAAAGTTTCAGTTCATACAAAATATTTTAGATGCACCCCGGGAAAGGGCCGTGATTCCAATATATGATGAGACAGCCATACTAATTTTATGCAAGTTTGGTGGAAATCAAATGAAAAATGAACAAATGCAGTTTGCATTATGACTAACAATTGTTGACGGACATACACACATGCATTTTATTTTTATTTTTTTTTGGGGGGGGGGGGGTATGGACCCCTGGGACACCCAGGAGAATGATTCAAATAATTCTGGGCACCAGGGTAATGATTCAAATATGATATCATAATGTGACAGCCAAATTAGTTGTGTTAAATGATATATGAAGAAGCCTTTATTCCAATTTGGGGGCGGGGGGTGTCAATTTGCCACCCAGGGGCACGATGATTCAAATATATTTTTTGGGTCACATGCTCTTTCAAAGCTAAATTCAGAAAATATGTGCAAGTTTTGGTGAAACAGTTTTATTTAATCAGATTCATCATTTATTGCAATTTTTTGGGGGGTGGGTCAATTTGTCACCCAGGGGCATGATGATTCAAATATAGTTCTGGGATAACATGCTGTTTCACAGCTAAGCAAATGAATAATAAAGAAATTATTTAGAAAATATGTGCAAGTTTGGTGAAACGGTTTCATTTAATCAGATTTATTTTTATATGGACCCCTGGGGAGCCAATTTTACACCCAGAGGCATGATTCAAATATGATAACATGATGAGATAGGCAAATAAGTTGTGTGCAAGTTTGGTGAAAATCAAATGAAAAATGAAGAAGTTATTTAGAAAAATAGGAATTGTTGACGGACGGACATACAGACGGACGAAAGGTGATCACAAAAGCTCACTTGCTGTTTCACAGTATATGAAGGGATCGGAATGCTTGACGTGTGTGTGAAGAAAATCAAGTAGTAAACGTATGCGGGAGAGATAAGCAGATCCATGCACTTTAGAGGTCGACAACACCTGGTCTCAATCTCGAGGTCTCAATACTACAACCAAATAGAAATACCCACAATGCTTCTTCCAAAAATATAAAATGACCATCATCCCAACTAACCACTAATACGCAGCGCCAGTTTACAAAATCTGTAATACCGTTAAATATCTGAACAACCAGGTTTTAAAGACCATATGTAGATCACCAGTCACACAGTTTGGCCATACACACAGTCCATGAATTGTACGTATGACGTGAACTCCCTGTTATAGGTCACTAAATTTCACATCATACGTAAAATTCATGGTTTATGTGCATAGCCGGTTTTAGAGATTGTTGCTCTATTTGGTTAGACCTAGTGCTCAAACTTTTACGACGTGATCAAGATTATTATGTAATTTTGTTCATAATAGAAATAGATGAAATATTTTACCAGATTAATCATTATCAAAATAAAATCATTGTTCTATCATTTCACGATACTAGGAGTAGCAGGTATGTTAAAAAAGTACTATAATTTCTGATTTTTATTTTGGTGATCTTTCCAGCTAGCTGCTGATGTTCGACGTTTAAATAATTGCTCAAAGTTATGGGCAGGTCATGAGCTGCCGTTGTGACTCCCGTAATACGTCTCCTCGATTGCAAAAATCACTTAACAGTTTGCCTGAATTATGTAGTTACTAACGTTCATGAGCAAACTTAACTTATTGTTTCAATAAGTAAATATATAGCCAATAATTAATCTCTAGATAGTTATCTATTACTACGTTCTGTTATTATATCAAACGTATGCGATCCCGTGGAGATTTACGTAATAACGAACCCTACGTTGGATGTGCCCTAACCACAAATACGTGACTCAGTTATAGGTCCTGCTATATAAATATCGGAACTAGGATTAATTTATGCCATATGTATTTGGTTAGATGTGCCCATAATTTGACACTGCCCATAGTTTGAGCACTGCCACAATAGGTCTACATCCCAACCAACCTGAAACTTCAAAATCAGTGTACTAGTACTAGTAACCCAAACTTTTAGGGACTTCATTATAATCATAGTGACAAATTGTAGGAGTAAAAGTAATAAGTAATTTTCAATAGACTAAATATATTAATTGCGTTTATATCAGTCGGTTTTTCGACTTCGTGACAAGTCAAGTGCCAGTGCCGGGTACGGGTCCAGTATAGGCGGACAGGAACCAGAGTCACAATATTCCGTAACCTTCTGACCCCTAGTTTAAATTGAGATCTTCAGCACGGACTCATAAAATATGAAAAATCCACTTATTATCACCTTTTCATTTATAAAAAAATAATGAAAAATACAACCCGGAAATTAATTAATATTTTTTTACAATCATGGTAATATATGTAGGAGCTTCATTTCGTAAAGACTATTTTTTCTCAATGATACGAACATATTTGATGTTTATTTTTACGCTATGGTGTAAAGAAATCATAGTACTAAATATTCATGCCATAAATGTGGTGAGTAAAAAGCAAACGATACTGTAGGAATCGACCTTAATGTCGTTTATTATAGGCAGATACAGACATATACATAAACCAAAGGGATAGCATAGTCTCTTTTACAGCCGACCACTGACTTTCGGCGCAAGGCTCTCAAGCGTAGCGTCACTTTTGATCAATGCTGAGGCTGGAAGCGAGATTGGTCTGGAGATTGTTGTTACTATAGAAATTTATACTTCCGGTTACTAGTACATATATATTTATGAGATAGAAAAAATAAATTTCTGTCAAATCAGACGAAAATATTTTATCATTTGTTGCGGAATAACAACACGCAATCGACACACCACAAAAATAAGAAAAGTAATGCCGGTAAATTGCTTAGCTAGCTTCGTACCAGCTGCTTCGTACTAGTTTATTGTTCCATATCTGTTATCGTTACGGATTATCTCCACAAGTATTGAGTAATATTGGACTGAAATTTTGCCAGTATATTTCTATAAACTTGCTCTAATATGTTGAATTTAAAAAACGATCAGACAATTTCTACAGTTTACTTTATATATTCTATCCTTGGTCTATTCACCGGATACTACCGGTTACTGAAAATTTGTGTACTAATTCGTGTAATTTAATACGTTCGTAGTGAAACAACAACATAGCGATAATTCATCATATGTACATAAATGTTGCAGGTGGGGTGACATGTTATTTGGCGTGGTGTATTCTGATTTAGGAATAGTATAGATGCACTCGCCAGCAATCCGTCACACATTAGTAGTCCGTCACACGTACATTTTAGTGACGTGTCGATACATAAACATTAGTCTGACGGAGTGCTGGCGAGTGCATCTAAGAGTATAAAACCAGCCTCTGAAATTTAATTCCACATTATTTTATCAACACATTATCAAATAAGCAGTACTCATGTACTTCATACGTTAATCTGAAGTACTGGTCGTTCACATATATTTCGGTATACAAGAAATATTGCGTTTTTGCTTTACATATCCAACATTCAGTATTCAAAGAGAATCCTCCTTAACTCTTTCTCCCATATAGCGACATTTAGCGGCTGCTCACTTAACCCATGTAGCGACAAGCCGCGCTTATCTCTCTATCTGGGATAGCGCCTATGAGCGTCATGTATCTCAACAGGTATAGCGGCATTTTGCGGGTGCAAAGTTAATGAGGTGTCTTTGGTTTGCAGCTAAGATAAACAGATCAGTTATTGAACTGCATTTGTTGACTTTAATGTCAGCTTCAAATTGATGTATGTATCATAGGGGGTTGATTTGAGACATTTTGGTGAAAAATGGCTTTGATTAAAGGAAGGTTATGTTTTCCTTTGATTTCATGCAAAGATGTGTAGGGAAACTTGCTTCTGAGGTTTAATTAAAAAGGTATGTCTGTGTAAGATTATAAAGAATGAACAAGTATAGAACAAACTTTCTTCTTTATGATTTTGTGTAAATGCAAACCTTAATGCTTTAAAATTAGATTTTATAATAGCACTTCATATAAATGGCTCCTCAAAAAGTAGCTACATTGAGTAGCTGCGTTGCTCACTTGTGAGTCAACTGCTCATTTTGTGACATAGCAAGCTAGGTGAGAAACTGTTATTCTAGCATTGCTCGCTGTAACTGTATGGGAGAAAGAGTTAAACTATATTATACAACCTAATATGTGCCCACAAATTACGTTACAAAGGTTTGCTCGCAATTAAATGCAAGCTAACAACATATTTGAATGCAGCACTTTCTTGAAAATCAAAATGGCATGTTTTGTTTACATTCGCGGGAACACACGTTTTTTAGACTAGCTGGGGAGCACTCATTTTTCATCCATTTTAAACCAGTTGTAATTGCCGGCAAATACAGGCAATTATCCCATGCCTTAAACAGGATAAAACACTATCCTTGAACGAGTTCATCGTGTTGGAATACATATATATACATTTATTAGTTCATCTTAACACAACACAAACAATTTTACAGTTGACAGTTTCGGCAACTACTGTTGCCATTTTCAAAACATCTCTGCGCATCTAAAACACTAAACGTAATTTACTGAATCCTAAATAAGCAATGAGAACAAAATATTACGTTTTAACACAAGCTGAATTTCTTGTCACAAGACCAAAACAACTTATGCTCTTCACTGGAATCGTGCGTCAAACATATAAAATTGAACGTAGATACCTAAATAACGTACAGCACGTTATGAATTCGATATTTAGTTTATCTGCAGTATTATTTACATGAAAAACTGCCGCAGTAAAAATAAACATGGAAATAACAAAAGTATCATAATGGTTGAAGATTCATGTTGCATACCTATATATAGGTTGACAAACATAGATTCTGAATAACTACATTATTACTGTGGTAGGCTTCAGAAATGAGTAAACTCCATTTTTCTTGTATACCGAAATATATGTGAACCACCAATAGTGCACTTGGGAATAATATAGCTTCTAAAACGGCCATTTCTCACTGAATTCATCTGCAAATTATCAAGGACTTGGAAAAATGGATATACTTTGATTATATATGCTTAGATGGTTAGTGACTGCATATTTGTTCCCTACAAATGATCTTGAATTAAAAGTTTCTGTTAATAGGACACCATGTGAAAACCTCATTTTTACTGACATCAATACTCTGAACACTGCCTAATTATCTTACAAATTCGTACTTCAATTTCATATTTTTTCTAGGTTTGGCCAAATGCATGTACCATGACATGACACTATTAAACTTGACATGTGGCACATGCACGATAGTAGAGCATCAATCGCACTGTTCAGCCATACACACAATCCGTAAATTTTAAATATTGATATAACCTGAACTCCACGTCGTAGAGATAACTAAATTTCACATCACAAATTTGTGATTTAATATTAAGTTTCGTACATTTTTATCCTTATACAAATATTTATGAATAGTACAGGTGCAACCATTTATTTAGAATTTATTATTCACGTCAAACCTGCACATGCGAAGTACTATGATACATAGTATATGCACACTTACATGTATTGAACTGTAAATTGCCACGTTTTATTTTTTAGACAAGTCAAAAAAAAGATGAAGATGCGGATTTCGATAACAAAAGAAAAATGGGTTCCTAAAATTGGAACTCTTTCAAAAAAAAGGATAAAGACCTGAAGAAATTAGGACCTCAACAAAAAAGCAGATATCTAGCAGTAATTACATTTTTTATTATGATATAGCCCTATTTACTAAATCTTGATAGCTATGCAGTATGATATTAATATGAATAAAGTAAGAGTAGTATAAAACATCTTTAGATCACATATAGTATACATTTACCAGTATATGTACACCATCTAAGAGCCTACATATGGTCGTGTGAAGGCTAAAGACCCCAAATGAAAAATTCAACCATTTGAATTACCAAGCAAGTACACTATCATGTAAAGGCACACAACATATGCTACTTTGCCAATCTTTTACCTAAAAGCCCATGCCATGGGTATTTAAATGGCAAGGATTTGGAAACGTCATTGATAGTATATTTTTATAAGATTCTTGAAAAATCGTTAAATTTCGGAATTTACTCAATCAACCATCGTAATTATATTTGTGCTTATCCTCCACGTGTCATGGATCTGCATTAGTAAAGGCAATTATTTTGAAGACTATAATTTGAGATTCATTGGAACAACGTTTTATTTTTAATTCATTGAAAAGTGGTTGCATTTTGGTTAAAATATTAATTAAGTTTATGCGTTTTGACGAGAACTTTTTTAACCTGACAGCCTTGCTATCCTCTAAAAGTCTAACATTTTTGTGCTCTGCACAAGACCCCTACCCCTTTCTAGTAAAAAATCCGTACCTGCCCCAATAAATGTGTCACAAAGAAAAAACTAAAAAACTAAAATTCAAAAATTATTATCCTCTTTGATCTTTTCATAGACACTGTATTTGAATGAAGCAACTTATCCAAAAACATCGGTAGAAAATTAAATCTGTCTTCAAAATTTATTGAGTTTTATCAAAAATTTGTAGGAATCTTGGATGATCATATATGATAGTCACATATGGAGAAATATTGTTAAATGTATTGCTGGTATCAAAACCACACATCAGTTTTAACAATTGCCAAATATTATAAATATTTTTAATATTTTCACTATGTTTTAGTATGAAGAACCTCCAAAGGACGCAGCTGAAGCAGCAGCTAATAGCAAAAAAAGGCTTCTTGAACAAAAGAAGAAGAAAAGGTACTTTTTTAAGTTTAATAGCAGCTTTTCAATTTGTTTTGTTTGGGCATTAGTCCATGATCATTTATGATCGCGAACTTTGATACTGTATGTATATTTTTATATGCTGTAACATTACTGGTAATCCTGTAAATCTAATGCTTGAAATACTCCAAAAGGTGTATATGGTCTAGATCCTGATACAACTTTCTATATTTGGTTCTGGTTCACATTCCTGGCCAATCTCACGATTGTTCGAATAGATTGTCATCGGGTGATAACTAGTGATAAGTTAGGTCGAGTCTCCAAATAATGCCAACTGTGCCAATTTTAGGGCTATGACAGTTTTGGTATTTACACACTAAATTGAACCAACCTCGGTTAATTGATATATGGTGTTTACAATCACATGTTACCTCATGTGTAGGTGTGCATTGCGCGTCCAGGAGACCAGGACTCATTATTTTTCAGTAGTACACAAAGAATTAATAATGTGCATACCATGATACACAAACATGATCAAAAACACCATAAAATTTCACTTGAATTTGACCCAGCTTGTGTGGATTATTTTGAAGTCATGCACTTTATTGCTTGACATCTGCTGTATTGCCTGACGTTTGCTGTAAGCCTTTTGACGCCTGTCATTAGTGGCATTTATCCACTTATTTACTCCACTTCCCAACCTATTATGTGCCTGTAATAATACATTTTGGTTAACCGACGTTCCACTTTGTAACCGGCACTCACCCCACTCACCCAAAACCTACCCGACGGCACTTACTACTAAGTAGTAGTTGTCTAACAACCGTAGCCATAGCCCACTATAAAAGCTACATGTGGCTAAATAAAGCAGTCTAGATGAAAACTAATAATGTGGAAAGCAATTTATTTATTTGATTAATCTATTTAAGTGCTTAATTAAATGTTATTTTTGCTTTAAAATCAAATATTTTAACTTGTAGGCAAGAAGAAACTGGTCCAGGGATTGAAGAGATTGATGAAAAGGATAAACATGAAAAACTTATTGGACAATTAAAAGCTGCAGAAGCTCGAAATAGAATAAGAATTATGAGACTGAGATATGAGGCTAACAGAGGACAAGAAATAAATCACTTAATATCATGTCAACCAACTGCTAGAAAAGCTGTCCGATTACAAGCTTTACTGCCAGTGAAACATGAAGATCGATCCACGGGGGATAATTTGGATAAACTTTCGGTTTGTTTATTTTCATCATTTTGCAAAAAAATTATTCTGATTATGTAATTGTATATGACTATAACAGATTGGATTCATTATAGGCCCTATTACATGATTCTTTTTCCATGAAAGAAATATATACATGTAGTGATGATGTGCTGATAAATTAATTTTGCATGTGAATTATTTTATTTTTCAGAGAGCGAGAGTTGAAACATTACTGGAAGATGATTTAGGCATTGTTACTGGAAGAACCTAATAGAATGTTATTTACTACATGACTATATAATTGTAAACGTAAAAATAAGTAATTAAGAAGTAGTTAACAATTAGTTGAATTATTAGATATTACTTTTATATTGTTAAAACATTCTAGAAAGAATATAATGAGAAAAGAGTCCAGTCATATATATTATGGCTTGTTCTGATAGATGATGTGGATAAGTAAGTCATTGACAAGTTTAATGGCAATCATTCAATAGGGTTAGTATCCAAGAAAAGATTTTTTTTAAAGGATATGTGGGGGTTGGGGGTATTAGATAATATGTATTTTGATTTGTGCTACAAAGTGTTTGCTAAATTCTGGATGTTGTAGTTATTAATTAAGTGTTTTGAGTTGTTTCGTTCATGTTTGATTTTGAATTTGTACATATTTAATTATCAATGTTGGGGGTTGATATGAGCAAAATAAATGTTCAAGTAATTAAACATCACTGAAAAATAAATTAATGGGGTTTTGTCTGTGATATAATACAATATTCATAATTTTGTGGAGATAAAAGTATGTTTGTTTAAGGTTATTCTTTATGTATGTTTTTAATTTATAACTATTGTTGAATGTGTATGCACTGTGCCAGTCAGTTTGATTTGTATTTAACCACAGTTAATAAGTAGAAAAGTCCTATCAAGTGATAGATTAGTTGTTAAATCAGTTAAATCTCCCATTTGCATGTATCTTGATTAGAAGATGTAGTTCATAAATTATACAATCACTTATATATTAACATGTATCAAATAAGTCAATTAACTACATGTATGAGAAGAGAAATTCTACTTTGAAACAGATTATGTGGAGATTATGCATTTCTATAGCAGACATATGCGAAAACATGTGGTTCTGACTGCTGATTATATTCACAAATGAATCATTTTCATTAATTTTGCAAATTTAGTTTCATCATGGCGTAAGAATGTGTGTACATGTAAGGTAAAGCTTTCATGTATTTCCTTGCACCAACAAATGTTTTGTCACAATGCTGTGAACAGCACATTGTAATTTTCATAAAATATATGCATAAATAATATGCAAAAAATGTCTTATATATTGATAGGATTTTGATGTGGTTACCATATGAATAAGATATGTGCATGAGCCTGTTATACATATGATCATAAGCATGCATTTTATCAATTTAATCATGAAATTATACCAAGATATAAAAATAATTTGGATGTATTATAGCAGGTATAGCTCTTACATTCATTCAAAACTAATGATCTAAGTCTCTACAGCAAGCATGTTCCTATTGACATAGCTGAAACAATCTTCCATTTTACTATTCAAGTTGTGCTGACAGTGTAACAATTTATTCATACTTTTATTTGTTTATTTACTGCCAAATCAAGCTGAAAATTTCTTGTAAAATTATGGCATTGTTAAAAACTGCAAAAGTTAGTAGCCGCAAAATATTCCAGTTTTACAATATGTAGTAACTATGTACAGTTCTTGTTCGATCACTTCACTGTCACAAAAACAATGGGTTCATTTTTCAGCTATCTACTTACCAGGGTATGGTAGAGAAATATTGTAAGTGTTTAATTTATACATTTTCACATAATTTTAACACATTAAATATACCCATACACCTACATCATTTTCCATCCTTTACTTCATGTTAAGTTTTCACTTTTTTGTAGAGAAATAAATATATTTTGTATTTCAATCAACCACACTCACCTCTTGTCCCATAACATCCTTTGAACAAAATGGATTTCTATTAAAGTGACATCCTTTGGTGCATACTTAGTGAGAGTAGTTAGGGATCATAGTAATGTGCAGCGTACTTTAACAATGGAATAGCAGAGATGGGTACTTGAATATACAGCTAGGTTTTCACATATAGCACTGGGTTTGTGTACATTTTCGTGGTCGCACTGTTGTTCTGGATTCAAGATGTTGCCTGCATGATATAAGTGCACACTACTATCCACAATATATAGTTGATAGCTAACAGTCCATGCATATATGGGCATTTTGATCCAAAGAAAACAATTTGTAGTAGTTTTCAGTATGACTGGTGTTATGAACCAGTAATTACTTATTTTGGGAAGTCACACCATGCATCACTACATTATTCTTCATAAAACACACTTATTGTAGTCAGCATTCTTACAAGATTCACAAAGCCTCAAATTTGTAATAAGTTCACATTATCTGTGCCTGTTTTATTTTTTCAACCAGACAGGTCATTGTACATCTTGAAAGAATTTTATTTCCTATATGTTTAACATATCCAAATAGCTTTTTAAAACAGCCTGTGTCTTTTGTTCAAGCTAAAACTTCACTGCTACATGATAAAATACTTGCTTTGTTCAAATCAGCGTGAGTGTTATTTTTGTCTTCTATCAATTGCTGTTGGAATTTTATTCCACCTAACTCGGAAAATAGTTCTTCCAGCAACACATCCAAAACCCTTAGAGCAAAATTTCTGAAAAAGAAATGTTTCGTTGTTATTAATATTAAGATTGGCTCCTTCTTTTCATCGAAATCCTGTACAAACATCGAAATTCCCCTTATTTTTGTCTCCCACCATCATTTCTGGCTGTAACGGCGGGCCTTGCAGCAGCGCAACTGTCCTGGCTAGACATCGAAGTAAGATGTGTTATCTAGTCATTAAATGTTTAATAAAATTGATCATATGTGCATGTTTAGTGAATAGAAATAATCATGATATGTGAATATAATAAGTTGTGCCTTGATTTTTGTTTTTGGCAAAAAAAGATGTTTGATTTTTGGCTAGAAAATAGCTAATAACTTACTTACTTACAGATATTCAGTAAATTCATCAAAAAAACTTTGAACTGTATATTTATTTTCCGAATTTGGAGGTGGTTGGTACATGACAATGACATTGAGAGTATAATTTCTGAATTTCTGACATATCAGGATCCAGTGTGTAATGGAATTTTTGCCAGTGTTTATCAAGTCTGTTTTTAAGAGTGTTTATGGTTGGAGCTAGGATCACTTCATCAGGTAGCTTGTTCCATGGGTTTACCACCCTGTATGTGAAGAAGTTCTTCCTCACCGCTTTTTCATGTCTTTTCTTCAATAGTTTCAAGCTATTTCCCCTGGTGTTGCCTTTCTGATCAATCTCTAGTGGACAAGGATCAACTTGGTACAGTCCATGTAAGTACTTATAAGCTTCAATGATGTCCCCTCTTGCTCTCCTGTAATACAGGGATGAGAGTTTCAGCTTCTCAAGCCTTTGGATATAGTCCAGACCCCTCAGTTGTGGTACCATCCTTGTGGCCCTGCGCTGGACTACCTCCAGTAGCTTTCTCTGACGCTCAAACTAGGGGTGAGCAACTACATTACAGTATTCAAGGATGGGCCTGACCAATGACTTGTACAGAAACGTAAATGTCTCTGCTTCCAGGTTGTCAAATGACCTCCTGATCAGACCAAGTATTTTATTTGCCTTGTTGACTTGGCCCTCGATATGGCTGTCGAAGCTAAGCTCATTGTCCACCTTGACTCCTAGGTCCTTCTCTTCATCAACTACCTCTAAATTTACATCTCCCATGTTGTAGTCTTTTCCTGGGTTTTTCTTTCCTAAATGCATGACTTTGCATTTTGTGGCATTGAACCTCAATTGCCACTTGGAAGACCAGTCCTGGACCTTGGTGAGGTCACTTTGTAATGTGTCATGGTCTTCTTGGGAGCTCATTTCACAGAACAGTTTGGCATCATCGGCGAACAGAGCAATAAGCTTCTGGCATATCATTGATGAACACAATGAAATACAACGGCCCAAGGACCGATCCTTGCGGGACACCTGAGAGGACATCTGACCACTCTGAAGTCTCCCCATTAACCACTACCCTCTGCCTCCTGCCAGTGAGGAAGGCCTGGCTCCATGACAGTAGGTTTCCAGTGACTCCATATGCCTTTAACTTCTTCAGTAGCCTCATGTGTGGGACGGAATCAAATGCCTTGTCTAAATCCAAATATATAGCATCAAGGCTACCTCCATCTTTACTCAGTATGCTGATCCATATGTCTAGACAGTGCAGTAGTTGTGTGGAACAGGATCTGCCACTTACAAAGCCATGTTGACATTTGCTGAGGAGGTCGTTTACAATGATGTGTTTCATAAGATGTTCTCTGATGATGCTTTCCATGGTTTTGCACACAACACTAGTCAGGCTGACTGGCCTGTAGTTGCCACATTTTGATTTGGAGCCCTTCTTAAATATGGGTGACAAACTATGCTTATACGAAAAATCACTTCCACGTCTACTCCAACAGTGTATGAACAGGTGGCTGATATGACAGTGTAAATATATTTCACTGCTATGATTACTATGTACACTCTCTTCATCGAATGGAGGAAAAATAAAACTATATTAGTATATACATACATGTACAGTATATATTTCACTCTTTACCATGTTTATTAACGCCTTAGAAAAAATTGGTCGCATGCTAGGTTCCATGTGGAGTTGACTGTTTTCGTGTTCCAAAAAATATTGTACATGTGGCAAGTGATCACTTATATACTGTGTAATATGAATGCTAAAATATATAAGCATCATGTATTACCATTCACGAGTGTCTATTTTTATAATTTCTACACAAGAAAGGAAATAGTGGAGTAAGACCAAAATGAGGGGTATTTGGATATTTGATAGAATTTCAGCGGATTTTAGATTTCGATAAAAAGAAGTACATTGTACTATCAAGAACACCTTAAAAAGTAATAAGATAAATACTAAAGAAACTCAACATTTTAAAAGAAAATAATTGAATTATATAAAAAATATTGTTTCATCTGTCTTTACTATACCTATTTAATTTTTCATGGTTTAATGAAGCCATAAATGTGTCTACACTGTGCTGATATTCTTCATTGCCAATAACACATGGAAGCCAACCTACAAAGAAGTAGTAAAATTATTAGATTAACTCTTGACAAAAAGATTTATACTCATATTACACACAAAAAAATAAAATAAAAAACAATGGAAAAAAAAACTCAAAATCAACAGGACCATAAATTTTTTGATACTAAAATCTAGCCTAAAAGTGGGTACGTGTTATTTTTTTCTCAACATGATAAATTATGAGTTATCCATACAGAAAAATTTCATGATGATCGACAAGAATTTTTATCTGCTTTTAGACTTTCTGATCAACATTAATTAACCTCTTGTATTGTTTGGCACAAGTGAAAACTATATGAGAATTGTCATGGTGTTGTTCCACATTGTTGTATTACAACTTTTAAACAACCCAACGTGCCTTAGATTTAAAGCTTGCCCCTTGTAAAAAACATACTAGTATTTGGCAAGTGAAACTCCTAAAACCATCCTGTTTACATTGCCCAAACAATTTTGACACCCATGGAAAACATGCTATAAGGATGGACGGACGACAGCAGAAGGTGATCACAATAGCTCAGCTTGGCACAAGTGACAGATGAGCTAAAAACACCCCGAAACATTTGCCATTGGTTTATCAACAAAAAATAGCAATCAAAAGATCACCTGGGAAAAAATTTTCAACAGCTTTCCTTGCTTGCATGTAGACTGCTTGCTTTTGTTCCTCTGATGGAGTTTTGTTTTTATTAATATCCAATTTCCCATTTGGCCATAGTGTATCTCGTAATTTTCTCATTAAATATGTGCAGTACTTTTCTGTTGTAATTTCATCAACTTCACGTTTTATAAAACTAAAACCACACAAAACAATCATATATTATACATAAACAATTGTTTAATTACATCATCAAAATACTTCCATAATATCAACCTCACATTAAAATTGCATCAGCACCCTTATGAATTTTTTCAATGAAAATATAAATATAAATTACTTCTCAAGAAATACACCAAGTGTGACTTTTACAATATGAACAGCTTTTTCTTGTCTAATCCAAGTATCCATATCTTCTACAGTCTTCAATGCAAGATTTAGTAGACTACACGCTAACACAGGTTCATCAGTTCCTACATTTGTAGACAGAGATGATTGGTCAGTACATATTGTTTGATAGACGGATCAATTCCTCACATGCTCACTATGAGATTGTAACGTCACCATTCCCGTGATAGTTCAGGATTTTAAAGAACATGCATACAACCATTAATCTGGATCGTTGAGAAACAAGATTAGCATTCAAGCTGCACACTTGTTTAATCCGGAGCAGGCGTCGAACCTTGCACGCCCTCATCTAATTCGTCAAGTTTTGCTCACAGTGAGTCTTTAAAGCCCAGACCAATGTATGCAGGAATTAGCAATTTGCAAACATGGGCTAAGACCCCCTCGTACCCGAGTCACCAACTGTGACATGTGTTGCAGATCAACCTTTATATACCACATCACATGCACTCATATTCGTCATAATATAACCATTTATATCTTGATTATATCTGAAGTATTCTTACATTATGTTATCATCCTTTTTACAATCATGATTGTTAAATTCTTAATGTGAAGTTTACTCAAATGTGCAAGCTCACTGTTCTTGAACTATTGTTGTGAAAGATGAACTTTGTACCGGTATATATTTTTTAAAGAGGAGTTAGCCAGGCAAAGCACCAAAATTAATGAGTATAATATTTCACCTACATGTATAAATATAGCATGCTTTCATGTTAACTGAAATACTGTGGTTAGAGGGTTACGTTTGGACGAAAATCATTCAGCTGACATATTGCTGCTTCCTGTTTTTCTATGGATTTCTACTTGGCTTTTTATGGTGTGTATTTAAATTGCTCTAGATATTCTAATATGCTGCTTTTTCAAATTTACGTTTGGAACCCAACCTAATGTGGCTAACAGAATACATATTGTTACAAAGTTTAATTTTCTTTTATAATAAAAAGTATTCAGAAGTAGAGGCATGTAATAAATGTAAAGTACGCACCGTCAGGGTCACAAAATTCATCTATGGACTTTTCAAATACATCATAGAATTCATCTTGTTCAGCACATACTGTTTGACATTGACCATCTTTATTAGTATCATCATTACATAAATGTTCAAAGTGCTTGATACTTCTATCCATCATTGAATTAAAACTTGGCTCAACGTTCTAAAAAAAATACAATCAAATTCATTTAATATTCTAAAATATGCGCAGACTTCCTCAATAATAATTATTTTGCAGCACTCTGGCAAGTATGCCAGGGTCTGGCTTATGATATGCTTCGAGAGTATATGCTAAGATTTCAGTTTTTTACATAAACCGTACACTAAATTCTATTGTTAAATCACTGCACACCCACTTCATGCATTTTAATGTTTAAACAATCATAGCACAGCTATCAATGAACCACCAATAGTGTTTGATATGTCAAAATAAAGCTACTTACTTATATTGTCGCATGATAAACACAATTGTTATGGTTCATTAAAATTATATGATCTCTGGAGCAATTTGTTATGGCAAAACGTATGCACACCCATTCGTACGTGGCGATAATATGCGATTGGAACATGTTTCTTTACATTAGATCTTACTAGAAATTTTATTCTTACACTTTGGCACCGGGAAAACAATTATTTTCATAGTAGTAATATTATGTGGTATTTGTTTGGAGCCTAATAATTCTATTTAAATGACACACGAAGTGGGTGTGCACACGAACTGGGTGTGCAGTGCTCTAAATACCAAACAATTACAATTACAAGTGGGTGATATTGACAATTACATGCACGTAACCATAATTTTTTTTAACATTAATCAATATTGTCAGTAATGTGTTAACCTCTTTTGGCATGTGATGATTAAAGTAAATTTCCAGCTGATCTGGATCACTCCACTCGGAAATGTCTATTTCTTCAAGCTGTTGTTTACGTCTTTGTATTTCAGGAAGAGTTGGAACCTCATTAGAATCTGGAAAGCTGGGTAGTACATTGGTAATCTTATCAATTACCCCAGATATTCCTTTCACAGTTGTAATGAACATCTACAAAGTAATTTTTTTTCAATAAATCAATACTTGACCAGTAATCGAAATGTAAAAATTTAATGATATTTAAAAATATTGTACTAGGACAAAATCCTACAAACTTGATCAAATCTTGGTAAATTATCCGGTGCACTTCTCACAAAAGCAATGCTGCCATCACCATCATATGCCAAGAATTCCTTCAGAGCAGTGCTATTGCATAGTTCTTCTTTCACAATCAAGTTCTAGTGAAAATATTTACAAATTATTCATTTGAACTAAAAATAGAAGACTATGAAATAGTCCAAGGGTTTTATCAATTAGGTACTAGAAAAGAATCATATGTGTTACATTCCATTTAGCAAAAGCTACTAAACATCTGTGATTCATTTGCTAAAGATAACTCTATTATATATAATGAGAAGAAATCTAAATGTATGGTTTTTAAAGCTAGAAGCTTAAAATTGTCTCATTCACCATCTGTATATGGTGTTATTTGGTTTAAAGAAACATTTTCATGTACAATATTGACAATATTATTAGAGATTTTGAGTATCAACATTATACAAATATTTTCTGACTTTTGAGAATCACATAGCTTTCTTTGACTCAGACTGTATACACCCTGCATTACGATTTCATGGTAAAAATAGAGGAAAAGTATGTACCCTGAGATAATCACTTAAAAATTGTCTGCGTTTCTCTACTTTTGAACCTTCCAAGTTTGAAGTTGGGATGATGCCCCATCTTTGTGGCCCCTTTATACCTGTGACAATAATATTACAGAAACATAATAAAAATCTCTCATAGTAGGGGACTGCCACTTCCACACAACTAGGTAATGTGCATAAATGTATTATTTTTCATGTTATTATACGTTCATAGATATGTTTTTCATTATACCACTCCAATGTGATAAGCCTCTAATACTGCAGCTGCTACCGTTTCAATGTACTAATAGCATGATACTGCAATGCAATGATATATGACATTCAAAGTTTTAGAACTTGACTTGAAGGTTTGTCTTGGTATAACCATAATATGCAAATGTAAATGTGGTGGCTCATAGTCATGATCCAAATCTTGTTCTCATGACGTCACATTTACAATATAGTATATACCATGTTTAGCATGTTTAGAAGTGGTATGTCACTGTTATCGATGTTAATTCACTGCCCTTATTTGTGATATTCACCTTGCAACCTCGGAGAAAATTTCACAAATTTGAACAGTGAATGAACAGATCACAACTAAACATGGTATAATTTTTCAATACATTACATGCTTTTAAGCCACTTTTTTCATTTAAAACTAGAATATTTTGTGGCTATTAAATATTGCGATTTTCATCTATAAATTATTTTGTGACTATTTAATTTTTATATTTTGGTCCATCGTGGACCTACTTTAATTGGCTATTAATCTTTGCTGACTATTAAAGTTTGCGTTTTTGCATCTACCCGCGAAATTCGCAAATCAAATTGTGCACAAACCTTTCTAGTTTCACAGTACATGTTTTATTTGTTATTTAATTCTACTCTCACTGTTCTGCCAAGCAAGCTCCTACCACTGTATTGACATAGCTGAAGAGACATCTTCCATTTTGCTATATCAAGTGGCCTTGACGGGACTCGCACTCACAACCCCAAGGTTTTGAGACCAGATTGATACCATCATCCCAAGCAGTGGGCTGTTATTTGTTTTTTGATTAACATTTTACTTTTAAAAAAATAATTGAAACTCCGAACTGTACGGATGACCAACCTGACATAGATCGTTTTAGAACTTTATGTTCCTCCAACCTATCATGCAATGTAACAAATTCTCTGTATCTTCTTCTAACAGTTCCATTTTGTAATTTCCATTTACCCTCAATAATGTACCATGCTGTATACTATAATACAAACACAATCTACATTTAGTGAACATGAAGATGAGAATGATAAATACAGATTGAAATAATATTTAATATCAACGCAGACATGAACATTGTATACCTGAATTGTAAATAGTATGTATATTCCTCCAGCTGGTTCTTTGGCATGTTCCAAATTAACAATATCTACATCTATGAATCTCATTACAGGGGTTTCTTCTGTAATATCTAGAAGTGCCTCACTAGCGCCAGAAATAGGATCCTTCATCTCTGCAGGTTCTGGGCTTTCTATTCCAATTAGATCATCCTCAACCTTTAAGAAACCACCACATAGTCTATGTAGTATATGTTCAGCATGAATCAGAATCATTTGTAGTAAATGTATTATCAAATTGGTGACATTTCTTAACATCTTTCATATTTTTAAAGTAAATATACAAATGCTGGCTGATAAACACTGTCAACATCATTTCAACACGAGTTTTCCAACCAACACCCACGTAATTTTCAAATTTTTGTGAAGTGTCGATCTAAAAATGTGTCATAATGACAGCCAAGTATATAATTATTATATCTAAAAATTAGTAAACCGTATTTTCGAATAGGCGCCCGGGCGCTTATTAATTTAAAACATGCCATTCACCCTGGCGCTTATTCAAGACAGGTGAGCTCAAAGGCCGGCGGCTTATCAAAAGAATGCCGTTGGCCGATTTCACTGTTCAAAGAGATCAATAATTTTATGGACTTTAACTGCCATGGGGCGAGTGGCGGCGTTTCTTTAATTGAAATTACTTGGGCACATTATATGGACACATTATCAAAGAGAACACCGCCAGCGCCAAGTTGATTAATATGTTTATTACCTCATGATGCGCTTTGTTTGTAACTTCAACCGTTATAATCAGTCCGCATTTGACAGTTAACATATCATTTTAAAGCTGAGACCATCGTGGATATGACTATCTACACCATTATGAATAACTGATATTACCAAGGAAATCATGTTTATTACATTACAAATTGGGATCACACACTAATCTTTGTATTTATACACTTAAGGTGAGTAGTTTGTTACCCCATTTAAAGTTTCTGTATGGCTTCCTCCTAATTCAACAATTACCCATTCAATAGAGGGGTAATGACTGAAATTACTTTAGGACATGCAGGTTGGCCCACATAAAAATATAAAAAGGCTTTAATTGCAGGTGTGCTAAGGTGAGTAGTTTGTTCATTAAAAAATGCGTTGGAGATCGACCGAACAGACCTTTAGATGTAAAAAAAATCAATGCTTAAAACTCTACTGAACCTCTACGGTTAAAGAAATCAATGCTATGCGGCGCCTTGTGTGATCACTAGACCTTCGTAAAATCCGGCTATTGCTTAATTGATATTGTTTAGGCCGGAGACCGTTAAACAGGATCTGAGTAAAAATGCTAGCCTCTACACCCAGGCTTAATCATACGGTGGAACTGGTTTGGTTTTGAGAAAAAAGATCATACTTGAACTGGTTTGGTTTTCTCAAAGAAAATGTATACTCTATTAACATTCATCATGTCTACAATATCAGTATGACAGTGCTGGTTAACTTCATTAGAGTTTTCCATTTCAGTGACTGGAACATAAAAATCTCATGCTGTTGGGCACAGCACCAATTGCAGGAAGGTCAAGGTGGGGGAATGTCCCCAACTGAAAAAAAAGAATATTCAAATGAAATCACCAAAAAGTCTCTTTTAAAAAAATT